>CM050212.1:1700000-1760000 GCA_027475355.1 Coilia nasus
TGATATGTCATGCAGATATTTGCCATTTAGATAGAGGGAGCCACTTCATGTGGTATGCACTTAAACACACACACACACACACACACACACACACACACACACACACACATTAGAAACACACAAATACACACACACACACACAGTATATATAATCTGTTTTTCTTGTAGATGCTATCTACCCACATAATGGGACATGCCTTTAGAACATAAAGCTTTTCTCTCATGTCTTAAGAGATCTCTGGAAGTAATTTCAGACAGAATGTGTTCATGTGTACTGTGTACCATTGAGACAGAATGTGTTCATGTGTACTATGTACCATTGTGATTGCTCCCGAACAGAATGTGTTCATGTGTACTGTGTACCATTGAGACAGAATGTGTTCATGTGCACTATGTACCATTGAGACAGAATGTGTTCATGTGTACTGCAGTATGTACCATTGTGAGTCTTGCCGTCTCCTTGCTTTTCTAGCTACCAGTTCCATTATGATTTGAAACTGCAAATTAATTTCTTGAAAATGGTCTGCCACTTGCACAATTTTAAGAACGTGCTTCATGGTTAAGGTTTATCTACCATGTTTGTTCTTTTGTTGTATCGGTTGGTCTATGGTGTTGACATTTTTTATTCTTTTTTTTTTTTGTATTTCTACAGACTTTTAACTTTAATGTTACCCTCACCACAGCCTTCATTTTTAGTCATGTCCCCCTACATGTATAATTTATTGTTACATAATAATTATTGCAACAAGCTTCCATGATGTGTTTTCACTTCCTGTTCTTCTGATACAAATGTACTGCTGTCTCTTAAACATACTGTATTCATCCATCCCATAATAGCTACTATTTCTCATCAGTAAATCATTTATTAACATACTGACACACATCTGTGTGGATGTCGATTGGCTATCTGTCTGTATGTCTGACTGTTTGTCTTGATACTATCTGCTATCTATCGCTCAGCCTGCTACACTTCTGTCTGTCAGTCTGTCTTTCATGTTCTCTGTCTGCTTTAATATTTGTAGATATGTTTAGAAATGATTTATTGATGAGCAATAGTTACCAAATGATGAACAAAGGTAAAGAAGAGTTAACAAATGCAAAATAAATGCTTATTAGGAAGTGGTCATTATAAAGTGCTACCCATATTTCTTTAAACAGAACAGTGTTTTTTTTGTCCCTAGCATGGCGCTATATGGTATTAATTGTTACCAAATCCAGATGTGATGGTTGTTCCTTTGAAGTCTGCCTGTACAGAGGTGTTGAGTGATTCGGTACCTACAGAGGGCCCTAGTGGGCTGAGAGGGTATTACATCCAGAGCTCAGGTGTACTGCACTAGTACTGGTACCACGCAAAGTGCAGAATAGAGTTTAACGCAGCAGTGTGGAGAAATAAATATATGTATGTGTATAGCACTCAACGTGCAGAATAGAGTTTAACGCAGCAGTGTGGAGAAGCAAATATATGTATGTCTATAGCACTCAACGTGCAGAATAGAGTTTAACGCAGCAGTGTGGAGAAACAGTATATGTATGTGTATAGCACTCAACGTGCAGAATAGAGTTTAACGCAGCAGTGTGGAGAAATAAATATATGTATGTCTATAGCACTCAACGTGCAGAATAGAGTTTAACGCAGCAGTGTGGAGAAACAATATATGTATACAGTAACAGTATAGCACTCAGCGTGCACGTTAACATACTTACATCCCACGCTGGCGCTTGTGTCAGCGTCTGCGGGCCTCTCCTCTCCTCTCCTCTCGGCGAGCAGATGAAGTCCTTACTCTGTTCTCGCCGTATAAAGCACCGTGTCGACATATTGTACGTCTCCGATCTTCAGTCGGAGCATCTGCACTGATGACGCCGTGCTTTCCAGGAGCCAACAGATGGAGCAAACAAAGGCTCGGCTCGCACCGCACGCACAGCCGCAGCGAGGTCGACATACATCAAAACAGAGATGACTTGTCACAGCGGCGAAGTTCATATGGATTTATGCCCATGTGGTTTGTGTGTGTGTGTGTGTGTGTGTGTGTGTTTCTGTTTTGTTGTTGTCCTTGTTTTTTAAAAGCTTTTTTTTTTTCAAAAGTTTTTATTCATACAACAACGTAATTAAACTTTGTGCAGATCATGCGTCTTTGAAAATCAAACAGCCGGAGAGGCTCCAGTATGTTCACATGCATCGCCTTGTTTGCATGTGTATTTTTGGAGGACAAGGCCATTGCCGCCTGGGTTAGAAACAATGCGTCGAGCATAATTTCCATACCGCATTCAGGCCTTGTGTTATAAGCATACAGCAGATATAGCATACGTGTAGTGTAATGTAATATAATGTAATGTAATGTAGTGTAATGTAATATAATGTAGTGTAGTGTAATGTAATGTAATGTAATATAGCAAGGGCCAGAGAAGCCGACTCCAGCCCAACTCACCGCCAGTGTGGGTGGGGAGAGGAGGGGGTGGGGGGTGCCGATGGTGGTGGTCATGGGGGGTGCCCAGAGATGTACGACACCATGGAGAAGGCCCCGTAAACCACTGTAGTAATGTAATGTAATGTAATATAGCAAGGGCCAGAGAAGCCGACTCCAGCCCAACTCACCGCCAGTGTGGGTGGGGAGAGCAGGGGGTGGGGGGAGGTCATGGGGGGGTGCCCAGAGATGTACGACACAGTGGAGAAGGCCCCGTGAACCACTGTAGAACCATGCAGGTACAAAATACTCACCTGGCCCGGCTGCTGTTCCTGCGGCGTCACACCTGGGTGGTCTACACGGCCGGCTGCACCCATGAGCGACGGGCCACCGCCCCCACCACCTCCACCACCCCTCTCCTCAACCCCCCCGACGTGCTGCCTGCCCCCCGCACACCTACTCTGCTCCAGGCATCAGGGTCACGGGGTTGTCAACCTTGAGAGGAGTCTGTGTGTGTGTGTGTGTGTGTGTGTGTGTGTGTGTGTGCGTGCGTGCGTGCGTGTGTGTGTTTGTATGGGAATGTGAGGCAAATGACAGGCCAATGTGTCTTTGACTAGTCTGTGTGTGTGTGTATGTGTGTGTGTGTGTGTGTGTGTGTGTGTGTTTGTATGTGACTGTTAGGCAAATGACAGGCCAATGACTCTTTGACTGCTGCGTGTATGTATGTGTGTGTGTGTGTATGTGCATGTGTGTGAGGGGAGAGAGATAAAGAGAGAAGGAGTTAGAGATATAGAGAGAGGGGGAGAGAGTGAGAGATAGAGAGAGGGAGATAGAGAGAGAGAAAGACAGAGAGAGAGAGAGAGAGAATAGCTAGAGAGAGAGAGACAGAGAGAGTGAGAGAGAGAGAGAATAACTAGAGAGGGTGCAGTAGGCCAGTGTGTGCATGTATCTGTGTGCAGTGCTGGAGTGTGTGTGTGTGTGTGTGTGTGTGTGTGTGTGTGTGTGTGTGTGTGTGTGTGTGTGTGTGTGTATGTGTGTGTGTGTATGTGTGCAGTGCTGGAGTTATGTGTGTGTATGTGTGCAGTGCTAGAGTGGTGTGTGTGTGTGTGTGTGTGCAGTGCTGGAGTGATGTGTGTGTGTGTGTGTGTGTGCAGTGCTGGAGTGAAGTGGGGTGATGCTGGGTGTTTGTACTACACAGTGTGTGGGGCGCTGATGTACATGTTCTGCTCTGACTGAAAGAAGGGGTACTGGTGCAGAACTACCACCACACACACACACACACGCACACACACCACACAAGCACCACACACACACACACACACGCAGAGCTGACATGCTATCAGAGGCGCTAGCTGGGGCGGCTGAGCAAGGCAGCAGCCGTGTGGTGGCTCAGTGCTCTCTGATCCTGCCAGTCATCTCATGTCACCTTCCCCTGTTCGTCTGCGTGCCTTCCCCTGTTCGTCTGCTTGCCTTCCCCTGTTCGTCTGCGTGTCTTCTTCTGTTTCATCTTTCATGCCGGTGACTCAAGCAGCTGTGCTGTTGTTGTGTCTGGTCAGACACACTTGACAAAGAAACATCAGCTCTTTGGAAAAGCAGCTACACCTCCATCCATATCTACCTTTCACCCACGACTGACTCCATCCATACCTACCTCCCATCCACGACTGACTCCATCCATACCTACCTCCCATCCACAACTGACTCCATCCATACCTACCTCCCATCCACGACTGACTCCATCCATACCTACCTCCCATCCACGACTGACTCAAGAATAATACACATCCGTGCTTATTCTGATGCCAAAATGCTCATGCACACACCACCTGGTCTCCCTTCACTTGCTTAACTTACTTACTTTAGCCCTTGTGAGTTGTTTCCCAATGTATGTAGCTATTTTTTCCCTGTGGCAGTGTGGTATATGTAACTATTATTAGCTAAACACAAGAATACAGTCCAAAAACACATTTTCCTTCAGTGTACAGTCCCTCAGTGCTCATCACCTTCCAAAGACACAGAGGGGAGCTGGGGTGTGTTGTGTTTATGTTTGTGGAGGGAGGAAGGGCCAGGAAAGGTGGAGGAGGATTTAGGGTGAGTCTGCCCTTGCCCCAGTTCCATTCCTGGTCATTTGGCCAACCTCTCTCTCTCTCTTTTCTCTCTCTCCCTCACTCTCTCCCTTTCTCTCTCTCTCTCTCTTAATCTCTCTTTCTTACTCTCTCTCTCACTCTCTCTTTTCTCTCTCTCTCGTCTCTTTCGCTCTCTGCCTCCAAAACCACCCCTGGTGGACTTATCGCTTGTGCTCTTTGATCTCCTAGTGCGCTGGGCTTATCAGAGCAGAATTCTCCCAGGACCTTCACTGCTGAGGATGCCTCCCGGTTTCACCCACTCGCAACAGGCCCATGGAGATGCCTCCGTTTCCAACTCTATTTTCTTACAGCAGCAAAAAAGACCATCAGTTTCTCTCTTCTCTCAGAGGAACGAGCAATACACAGTGCCTATTCAACCCAAATCACATATATGCATTATTACAGCAATATAAACTGCCTCTCTTACAACGTTTTGACATTTTGTCCACTGTGTGCATTTCAGATTCTTTACGCTGTCTGTACATCGTGCTGAAAGTCCCCCAGGCTACGTAACCACGAGACTCTCCTCTGTCTGTTTTACATCTGTGATCGTTAGCATCCAGCCTTGCTCGCCTGCATGTTTGCTCCAGCAGCAACATGGGCCACGGCTCGTGTTACAGCAGCACTGTGTGACCTAGCTGTTACTCCACAAGGAAGACAACAAAAGCCATTAGCTTCGGATGCAAAACGTGTGTGTTTAAGACAGAAGACAACATTATGCATTGCTAATAAACACATTATTAAACAATTGTGTGTGTTAATGAAACCACCCTTTTCATCAACGAAATTACTCCCAAAACCAAAAAAATAAACCAGTGCAAGTAAAGGACATAACTCTCTCTCTCACACACACACACACACACACACGCAAACGTTAGTGCATGACCAGACAATACCACAGTCATCTGGCAGGTGAACACGGTGAGTAGAGGGCCAAAAATGCGAACACAAGCGGCACTGTGCTGCAGCCGGCATGCGACCAGGCAGACAGGAAGCACTAAGTGGCACCCCATTGGACTGAGGTTTGGTGCAGAGCCATGTTTCAGCGTTTCCCACGTGAAGCGACTGGGGCACACTGCTGTTTACGGGCCCTCGTAAGGGACAATCTTCATTTGGGGGCCCCCGCAGACTGCCTGCTGACATGGCTACGGGACAGCATCCAGAGAAGCACACACGACAACCTCCTGACACGACATCCTCCTGACACGACATCCTCCTGACACAACCATTAGGGTTCCACAGCACAAGAATGGAGGCGCACATACAAATGGTTTTTATTTTCAAAAAAATCAGAGAGAAGCTGGTTGAGATGAGCCAAAACAGATATTTTTTTCCAGCTATTCAAAAAGCATAGTTAGCGTGACCCATGTAAAAAATATACAATAACACTGACAGAGTAAATGTAAAGAAACTGTTTTTGTCCTTACTTCATGTTTGTCATGCAAATGTACTGGCTTGACAGTGGATGTTTCTGTTCAGTTTATTTTACAGTTAAATAACAAATGAAACCACCATCTAATAGAATATCACAATGATGATGTTTAGGTGCATGCAAAGTCTGAATTCTTTTTTTTCTCTTTCCATTGTTTTCCTCTTATAAGCGACGTCGCCATTCAGCAAACTCCACCTCTAGTCTCTCCTTCAGAATTCCAAGCGAGAGAAGGACATTCTGTTGTGGGTTTATTGGGTGGGGGCTTGCTTGCAGTCATGAAAATGCATTTGCAACATAAGACTTTTTTGCAAGCAGGCTTAAGTCTTTAACACTGTGTGTGTGTGTGTGTGTGTGTAAAAGCATGCACTCATGAGAATGTGTGTGTGTGTGTGTGTGTGTGTCAGTTGAACCACACAATTACTGCAAGGTTGCTGTTGTATGTACAAGTATACTATTATTACAGTTTTGCAGTGCATTAGCATAGCATTAGTTTAGCATTGTTACTCTCATCTCAGTACAAAGAGCAATGTGAAGTCATCTTCTACAACAAGGAAGGTCTGTGTAGCATGTGTATCCCTCCAAGGGTCAGTGGAAACATTCAGGACATTATTAAAGTCATTTGTTTTTCTTTTGCTTTGTTGATTCATTTTTTATTTGATTTTATTTCATTTGCTTTTGTGGATGCTATCATCTTATCCTAATATTGTCTGTGTCTTCAATGGTGAGGATTCCCCATCAAAGTTTCCCCCTTCTTTTAATACTTTAGGGAATTTTCAACCGTCGGGAAGTATTGCTGTAATGCCCCATGATTTGTTCTCCCTGAAAGAAATCATAGAGTAAGAATATATTAAACTACAGATCAACCTGACTTTAAGAGCTAGCATTTAGAGTCACCTCAGTGTTACTAAAGTAGAAAGAACGCGCTCCTGCATTCGCGTGACTTCAGTTTGTCTTTTTTCCTTTTTAAAGAGAGCTATGTTCATGCAAAACCAAGCAGGCTTCAGCTCCTGTTTTATTGAATCAAACACAGGGGTTTGCGCAAATCCATGGGGCATTACCCTCAAATATTTAACATGCTGAATAATTGGGGAAGCAAAAAAAATCAACATTGAGAAATACGAGCACATTTTTTGAATATCTCTGCTCTTTTAGATTTGATGTGCATCAATCACATATGCTGCTTCATTTGTTAGTGTGGTTTCAAACATAACACAGTCTAATCAGCTAGGATGCAACGTAGAAATGGCGTCATGAAAAAGAACTCTTTTAAAGCAAAGTATTTTTTATTCACACAAAATTTAATAAGATATATAACAACCATTTGGTCCATAAATATGTGAGGGGAAATAGTTTCTATACACCATCTTTTTTTCAAGAAACAAGGAAACATGGACAATCTTGATAAAACACGTAACTGTACTATTAACACGAAGATCAATATATAAGATTCTTGAATTTACCAACTATATGTGAAAGAGTGCACAACTGCTGTCTGTGACATCGTGCCCCCTTTTTTAAACAGGATACACCATTAAAAAGATCTTCAGAGATAAGATGCAAAAACAGTAGAAAACTAGTGAGGCGTCGGAAGGGTGTGAAGAATCAGATAACAAACAACATATATATCCTGAATTTCACAAACTCTCCTCAAGGTTATAGTGTAAGGCACGTCGTAGAACTGAGTTAAGCATCTACTTCACTGAGTAGACCTAGAGAACCGCTTCTTTGTTCTACATTAGAACAGATTTCACACTTACAATGAAATGTTAAAACCCCAGCAAAGTCTTTCCTAAGTTCCTCTACCCCTCTTCCCCCTCCAGCCTTCACCCAGAAAAAAACAGGACTATTTTTGGTCTGTTCAGTGGCAAGAGTCCATAAAGAGAAATTGAGTCCAAAAATATTCATATAAAAAAGCCCAAACAAAGACAAAAAAATGGTTGACATTTTTCTAGACTGGCTCCTTCACAATATTCTCGCTGTCTGAGGTCTGTAAGATTTGTTTGTTCTGTAGTCAGCTCCACACCCCTCCCATGAAATGATGCAAGTCTTAATCCCCCTCCCCCGTCACGGCCCCCTCCTCACCCTGAGCATCACGGAAATAATGCACTTTTCACTGGGCACTGCATGTCGCTGTGCATGTCACTGGGCACTGCATGTTGCTGTGCATGTCACTGGGCACTACATGTCGCTGTGCATGTCACTGGGCACTGCATGTCGCTGTGCATGTCACTGGGCACTGCATGTCGCTGTGCATGTCACTGGGCACTACATGTCGCTGTGCATGTCACTGGGCACTGCATGTCGCTGTGCATGTCACTGGGCACTACATGTCGCTGTGCATGTCACTGGCACTACATGTCGCTGTGCAAACGTGTTGGGACTACCGTGGGCCTGTACAGCTGCGTGTCACACTGATTGATGCTAGTTAGAAAAGTGCTCTCTGGTAAATGTAAGACAATCTTGTAAAAACAGTGCCCATCCTCCAGGTTTCGCCTAACTTGACAAAACTTAAATCACAGATAAACGCTCTCCAGCGCAGTGTCTATCAGTTGTACTTTGAGTTTTAACACTCAGACCAAATCTATATAGAGGATACAGAATTTACCTGACATTTGACATGTGCCATACTGGCTGTTTTACACCCAGTCAAAGGATAAAATAAAAGGATCTATTTGCTTGGCAAAACAGATTAATGTTTGATCCTAGTGACTTGTAACAATCTTGTTAATTAGCAACACATTTAAATGTCATTAATGTATTGTCGTAGTGATTTTATCCGCACATTCTACAAAATAATATTTCAAACATTTCCACCGAGGAAATATTAAAATATACTTTAATAGAACACTGCAGACATAGCGCATATTGTACATACATATTTCTTTTGGGGGGAAAATAAAATTTAAAGTGAAATTGTACATAAGCCACCATAAAGTCAATTTCGAAATCAAATGAATGAAAACAAACTGAACAATTCAAGTAATTATTTCTTTTGCAATCTTCCAGGTCAATGATAATAAGCCTCTTAACATAACTGCCAAAGACCAGAATTTTTAAACACAAAAAAATAAATATCTAAAAATACATTGACTGCAAACCCAGCTGCCAAGCAAATGCCAGTGCTACACATCAATATGATTTTAAAATAATTTCATTTCTGAACGCTTGTCTTTGTCCAGGGATTTATCCCATGGTCACTGGTGGGTGTGTCTGATTTCAGAATAATCACTTTTTAATTTTAATTTTAATCATCAGGATTAATGGTGTAAAATTGGAGGAGGAGGAAGACAAAAAACAAACAATCAAATAAAAAAAAAAAAAAAAAAAAACCAAACAGATAAAAAAAAGAAATGAAAGGATGGCAAAGTGTGTTAGAAAAGATTGGTGAGGGTGGTTTGCGAGGGGCTGGTCGAGTCCTGGCTGTCCAGACTCGAAGTGACGGAGGCGACTACAGTGATTGAGGGATTGGTCAGGTCTGTTAGCGTGCCCGCCGTGCTGGGGGGGGTGAGCGCAGAGCCGTCGGCGGGGGCGGCAGCCAGCGACGCACCGTCCGCCTTATCAACACCCCCGTTCTCCTGCCGCAAAATGTTCCTTCTGAATTTGGCCCGAGCGTTTTGGAACCAAACCTGCAAACCAATCCCAACCACTTTACTTTTTAAAACCTCTCCTTCACGACAAGCCCTTCTCTAATTATTATTATTACTATTTATCTCTCTACTGTAGGTGTTATTTTATCTGCATTTTAGAGTTCCTTTTGCTGGATCATTACCACTGTAAAGTGCATCTGCATGACTAAGGAGAATACAACACAACAGGCTGCCAATGCTGATGTGTTTTGTGTAATATTTCTGCATCTTTGTCAGGCTCAGGAAGGCAAGGCCAGCTAGGATAGGAATGCTACGTGTACCCAGGGGTTGGACATATCGCTCACATCGCTCTGCATTAAGCCTCCATGGAATGCTTGGTCATGATACATGACATCAAAATACTGCATGCTATATATATCCCCTAATGCAATTTCATTTTCAACAACAAAATATTAGAATGTCCTAACTTATTTCTACATAAACAAGGATAAAAAACATTTTTGCACCAAATGTCTGAGATCTGTGACAATAGGCAGAGGATAAAACATGTTTACACATTTCTCTCACTGTCTGCTCTGTAGACCCACTGTCCAAACTGACAAACTTGGCAATTTAGTGCAGTCTCACAGTAAGTCTCAAATAACTGTCCACATTAAAACACATGAAATGACAACAAACTACACTGGGGTGTGAACTGAACAGAGATGGGATGCATGGAGCCAAATCATGGTTTGTTGAGGGCAAATGTTGGATGAGAGAGAATGGGAGATGGGATGGGACAGAAAAGACAGACAGGCGGACAGACGGACAGACAGACAGACAGACAGAGCGAGAGACGCGAGGCATGGGCTTTGGTTTTGGGGGGACACTGATATGGACACAGAGGTGGACAGGGGACAGGAGGGTAATATGGTGAAGGACTGAGAGCTTACCTGTAGAACTCTTTTGGTCAGCCCCGTCTTCTGGGCCAGCTGCTTTAGGTCCTTGGCGTCGGGGTTGTGGTTGATGGCGAAGTAGGACTTCATGGTGCGGAGCTGGTGGTGCTTGAAGGAGGTGCGCATGCGCTTGGTCTTCTGGGAGGGCGGGTAGGACTGCTGGTCCCGGTCCAGGTGGTCCGCTTCGTTCTCGTTACAACCTGAGCGGGGATGTTTGGGGTGGGGGGGACAGGAGAGGAGAGGAGAGGAGAGGAGACTGGCGTCAGAAGCAGAAGCAACGAGAGAAGCACAGATGGTGCGCAGAGCATCCGCACCTACTGAAGTGTTGATCAGTGCACACAGCTGATCAAGCAGCTCCTGCCTGGCGCTCACTGCTTTCCCCACCACCACACATTTGGAGACAGAGACTGGGTGGGGTGGGGGGGGGCTAGAGGGGGGAGGCAAAGAGAAAAAAACTACACAGCCAAACAAAAACAAAGTTGTTAATGAAATGAGAAATGTGAGGTCTGCCGGGCTGTGGCTGGGCTGTGCCATTGGAAGTGTAAATGCAAACACAGAAGGTGATGCTTTCTTGGACAGGGCTACATGTCACATATTAGTGTACGGTGAAAAAGCAGAGCACATTAAATAAACACTTCTAAATTTTAGACTAAATTGAATAAATCTGTGTTTATATGTTGAGGAGAGTTTATTTCACAAAAGGAACAAAAAAGACAGCTTTTCTGACGTGCAATAATAGACAGGCTACACAGGATCACGATGGTCATTCAGCCTATTCAATATTTATTTTAGCATATATTTTTCATCAAAATAATAGGCTTAAGACTGTAAATGTGATTCTAAATGTGTTTTTAGGCCTTTGATGGCCCTTCAGGTCCCGTACACAGGAGGCTTTAGGAGCGTTACATTTCTGTGTGTGTGTCTGTGTGTGTCTGTGTGTGTCTGCGTGTCTGTGTGGGCCTCAGAGATGACGAGCCTGTTTACAAATAGCCAATGCTGCCAGATAGCCACTAATGAGCACAACAAAATCTGCCATTCAATACTGATGTCTTTAACAACGTGACACAAAATCTGCCATTCAATACCGATGTCTTAAACAACGTGACACAAAATCTGCCATTCAATACCGATGTCTTAAACAACGTGACACAAAATCTACCATTCCATACTGATCTCTTACACGATGTGTGACAAAGACCGGTTTGCTTAAAATCGCCATGTTGTCAATACCACAAGACTGCGCTGTCGAAAGGCGGTATGTTTATTTTGATTAGTCCGTTTAATTGGACAACCACGTAATTGCATTACCATGTTGCTTCTTAGTACATCTTCAATGTGTTAAAATATTCTTTTAAATAAGCAGTAGCAACTATTTTAGTTGGCTATAGCCTACAATGTCTCACATGACCATCAAATGGTTGGAAAATTGAAACGGAACAAATTTTAGGCCAAATGCATTTGATTACACAACCTGTTTTTACATGTTTTAACACACTATGATGTGCTGAAAAGTTGACATGTTTTAATTAGACAATTTCTCATAATTGTCACAGTAATTTTCAAAACTATGTTCTTTGTATGTCTTTAGAGGTCACTGAAAATCTAAATAGTTGCAGTAATTCCAGTAAATCCATATCTACAGAAAATAAGCTATTTTTATTGTAGACTGGAAATGTTATTTTTTTGCAGTTGATAATATTTTTTTTATTCCAGTATCATCCAGCAGGGGTCTCTGTCAGCAAATGTGCACAGGGAGATACATTAGAAACACTACAAAAGATTGAACTATTATTAGGTTATGTGTTGTACGATAGATGTTTTTTACGCCCATTACCAAATTAGCACAATACAACAAATATTAGACAAAACATTTTAGAGAAACTATTGCGATAAAAGTAGCCTGGTTTATTTGACTTTCTCTCAACGTTTTTGTGTTTACTAGGCTATTTGCCCTTGCAAAAACCGTACATATTTAAAGACAATAGGTTATGATTAATAAGACAATTATTACCAATAAAAGAAAGCTGCAGGTTTTCTGACCACAGCGCCTATGTTGTATTATTACTTTAAACGGTTGGATATTTATCCTGTGTAAAAATGACGGACAAATTAATAAATATTAAAATTACATAATTAGAAATTCAACTGGAGCTACATTGTTTAAGGTTTATTGTTAAAGACTGAGAAGGGTAGCTATTGTGTGTCTTGCGATGGACTCTTTTAATAAACACAGCTAATGTCACAAACATTTCTGCATAAAACTACAACACTCTTTCAACCAACTTATGTTCCAAAGTCCACTGTGTGTCTCCTAATGCTGGGAACTTTAGTGACCTTCAAGCGGCCATTTTAAAACTGGTCGCAAGCCAGGGATTCCGACGTCACCTTTAATTAACACAGAACAATTAACACGCAGATTACCCTCACTTCTCCCCATTCACGAAGAACAGCAGAGATCTGGCACACAAAGCCAAACTTTCTCAAGCAGACACTAATTGCAACAGCGACAACAAAAGAGGCACTGCGGGCACGGATTAGACTACGACATCCTGTGCGGGAATATATGTGTATTATTGCTTAAATAAAAATGAATGCAGCGCTATACGAATTTTGCCAAATGACAGTGGTCTGTGCGGAAACCTCTTCCGTAACACCAAATTACTGCGATCACTGCACGTCAACGGCCACAGGTCACAGGTCATAAGGTCACTTTTTAAAAGACTGAGTAACGGCTGACCTACCAATTAAAATACATTTATTATTTATCACTTTTAAGTCAGACTATTGTAAGAAAATTAAGCAATCGTTATTAGACCTATAGGTAAATTATTTACCAACCATAAATTAATTTAACAGTTTGAATAGGCCTAGGAGACCGAATATTTAGATATAATAATAATAATAATAATAATAATAATAATAATAATAATAATAATAATAAAAGACAGTCGATACATCACTGAACGAATCAGGCCTTTAGGAAATGGCTCACTAAAATAAGGTTAGGCACAAAACAAGGTCACATTTAAATGCGCATATCTGGGGCTATGGACAGACTGAAAACGGTGCTTCTCTGAATACTGCACGGTGTAAATAAAAATGTA
Organism: Coilia nasus; assembly: GCA_027475355.1. Classification (NCBI taxonomy): domain Eukaryota; kingdom Metazoa; phylum Chordata; class Actinopteri; order Clupeiformes; family Engraulidae; genus Coilia; species Coilia nasus. The sequence continues at coordinate 1,713,587 of CM050212.1, forward strand.
CGCTAATAAATACGCTGGTTTTGGTCTCAAGATATTGTAGATATTGTATAGATATTGTAATTCGCATATCACACACACACGTACTCAGTGCCATGGCCAAGCGCGACCATACCTACGACATAGCCTACGACATGCGTTTTGACATGAAACGTGGTGGTATTTAATTCCTGTCAACCCCACACACAACAGGCGTCTCACCTGAGTTGTAACTGGCTATGTCTATCCCCATGGCCGGGCTTTTTCTTTTCCTGGGTCGTCCTTTCTGAACCGTCCCGCCGGTGCCGTTGAAGTAAGGCAAAGCTAGCCCTGCGCCTTTGGCTGCTAACTCGGCGTAGTTCAACTGGGGATGGTAGTCTCCCTGGACGAGGGTCTCGAAATGAACCCTGCAGTAAACCAAGTTGTCTTTCATGCCGAAATGGTCGCCTGTTGTCAGTGTCTTGTTGCAGGTGGTGCACGTGAAACAGCTTAGGTGGTACACCGAGTCCCTTGCACGCATCACCATCTCCGAGGCCGAGATCCCGAGGTGGCAGCGGGCACATCTCTGCACCGAGAACCTTCTGGAACAAGAAAAACACATTTGCAGTTTCTCCTAAAAGACATCAGCAACAAATCGTCTCCCGAGGTCGTGAAACATACACGGGCAATATAAAGTTAATGCGAACTGCAAGGTAACAGTTGCCTAAGAACGTTGGCCTGTTGATTCCATTAAATACCCTCTACAGACAAAGTTGAAGTTGGTGTGTGTTGCTAATTTGGTTGCTTGCATAACCATTACCACAATGTGGTTTGTTATGAAATATTTAAACGTCTGTTGACTTAAATTCATAAAATATCATTCCTTCCAAACTAACATGACGGTTGTACTAGACCCTTAGGATTTAAGACCTACAGATTATGACGGAAGGAATGTGTTTGACACGGGCTACATTTCCATTCTTTCTAAAGGGGTGTGATGCTAAAATCGAGCAGCATTTTCCAAGACTAACAATGTGCGCCTACTTCCAGAACAGCTTGTTCTTACCTGTAGTAATCCTCCTTGCAGTAGATGCTGCCGTCCTTGGCGAAGCATGTGAGCTCCGACTCGAGGGCCAGTTTACATTCACAGCACTTGAGGCACCTGAGGTGCCACTGCTTGTCCACAGCCAGCAGATAGTACCTATCGGAGATCTTCCCCCCACAGCCCGCACACAGGGCCGGCTTCTCCGGGTTCATGTTGGGCATTGTCTGCGGGAGGAACATAGGGTGTATTTACACAAAGCGCACTGAAAAGCAGTAGGCTAAACATGTGCATGAATCAAATAAGAACATGGGCAGTATTTACAACGGTCTGTGCAGCTGTTATAAAATCAAGTCATGCTTACTGAATTAAACGTGCCACAGACTAAATGTGAGGATTTGAAAGAGCAAAATGACTTGAGTAATGTGTAAAAGATGTTTCATTGAATTAGGCTACTGTATTATTAAATTGTTTTATATGTTGTCCATGAAATGTGAATATAATTTATAGTTTTCTTACTTTGAAATCCAAGTTGATTTCAGAGGTATGGCCAAACAGCATAGTGAATTCACGGAATAACTTGAAAATGAATAAGATAGATTGAACAGTAATTTAGAGGCGTTGTTTCACAATTTTCATTGATAACAAAAATGACCAAAGCCTATATGTTTTCGGTTTTAGGTGTAATGTATTTAAATATTGCCTAATTCGATATATGCTATATTCAGGAGAAGGCTTTAAATTGGTTAATGCGTTGTCCTCCATTATTAGAACCCTTGTGTATTTTTTTATATTTCACAGGCCTGTTATGAATTTCAACTTGAACATGTTTCAAAGATAAGAAGCAGTTATTCAACATGTTTGTGTTCAATAATTGGCAGGATAATGAAAGCACATAATCAGGGGCCTAATACATAAGGCAGTAGCCTAATTACAATGAAATGATCTGTCACCCATAATTATGGTCTTGGCCACTTTGGTTATTTAAACAAACAGTTGTAGCCTCGTGTTAACCTCATGTTGGAAACAGCTTCGTGCAATTACGAGGTCGGATCGTTTGTTATCCCTTACTTGAGTTAAACATGTCATGTCCATGGGGCTAGTCTTGCCACTGAACTTCAGTGCAATTTTGTGTGTCGACTTATTGTGTTAAGGCCATCAAAACTTACTGCAGTAACTGGAGATGGAGGAACAGTTAACAATGAAAATCCCAGGAATAAAAAGTGAAATCTTACCGTTTCCCTTCCGTTCATTTGCACCCCTTTGGCGAGGCGAGAGTCAGTTTTGGACCTCCTCTCCATCTCCTCCATGATGCCTTGAATGTGATCCCCGGAGATGCCGTGGAAAAGCATGGCTGCTGGCCGCACTGTGCAACTGCTCTCTTTCGCCTTGCACCCCACAACTTCCATATACAGCCGTCCCTTCCACACTCTTAGCGCATCTGAGATTGCTCTGTCGGAGATTCACGCAGATAAGTTGCAATGCCTCAATTTGTTGCAAGCCAACTGCACACATGAAACGGGGAAATCTTTACAACGACTCCCCCTTCCTTGCAGGAAAGAAAAAAAACACAGGCACACACACACACACAACAAGAAAACCAGTATAGTCCAGGCGATAAGGCAGTCGAAGTAGTACCCAAATTAATAACCTAAAATTGTTGTCAGCGTTAACCTTTTGTTTTTGTTTTTTTCATGAAATGAAAAAGTCCTCAGTTTCCCTGTTGAGTGCTTTAGCCGTGCAGGGTCAGATTGGGACTGGCTGATTTTGGAGAGCCGTGTCCTATTTGTGCAGCGAAAGAGAGAGAGAGGGAGAGCAGGAGCCTGCCCAGTTGGGATCGCTGGGTAGGAGGAGTCCCCGTCTCTTCATTGCCACTGATTTCTGTTCTCCAACAAAGAGACCTGTCCCTCTCCTCACAAAGCCCCTATGTGTGATGGGCACCGCCAGCCTGGAGAAAGCTTTTGGTATTGACTATTTACTTCTTTTTTCACTCACCATTTAGCAGCTTAGAATATACCTGCTATTATATTATATGGGAGTTTACCGAGAGCCATGCTTTATTTCTAAACAACAAATAGTTTCCCTAAATTTATTTTAATCGATTAAATGAGTCCTAAAGTAAGGTAGAGTCTTACCGATGTAAAGAACATATTTGACTTATTTTGACTTGTAGTTGTTAGTGGCTACACAGGGACTTCAGCCTACCAACAATGCCAGGATCTGGTAGCATATAAACAACTTTGCTTGGTAATGTTTGAAACTGATATTCTGCAGTATGTATATGGTGTATAATGTATTATTTGTTATTAAAAATGTACAGGTATATAAAATGTTGTCTGAAATGTACACGTATTTTTAAATAATGTAGCTGTTATTTAAGATGAACTGTTTTCTTTTTTACACGCTTAATAGCCGCTCCAAGTTCTCGCTGCTCTCCGACATCTCTGTGCGTAAATTGGTAATGGGATTGCCTGTGTTGGGATTAGAATATCATTTCTGTTATTTAAATCTCTGAATGACACAGACTATAAAACCTGGAGGTGTTTGCCTACAAAAGAACGTCATGACTCTTCGCTACACGGATTGTGCTAATCATTTCCAATGCTTTAAAAGTAAAATCAGCAGGGTTTCTTTTCACTGCAATTAATACGATTATGTCTTGTAAAGTCGCCTTTTTATTAAATTCCTAACACAGCGTCCAGTAACACACCAGTTGCCTCACAAAAGGTTAAATAGCTTGCCTTTTCAAATAGTTGTTTATTCAAGATGAATGCGGGCACTTCTGTGTGGGGACTTGGTATTGGAACACCGTTGCAGTTTGAAATGTACCCCGCTGATGTCCCTCTCATTTGGAACCATCTGCACACAGATTATTGGTCAGACTTTACTTTTTTGTGCTGTGCGTAAAAGTGCGTGGGACGTGGACAAAGGATGCGGTTCTTATCTGAAGCTCAGTTGCAGGTGCGGGTGCTGCAACCCCCTAACAGCTCATAATGTCGCAATTGCATCTGGCATTCGATTTCATTAAAATGAGTATCGTAGTTTATTACAAAATCAGTCCCCATGACAAGACATTGGCCAGGTGTACACAGGACAGGGTGGCAGAACCTTAACAGAGTTCATTTGCGCTCTGTCAGTTCCATACCGTTCTCCACTGAGTGAGTGAAAATGATACCATCCTTGCGCACCAAAAGAGAAGACATTTCCTGATGGCATTTGGATTAACGAACGTCAGTCGATTGCCGTGTCTTTCATCAACAGCTGCACAGCGAGACAATGGAATGATCGATTAATTAATTGTTTTGGTAAACAAGCGGTATCATTTTAGACAGGCCTACATTTCGTTTTGATTATTTTGAATGCCGCTAAGATAGCTGAATGAAATGCTGAGCGCACCACAATTAATAAATGTGAATTTAGAGTACCTCAGGAGTTAGGGTCTGCACAGGAAACATTAGGCCTTGGGTGATTGTAATAAATAATAACACATTCAAAATGCTTCATTGTTACAGAAATAAGTAGGCTATATTCGTGGCCTAAACGATAATATACTTTATGGTAATCTAAACAGAATATTTTGTGTTAACTGCACTTTTTGTCTAAGCCTATGTAGGCTAATATTAATGGATCAAAAGGTATATTAGAGTACAGTTTTACCCAGACAACCCATATTAGCTTATAGGCTATTTCGGCCAAGAGTTCAGCTGGATTTCCCGAAAAACAGATGTTTAAGTAAAACAAAATATGAATCGTATTTACTCGTTTTAAAGCCATAGGGGCCTATTAATAATAGTAAGTTAATCTTTATAATATTAATAGGCTGCATGCACTAAATTTAAGTTAAATATAGCCCTGCGATGAACATATAGACTGACAATAAAATTAATTCACAGCGTGCTTTCAGTTAGTTCACGGTGTCAGTCTACACCTTTATACCAGGGCTGCATTGTTGTCTACCCCCTCGCCACCCTTCACTTGGTATCTGTCAGAAATGCTAATGTTTTTTCATGCAGTTCTTGCTAATTAGGGTGGAGGATTTTCCCTTCTGAAATGATACCAATTGACTCAATGTGTAAAGGATATGCAAGGATCTTGGATATGCAATTTGCCTTCTGTATAATTACACTGTTTGTGCAGTGCGACTGGTCTTACCTAAAGCTGTTCTACCAGTACTAAAGCTATACGTGAATTGTGACAGAGAATGGGCGAATGGGGGTGTTCCTCGTTTGTCGTAAAGTCCCGGTGTGTGTCAATTAAAACAATACCCACTACGCAAGACCTGCGGTAACCCAGACATTCATATTCCATCACGCCATACACAAAATAAAACATGAAATTAGGGCCCAATGGGCTTCTAAATTTAGTCACACACGTTTGTCGTCTAAAAGGCAGAAAGCAGTGTAGGCTAACCACACACTGATGGCTGTTAACCATTTCCCTGATCAAAATTAATAAAAGACAATCAGTTGGAGCCTGCAAATTTACGGCATAATATTTTCGATATTTTTAGACCATGAACAGAGGTCTTTGTCGAACCTAGTTTTTTCATCATTAAGAATTAAGAATTCTGACGTGTAATTGAAAGCCTTGAAGCAAATTGTTTACACGAATTTGGTCTACTGAATGGGCTACTAGGCTATATCTACCGAATTCTGTGTTTTGAACTGATGTGTGGGTGAAGAAAAAAGTAGGCTACCATATCAAATATAAACAATGTCATACCCACTCTTAAGACAACCAAAATTAGTCTTAATATTATGCGTAAGTTAGTTAGAGCGTGCGGAATAGGTGGGCGTCACCTGGTGAATCCAAAACGGAGAGCGTCATACCTTGGTGTCTGTGCTTCCAACTCCGCGGCACACCTACTAAAGTTTACTGATGCGCTCTTCTGCTCTTCGCACTTAATACTGTTTTCATGGTTTTGAAGGACATGTTGAACCTGGTAAGGTCAAATGAATTAAAAGCAGAGACGCACGGTTGCTCACAAGGCCTTTAGAAATACCACCCTCGAGAATGACCTGTCATTGTTCACCACAATACTAAGCAACCTACTGTATAGCAAAGCACGTCTTTATCTTTAACTTGGTAATTTATTTTTAAAAAAAGTGTATATCTTTCGCTGGGATAATGGATATGTTTGACCTACTTAAATACATGGAAAATGAAAAAAAAAAAAAACACACACACACACACACACAGAAAACCTCTATTCCCTAAAGAGAATGCATGGTGACCTGACAATTCTGGAAGGCGTACTACATGATAGTAATTTAATTGTGAATTGCTTTGGTTTTGTCTGGCTTTTCTTAGCAACAAACCTACGGGAAAATCGGCAAGTTATCTGTATTCTCAGTCCATGAATGAAATGCAATAGCGCCGATTTATGATGGTTTCATTTTAATTAAACGTGACACCAGTGTTTTGAAATGGGCTAATTTAGAGCACATTTTGTCCAGTATCGAAAAACTCGACCTAAAGACTTCCGATTTGTGAAATAGTCAGTTTTCCTGTATTTGGTAGCCTATAATAGAACTATTTAAGGGTTGCTTGCGTTGAAACCAGAGTGCGTCATATTTACAAAGTAGCTCGCTATGGCTCGGTGTCTGTTGCAATCGCATGCCTTCAAGCTGTGGCTATTTTCCCATTGGTATTTGTGAAATTCCTCCAAATGTTCCATCTTGGCTCCGTGGGTTCACTAGAGAGGGCAAACTCCGTAGCGCAGCCATCGTCTCCTGACACTGGGAAGAAACACTGATAGGGGAGAAGTTAGTGTACTAACGGCCAGTGCCTTCTCCAAAGCACATGATAACACGCGACCGGCGGAACACAGAGCAAAGAATCACACATCCTCCTACTGCCGCCACACAATTGTGGAAACTCGCAACACGATTTCAGTGTATTACATCTTCATCATTTTGTATTGAGGAGTGTTGTGACCTGAATCACATGTCCCTATAATTGCTATCTGTACCAAATACAAACCCATTAAAATACCTCATAGCTCAGCTAATATAATAGCCTGCACAGACCAATAACCTCCAGATTGCCGGATAATCCGTGATTTTATCAATACCAGGAATTTCTTGTGTCCAGATTTGCGTAATAAGAGTGACATACAAAGATATTTTTCCTAACTCACGCAAGGCCACTATGGGCTGCCCACCTCTCAAACAGTGCAGTAAGAAAGTGTGCGTCTGGACTTTGGAGTAATTGAGTCCATGGTGAGGATGCCACATCTGGCACCGTGGAGGCTGCTGGCCTGGCTGGATCACCAGGAGTGGCGCCTGCTGTTTCTGCACAGCTATTTGCAGGCCTGTCCAAAGGAATCTGGCATCCTGACTGTCACTCGGAGATGTTGTGGGCTTTTTCAGGGCCCTGCCTGCTACCACAGGGGAGTCTCGTTGCCCATCTGACCACTTGCTTACCCGCAGCCTTGGGGCTGAGTGACATTGTCTCTGTCGCAGGGATGTGGGGGCTGCTCAGCTGCTGCTGGAGTTGGGACGCACACACACTCACACACACACACACACACACACCCATTATACGTTTACACCAGCATACTCATTACACACACACAAATATACCCATAAACACATAAAATCAACTGGAAAAGGGGCACGCAAATCAGGCAGAGAGAGAGAAAGAGAAAGGAAGAGAGAGAAAAGAGAGAGCATGAGAGAGAGAGAGAAAGAAAGAGAGCCCACTCAGATGCTGACTGTTTAGCTAGCTGAACCATCCCATATATTCTCACACGTAGCTAGTGTGAGAAGCCACTCTGGCTTCTCTGAGCGGATACGTGCTGCATGTCCTCTGACTCCACCGCAAGGCCCATAGCCCAGCCCAGACTAGCCCAGCCCAGCCCAGCCCAGCCCAGCCCAGCCCAGCCCAGCCCCAACTAGCCCAGCTCAGCCCAGTCTAGCCCAGCCCAGCCCAGCCCCAACTAGCCCCAACTAGCCCAGCTCAGCCCAGTCTAGCCCAGCCCAGCCCAGCCCAACCCCGACTAGCCCAGCCCAGCCCAGCCCAGCCCAGCATCAGCTGGAGAGACAGAGGACAGCTCTGCCTGGAACACGTAAGCGAGCTCCTGTCTGCGCGCAGTGCTTTGGCTCCACGCTTGTAGCGCGGTGGCCCACTTCACTGGAGCATATGCTGCCTCTGAAGGTCAGCGTGCAGCGACTGAAGCACATGGCCCTTTCATTCCGGCTCCGCTCCAGCACCAGCACCAGCAGAGGAAGCCATGCGAGTGCATTTTAACTCACTGTGCATTGTCGAGTTTGGTTTTCTAATTATGGACGTGGTGAGTTGTACTGCATCGCATCCTTTCTTTGGATCATTTGTTAGTAGGTTAAAAAACATCAAAGCTAAAGTAATGTCAGCTGTTGAGTATAACAAATATTTTTAAGATTATAGCTTGATAAGTTTTGCATAAGTTATAATAACATGTTACCTTTGCGCTCTTCCTCATATTAGCATAAATCTATAGGAAGCAATATGGGGGAAGCTGTGGCCTAGTGGTTAGAGAGTTAGTCTTGAGCTCAGAGGGTTGCAGGTTCGAATGTGGGTGGGGCAATAAATAACTAGTGCTCTCCTGCACCCTCATCCATGCCTGAATTGCCCTTGAGCAAGGCATCTAACCCCACATTGCTCCAAGGACTGTAACTGAAACCTAGTTGTACCTAAGTATCTGTAAGTGACTCTGGATAAGTGCAATGTAAAGTAATATACACACATAGGTGTATTACATTATGGAAATGAGGAAAATCACTGGCTCTCAGAGATTACTTTACTAGACTACTTTACTTTACTGACTGTTAATAAATTAAATTCAGTTAAATTCAGTTCATGATGACCACTGTAAATGCTTAAAAATGTTTTAGCTGTTATTCCAGTGTTCCCAAAACTAGTTCTCAAATACACATACCTGCTAACACCTCCCGCATTTAACATCAGGTCCTGACATGTGACGAGAGTGGTGAGAGCATAGACATTTTCTTCCCTGTTTTGCTTGAGCAAGGCACAGCACACCGAGATGTGTCCTGGGCAGGGACTAAGTATCGTGCAGTGTTTGGGATTCAGTCACTTGCTGCTGAGGAATGGGAGACGTGCTGCTGGTGGGGGCGCTGGTGGTGGCGGAGGGGGGGGGGTGGGGGGTGGGGGTGGTGGCTAGTAAGAAGAAAAAAAAAACTGAAAAAAAAAAAAAAAAAACAGAGGAGGAGAAAAAAAGCGACGCCCAAGACTGTGCCATCTCTGTAGTCGGTGGACGCGGAGGGATGAAGCAGACTTGAAAGTTGGCCTATTTCACGGCCAGGGCTGCAGGAGCCGAGCCGGGGAGAGAGAGGGAGAGGAAGGGGAAGGGGAGCGCTGAATGGCAATGCATCTAGCGCGACGTGACAGACAAGTCCCTAGGCAACACTCGCAGGAGCCCGTGCCAGGCAGGTCCAGGTACTTGATGAGTGTGACACCCTCGCCTCTCCGCCAGAGAATGTTGTTGCCGGCACGCTCCGCTGCTCCGGCTCAGAATTCGCCAAAATAAATTTGCCTCTCATCCCGACCGACGACGTGTCCCACCACCCAGACAACCACACACACACACACACCCTCCCCCCCACCCAGCCTGACTGACGACGTGTTCCACCTTACCCCCACCACTCAGCCAAACACACACACACACACACACACCCGCCTAACCCTCCCATGTCCTCCCTCCCACCCTCCCCACCTGCCTCTGGTGCTGTTGAGATCATGAGTCTCCTTGTAGACGCTTGCAGGGCTTCGCTCTTCATCAGCACAGCCTCCGTGAGCCGGGGAGCCCACCTGACGGGGACACTGGAGAGTGCGGCTGAGCCGCCAGGCAGCGGTGATGGGGGAGGTGGTGCCCGCTCTGCCAGGCAGGGGTGATGGGGTGGAGACTGTGCCCGCACTGCCAGGCAGCGGTGATGGGGTGGTAGGACTAGAGAGTGTGCCCCTGCTGCCAGGCAGCGGTGATGGGGTGGTGAGACTAGAGACTGTGCCCGCGCTGCTAGGCAGCGTTGATGGGGTGGTGAGACTACAGTGTATGCCCGTGCTGCCAGGCAGCGGTGATGGGGGAGAGTGTGCCCGCGCTGCCAGGCCGCAGTGACGGGGTAGAGAGACCGGAGACACATTCCCTCAGACCTCACCCGCTTGCTCCAGCAGACACAGGCAAGAAGCACACATGGAAGGGTTTTTTTTTTGTCTGGGACGGGAGGGGGAGGGAGGGTGGGAGAAGGGTTGCGGTAATCCTACCAAATGTATATAAAAAATAAATATTTCCCATGCAAAAAAGCCCGCATGCAATCCCTCTCTGTGGTTTTTTACTCTGTGAATGTGTTTATTTCTTCCTCTCCTCCACTACCCTCACCCCTTCTTTCTGAGGCGCTGGATTTGAACAGTGACGCTGGTGTGCGTATGGTGTGGTCTAACTGAGATAAGGTTCTGTGTTCATTTGGTCTCCATCTCTCAACATAGGCCGCAGAGAAATTTAGACGCAAAACATTGCCAGAAGGGTTACGGCGCATTTAAGGGGAGGAGAGAGAGACAGAGAGAGAGAGAGAGAGAGAGAGAGAGAGAGAGAGAGAGAGGGAGAGAGAGAGAGACAGACAGACAGAGAGAGAGAGAGAAAAAGCGTGAGAGAAAGAGAGAGAGAGAGCGCGTGTGAGAGAGAGAGAGAGTGTGTGAGAGAGAGAGAGAGAGAGAGCCTGTTGATGTGTGTGGCATGTTTGTTAGCAGTACCGTTCCATCTGATGGTGTCAAAGTGCATCCTGCATGAGCCTTCTGCCCCCTGACTATTTTAGGCCTGCAGTAGCATGTAAAACACTCTGCTATGGAGAATCTTATTCCTTGCATTTAGGCCTGCAGTAGCATGTAAAAACACCCTGCTATGAAGAATCTTATTCCTTACATTTCTCTGTTCTTCCAAGCACAAGTGTGGCAATGTCAGCTGCATTCCTACATAACGATCCAAACATTAAAAACACTGGTGCTAAATTCTATGTCAGAAGGTGTATTTATTTACCCATCTTCCCCAGTATCAACTCAAACTTACATCCCACATATAAGCGTAATTTGACGATAAAAGAAAGCATGTCCAGTTGAGGTAGTAGGTGTGAGGGGACGGCGTTGTTAAATATATCCTTCCCGTGTGGTTCAGGTGTGAATATGCCCGTTGACATATGGCCGGGGGCGCCAGCGCGAGGGCGCTCTCTCAGATGACACGTAGGAAAGGTCAGGCTAGGGCATGTCCTCGGCTTCCTCTAGGGGCCAGTAGCAGTATGGTACATGTGTGGCTCTCGCTCTTAATAATTTAATAACTACACAGGTTAATAAAGGCTGACACCCTGCTCGTGTGCGTCTTGCCTTCTTTTGCATCAACTGCAACGTGGACCCTTTTGTATTCAACACAAGGTCAGCTTGGCAATTTGATTGCTTTTATAATCAGTTCAAATCCATGACATTTTTATGCATCAGCGACAAATTTGGTCCACACACACAGCGAAGCAATGAGCCGGAGCGAGCAGCTGGATGTTTTTCGCTCAAACATGTGTAAAAAGACATCATCAAGGCAATATCAGGCTGGAGCTGAGGGACATCCAAAGAGCAAATCAACAGCCATGATAAAATATTCAAGATTAAAAACAAAAGGCTCGAGTTCATACGTGTGTTCAGCAGAGGAGCTGACCAACGGCTCCGAGAGTCAAATCACAATGGATAAGTGTTGGTTCATACTGGTTCAAGGGCTGCAGGTTGCACATGCGATTCCTGGTATTTCATCATTTAAACCAATGGGGTTAAGGAGACCAGTCCTTCAAACATTCTAGAATCTGTGAGAGAAAGAGCACGCACTACGCTTGGCATACTAACTCCAACAGTTACCTCAGGACGTTGTTACACGTAAAATAATGAATTGAAATGCTTCTTCTTCGCTGGATCCTCCACGTTCACTTGGCCGTATGGACACTGTAAAAAGCAACAGCGAAGACAACAAAGCAACTCAGGGTTATAACTTAGAACAGGCAGCAGCAGTGTATAGTGTGGTATGGATGTGCACCATCACATTGTATTCATATTAACAAAACTCACATGTCTACATGCACTCCCACAACATCTTCCTCTCCTGAGATGTGCAAATGCTGTGAACACCTTGTACCCAGTCGACGGGTCAACGTACTGTCTCTTTTCATCCTATGAATATACATAAATTGCAAAAACAAATTGCTGAACCTTGAAGATATTATCAGAAGCATTTAGTTATTACTGCTCTGCAGGGGGTTAACTGGGAAATTACAGAAGAGCGTGCAGTCAAACATGAACTCTGAGCCCTCTGATTCACATCAAAGAATGGCTTGATTTCTTCTGGAGAGAAAAAGGGAAAATAATGCATAAATATTTAAATAAAAATAACTCCCACGGTCCAGCTGTTGGCTCACACCATGTGTTTAACACACTCTGTATGGGGGAATGTGAGGATAAATTGGTTGGATGATTGGCTAGCAGCACTGTGACCACTTACATTACCAGTTGTGACAGTGATATGAAATGGCACCCCTCCAATGTCCAGTTTTTTTCCATTGTTGTTGTTTTTTCTATCGACTTGATGAACTGATTTAGACTAGGAATTGAACATGTTCATTAAAGCATCTTTTTTGCCATACGTTATTTTGGGTAGTATTATGGTTACAAAATATTTTAAACTGTTTATACCACATATATGAGAAAAGACGCCTTTCTATGACCAAATTAGACTGCCATACTTAACAGTAGCTATATTTCATAGCCTACCAGGTTATAACATTAGTTTGTAGTGCTGAAATTAGAGTGTGGGCTACACGTATTTTCCCTGCAATAGACCTGCAACTACACTGACATGTAAAAGAAACAGGTCCGAGATAATTCCACAGAGGAAGCACCAGCACAAAAAATAAACGTATTTCAAATTTAGTCCTTTTCTGTGTTAGTTTGGAAATGGCAGTGATGTGACACGACGGACCTGTGCAAAGGTCTGTGTGCAGGCTCGTCTGTTTGAAAGTAGAGGCAGTTGGCGAGCTACTCTGAAGTTTGTGGCCGTCATCTCAGTCTGTTTCAACAGGAGGACCCGCTAGATTCAGCCGTGACAGGCTACATAGCAGAAAGGCCTGCGGCTCTTTGGTGACATTGCTTGTCATTTCGCATGGCATCTAGGCTCACCACTGTGGCGCTGGTACTGTCTGTACACTTTCGGCACAGTGCCATTTCTTGTGGTCTGAAGAGGAGGGGGGGTTCTCTTTACGCCGCCAATGTGTCAGAGGCTTGTAAATTATTTTATGGACAAGCTGAAACAGTTGAGAATTTCATACAAGCCTTCTCTCAAATATGATGAAGACTCGCGCGTGAAGTGTACGGTAGGGCATTCAAGGCCAGCAGGACAGCAGTTTCCTAAATAGGCTTCATTTAAATTTAGCTTTAGACCACGGTCACCTCGTGAAACTGCTCCAGTGGCAGCACGATACCAATATGGTGTGACACCACGATGTTTCCTGGGTTGGCTTCCCTCATCCGTGGGCTAAACTTTTCTTACCTGGCATGCCTCCACGTGAAGCCTGTGGATTTCTAGGTCTTTGGGAGTTAGTTGTGCATCTGCAGCATGGTCTGTTGAGCTTTTTCCATCGCTGGGAGGCTTCCTTGCTTCGACAGAATCACCACTGCTTGTAGGTGACTGACTGTGCGAGGTTGTGCACAAAAACCTAGACGACTTCTCGCCTTTGCCAACTTCCATTGACGTGCGAGTTTGTGCTTGATATAAACTACCCACTCTTACAAAGCCATAACCTGTGAAATTATAAGCAGGGATATACAGTGAGGAACGGCGTAAGATTTTAGCTTGTGTTGTAGCCTGCATAGCCTATTTGCCACATCTGTGATATCAAAAGCCCCTTATAAGTTATAACACATAATATGCAGCCTATCAGCAACAAAATCACCGACGTGGTTATGCCAAGGCTATTTCAGCGCTGTCCACCACACTATCGTGAAGGACAATATTATAGTAGTCAGGTTGTCTCTCCCCCGGTTGCCCGTGAGTCGCCTGATATGAAAGTGCGTCTCGTTCCGTCTCTTGTGCGCCCCTAATGTTTTGCTTTGGATATGCAACAGTGATTCTAGTGAATTTGCCTATTGGCTGTCACACTGAAATATATTTCAGGAGGGTGTGTATTTATCACTTATGCATGTGCATTCAGCCTGACGTGGAAAAAAAACATTCAGCTGTAGATGTCCAAAGAGAACTGCAATGCAATTGAAACGTCGACTGAGAGCGACCACCCTAACCTTTGATTCTCCTGTAGTAACAGGTCATGACATTGGTGATGTCCCATAGGTCACTTCACACCGGATGCCTGACCCATTTAATCTTTCGACTGAACATCTGGTTTAGCAACCTCAGTGCGGTGTACCAACAGACCACAGTTGCCAACTGCAGAGGTGTCGCAGTGGGGGAATTGGGACTGACCACCCAGGGCCCCAGTAACAATAACAACAACAACAACAACAATAATAGTGACCTTTATCCAAATTAGTCTCATTGAGATATAGAGTTCCTTTTCCAAGAGAGACCTGGCCATGGTAGCAGCACAGACAAGTAGCTTCAGAAAAACATAAAACAATCTAAAACACATATAAAAAGGCAACAGACATCTCAATCCAAAGTTCATTTCAGAGCTGAACGAACTAAAACGCAATTCATTAAAACATTCACAGGTATGGGTGGACTCCTGTTCTATGGCTTTAACATAACCTTTCAGGGAGATTAGACACTGTAGTTTGAGTGTTTTCTGTCAATCATTCCAAGCAGAAGGTGCAGCGAACATGAAGGCATTTTTAACACTGTCCGGGCCTGAGGTACATTCAATAAAATAGTGTCCTGAGACCTTAGACCATAAGCGCTCTGTTTAAAAGAAAGAAATGCAGAGATGTAACACAATGGAAGTAGTAGCCTTAGCATGCCAAATGCATAAGAGATCTAGAACAGAGGGACGGCCCCCTCAGAGACTGCTTCTGTATAGGCAGACTGGTGCTGTGGCTCTAGCCACCTGCAACTTATTATGAGGGATAGTTGCATATGATTTGTAAATAAATTAGCACACTGTATCTTCTGTCAAATCAATAGCCCACACACCACAACTTATATATGCCACATTTTTGTACACACTACTTCATGGCCTACAGCAGGTCCTCAGAGGGATGAAATTAACATTGCATAAAGTACAACACAAGTAAATGTCACACCACCTTGCACTGGAAAAAAGGAAGGAAAATGGCAACAGGGGTGTTTAGCAGGTGAGAGAAATGGTCTCCGTGGGTACAGTCAGAACCCCTGATGTGTGCTTTGTTATTTATTAACTTTGCCTTAACATCAAAATCAGTCAGCTTTACTGTCAAGTCAGCCATATCCCTCTCCGATTGTTCTTTTGCACATAACACAAAAGAGTTTTGTAGTCTAAAGTATCTGTGCCTCTTCGTGTGTGCTCTCTCTTTCTCTGTTCCACTGCAGTTTCACACTGTATTATCAGGTTTACGCACCAGACATCGCATAAGACAGTCATTACTGTGCAATAATCAATGTGCAATAACATGTATAATTTTAAATGTGCAATATCACCCTGTATATAAACCCTTGTATCCTATAAGTCACTTTGTAGCCTATATAAACCTCTGTATATAGAACCTCTATCATCTCTTTTACCTCAGAACTGTGCACATCACCCCACCACCTCTTCTGTTCTTTATCTTGTCTTGCACTAATACTATTTATTTTTATTCCATGTTGTAAATATCCTACATCCATGTCTGCACTGAGTTGCTTTCAATTTCATTGTGCATGTGTATAGTGTACACATGTGTTTAGTGACAATAACGGGCATCCTGTTCTGTTCTGTTCTGTTCTATGTATTCTATTTGACATATACAGGATTGAATGCACAAGCACAAAGGCTACATAACACACCAAGACATGGGGACAAATGCAAAACAAGGAGAGCAGACAGTGGCAGTTATGGCAGTTAGATGTTGATTCAATTTTGAAGGACACGGAATAGAACCCTTTGCTGTTCCTGCCAATAATGTCTCATCAGATATTACATTTCTTATCGTATGGGATCTTACGCTCTGCACATTCTGCAGAGATTAAAACTTTATGTACCCTGTACAAACAAAACAAGAAACAAAAGTGTGTTTGAATACCACTCTATGCCAATGTTGGCTTGGAATGCACTCTGCTTTTATCTGTGACATTATGGAGATCTTTCTATGAGGGTTAAAACACACCGTGGCAACGCTTGCTAGTGACTAAGTGGTAAAACTCCTACACAAAAAGCCCTATGTTTTGTTCACCCAAAAGAAGTGATAGAGTGTCTTTCTCTGAGTTCGTTTACTAAGGTTTGACACTTAACCACATAGGACTACGGTTTCACTTGATGAGTTTAACTTCCTTTTTAGCAGTACATTCTAGTCATGTCAAATGTATCTACATAACATTCAATTTTATGACATGAATTAAGGTCAGCCCAGAAGAGAATTCACATTAGTGAGTTACACAGTTCCTCAAATGACCAACACCAAAACTGGTGGGTGTTGAGTTGGAGTTACTTTCTGTTCCTCCCACTGAACCAAAACTAGTATCAATACCTTTTTGATGACCTCTGTGCAGGAAATGCAACGTGTGTGCAGGCCTAATCAGGAGACCACTATATGAAAAACTAATGTGAGTTTTAAGAGGACGCTAGACGTGGTAACAGTAATAAACCTTTAGGTCTCTTTGTGGGTGGTCACATCATCTGAAATGTGTACACCCTGTCTTACTTATAGTCTATTTGGAGTTTTCATAAACAACTGCTCAGTCTGTTTCTTTTGAGAAATTATAGCTTTATAATGAAACAATAGCAGTAAGAGCACATGGCTGTAGCCCATTGCTTGTTGTTATGTTACACAAATCAGGCAACAAAAAAAAAGTGTGAATAATAATGATTTTGAAGTAGATCTGTAAACCTACACCTACTGCACATGCACCATGTCGGCATTCTGTCAGATAAAGAACATTACATTTGTTAATGATAAGATGACATGCCACATTGTGACAGTAATTGGTAAATACGGTAGTTCCTGTGAATATGAGGAAGAGAAGTAACACTGGCAAAACATTTATCAAAAGGTAATGTTACACATTCTAAAGAATACAACCACAACAGACATGTTTAGACTGAACTGCAAGCCACACAGACACCAAATAGGCCCAGGTGTTGATCAAACGACCATGACGTCACGAAATCTTTGGCTCCACTTCCTGATCTGTGTTCTCTGCTGTGGATAATCGTGGAACCGAAACGGTCCGCCGCGAGCTGCAAGAACAGGGAACCTCGGGGCACGTGCTTGGAACCAGAACATGTTCATCCTCAGATACTCAGCAGCACATACCTACACATAGTTGCATCGGTACGCGAGGTTTGCTACTGTCGCTATTTAGACAGTAATCAAGCCGGCGAGAGCTGTCGCGATGGTGTAACCATGGACAGCAGAATAAAGTAAGTCAAGAGTTGTTTACATCTGAAGTAACAGTATTTCTCTGGTGACTTGGTTTACAGAACGCAAGATCTAAACTTAGACCCGACGTTTGAATAGTCTTACTCAGCTTGTTAGCCCGCTAGCTGCCACTAATGCTACAGTAGTTGCTTAGGCGATTCATATTGCACTGTCTCGCGCAGGCTGACCAGCTAAATTAGCAATTTAGCCGAAAGCTAGTTCTGAAACATCGGGCATTTATCCGAATTAGCATGTATTCAAACTGTCTTATCACTGTAGGCTTCTACGGAAGACATAGTGCGTCCTGCACACTCAGTGTTGTTATGCATCATACATAAGCATACATGAATGGTTCCTGCTCACGTTAACGAGATTCATAATCGACTAGCTACCTTACAGGACATCAGATGTAATAACCACCATCCTCAGTGACACTGAGACATGTCACATTTGCGACAGCTGACCAGAATAATGTAGACTCCGCAAGTACAGTGCGGCATCCGAACTGTCTAACTAATAGGGCACCTAGATGTGTTGATTGATAAGAACATGCATTATAAAATCTGGTGAATTATATTGAGCTGTTGAATCCGCATGCAGTGGGTGCTCTGATAATTCAAATGTTTGTGCTGGTAGTAAAAGGTTTTCCTCTCATTCATTTCACAGCGAAAAACCTGACAGAACATTCGATTTAGTGTTGCAGGTGTCATGTCCGGCCTCTGAAAATGAAGGTGAGTTGAAAGGATAAAAGTTGATGACTGCAACATTAATGTTCAAAGGGATTGTATGAACTTGTCATGAGGCAGCCTTGCCAAAGTTTCTTAACTTACAACTTTGTTGAGAAGCTTTGTGCAGCTTTGCCTGCTTTGTGATGTTTGACTGTTTTAAGATTTGCAACTGCAGTGACAGCTCAGGTTGTGCAGTTAGTCCAATTGTAATGAAACTACTATAATAGGGTGTTTATGAACTTGTCACTATTCTCTTTTACACACAATTATCTTTGTCGCCATCAGGAAGAGTAATGGAACATTGACATGCTATGCTCCATAGAAGTAGCAGTCTGGTGGTCAGAGAGTGGTTTTTCCCCTAGATGAGTTTTCATATCCTACTGCCATATTAATAATGTTTTCAAAATATATCATTTGGAAACGTATTATTGTAAAAATGTAAGCTTCCGTCAAGACTAGTTAAACATTTGATGTAAGGGGCTCGACAAACCATCCATTTCCTCTGCTGGTACAATAAATCCATTCAAGATTTTAGAAAGATGTTTCATATAAGCTCAGCTTGTTGTACAGGAAATTGATACGGCACTGTTATTTGAAATACTATTCCACTTGTTCCATGGGAAGCAAAAATGTTCTCATAGTCAGATATCACACACAGGCCAACACGTGAAAGTAACCACTCTTTACTAACGACAGTTTGCTTCAATGTTTGTCTTGTGCTATGATGTTGACGAGGTGTTTTGTCAGTGAGTTGTTGATGCAGCTGTGCAAGATGATTCAAGCACTTTGTCAGAAAGAAAGAAATAATGCCTGTCTCGGTTTATCAATGTGAACTTTTAGAGGGGAAAAAAAGGAAAGCATGCGTGGGTTCAGATCTCATATTGTCATAAGCCACTTCCCTCAACCTCTGCCAAGGGTTAGTCTCATTTCCTGAGTCACGCTCTCCGGAGTCCAACTACACTTGAGCGCCTAATCAGGGGGGCGTTAGTGGTGGTGTTGGGGCGGTGGGTCGGGGTGCGGGGAGGAAGGCTCGACCTGGCCACGTACAGCACATGCGTCATTCGCCTGCCAGGAAGTCATTTTTGATGTGAGATAATTGTCATGTTACTGTTTGTGAATGGAAGGCCACGGCCTCACCCAGCAAAGAATTGGTTTCATATTGAGTGCATGGGAAAGGCCACTTTTCCACTCCACGACTTGTGTTACATACATTTCCTTCACCGGCCGCTGTGTCGTTCATTCGGTCAGACCTCTGTGGAAATCTCGCCTACCTCCGGGAGTTGATCCTGGTTTTCCTCGGATAGGCCTACCTCTATGACACGGGCCAGTTCTGCCTGATCGGAATTGAATATCAATTTGTGTGATTTATGGTTGCGCAAAGGTGAATGGATGGAGGGACGGTATTATTTTAGCCCCCGCCGGCTTAACTCGGCTCTCCTTGTCCGGGGAGAGTTCCCTCCATGTACCACCTCCACAGCACCACCTGCTCACACTAAATATCTCATCATTTAGGTAAAGGACACTAACCTATTACCAGTTATGTTATATTATAGATTGCTAACGCATAATTATAACACATGCACCTAAAACCACAACTATGTCAGAGCATGCCATGCTTACTCTGTATATCATGCATAGCAATCACCTAGCAAGTCAAGGGCAAGTTGGTGCCTTCTACAGATTTTGGGCAGCAAACACTGCTTGTGTGTGGTTTCAGTGACCTCTTGCTGGTAACGCAGGCCCTAAATGTGGTATCTGGGAGTGAAGTGTGCAGCGTGCTATGATGGGTCTGAATCATTGCCATGGCTGGTGTCTCATGACTCTGACTGTCTGTGGAGCTCATTAGAACACTCTGGAATCTTCACTTTGTCAGGCTTGCATTGTTCCCCTGCATTCTCTTTCCTTTTCTACCGTAGGATGCCTACACATACAAGCTTATGTGCCGCAGTTTCTGATTAGCATGCACCAGAGATTGTTTTTTGTTTGTTACACGCACACGTTGCATTTTTTGTGTTCCACACCCATGTAGTATTTCCTTTAATACTACAAGGGAGTTTCAAACTCAAGCCATATAGGCTAGTTGCCAATAGCAAAGAAAAAAACGTTTTCCCCTCATGTCTGTACTGTTTTTTTTGCTGATGAATGGCACACCATAGGGCCTTTACCACTTCCTCTAGTGGGCTGATGTTCTGCAGAGCTTTCAGTAGTCCCTCCTGGTGCTCAAACAATTTAGGAAGGAAAGAGTTGCACGTTCAAAATATGGGTATGGATGTTGTAGATTTCTTCTAGTCATATCAGTTTTGCTTTTGGCATGATTGATCCATGCAGCAGCAAAGCTTATCAAGGAATTTTAACTGTGTTTTTAATTTGTTATGTGACCAGAAGTAATGCTTCTTGAATAATGATCTGGCCAGTGGGTTGCTCTGCGCATCAGTGAGTGTATTGGTATTTTGATAAATAGCCGGGTTTCCATCCAAGTTGTAATGCGGACTTAAGTTATGTGAATAACAAATCCTCTGTTGGAAACACCTGCAAATGCGCCTCCTAATGCAAATATAAAATCGATTTGCTTGAGAGAGGCGGATTAACTCTTAATGCGCTCAGACCATAATGTGAATAAAGTTGATGGGAACAGTTTTTGCATATATTCGCATTAAATGTTTGCTCCGTAGCCATAAGCAACACAGCTTGCAAGTTTGGGCACCGGGCTATGATGGGACTGTGTGCCGGGTGCAACAGCAGGGCCTATCCATCCTACACAGTTGCCCAAATTCAGTACAGGTAACTCTGTCTTGGCCCAAAGCTGCTCGGTGAAGCTCGTCTCCACAGTGCCAAAAAAACATGGGCGATCCTATGTGTACGGAGGTTGGTGGGGTATGGAATAAGGTGCGAACTCCGCTGTAAGAAGCTGTAACCGCATTCTGAATCGTCCTCTTCTAGCAGTAATTGCTGAAAACATTTCCAAAACTGTCGCATAGACAGTTACTAGTGCGGTGAGGAGGACGTCCATTTTCACAAGTAGCCTACGTATGTGTAGTTAGTGTAACAGGTGATGGAAACGGCTGCTGATGCGCATTAAGGTTCAGCTGAATTATCATAGCTTTGTATTACTGGTGCGATTGATTTGGATGGAAACCCAACTACTGATTTTTTTTTCGGGTGCAGCTTTGCAGTAGTTCAAGGCTGTTGTATAGGCTCAGGCTGTTTTTGGGGCGTGGGGAGGGTAGAGTAAGAGGTTGGTGGAGAGAATAAGTCGTTGATGCTATAAACAAGGTGGTGTTGGTGATGGAGTTAGTGTCTAATACTCAAAGCCAAACACCTGAGATGAACCATGAATTGATTCACAGACAGCCCGTGCCCTGCCCCTGCCCCAGCTGGAGTTGTTGTGGATGTTGCTGCTACATGTACAAGGATACAAGGAGTTTTATTTGTCACGTACATAGACATACTGGGTAGTAGGACATGCAGTGAAACTGATGATTGTGGGTCTAGACTGTGCATGGGGAGTGGGGAGTAAAGTGCGTAGAATGCATTTGGGGGGGCCATAAGAAGGGCAGAGGTAGAAAAAAGGTGAAGGGGGGTGGGATAAAGTGCATAAAGTGCAGTTATGATTGGGAGGAAGGACTGACTGTGGTGGCAGATGACGGGCTGTGTGGGGGGTGGCACTGCGTGTGCAGCTGACAGCGCTGAGGTGGGGTTGGACACACGTGTGTAGAGAGGGCTGGGGAGCAAAGATATGTGCTGTGTGCATGTGGGAGGGGGGCTTGAGCCGTGAGGGCTGTGACTTCTGTGCTGTGTGGTGGGGGGGGGGTGGAGGGAGGTGGCATGAGGCGGGCAGCAAGACTATATACTGTGCGCTGTATGTGTGCGGGGGTGGGGGGGCTGTGAGTGAGGGGGGGGGCAGTGAGGGTGACGCAAGCTCCGTGTGTGGTGGGTGGGGGCTTGAGCTGCGAGGGCTGTCCTGTGTGTATGTGTGTGTGGCTGTATCTTGTGTGCTGTGTGTGTGGGGAGGTGGGCAGCAAGCTATATGCTGTGTGAAGTGTGTGTGTGTGTGTGTGTGTGTGTGGGGGGGGGGCAGTAAGGGTGGTGCTGTGTGTCCTCTGTATGTATTGGGGGGGCATATGCTGCGTGATGTGGGGGGGGGGGCTGTATGTGTGGGGGTCTATGTGCAGTGGGTGTGTGGGAAGGGCATAACACAAGGAGCAAGGCTATGCTGCAGTGTGTGTGTGTGTGTGTGTGGGGGGGGGGGGGGTTGGCTGTGTGTCCTTTGCATGTATTGGGGGGGCATATGCTGCGTGATGTGGGGGGTGGCTGTATGTGTGAGGGTCTGTGTGCTGTGGGTGTGTGGGAAGGGCATAACACAAGGAGCAAGGCTATGCTGCACTGTGTGTGTGTGTGTGGGGGGGGGGGGGGGGGGGGGCTTGAACAACGAGGGCTGTGTGCTGTGGGTGTGTGGGGAGGGGAGCATAGCACAAGGAGCAAGGCTATGCTGCACTGTGTGTGTGTGTGTGTGTGTGGGGGGGGGGCTTGAACAACGAGGGCTGTGTGCTGTGGGTGTGTGGGGAGGGGAGCATAGCACAAGGACCAAGGCTATATGCTGCATGCTGTGTGGGGAGGGGGGGGGGTGTGAGGGCTGTGTGTGAGGAGAGGAGGGGGCAATGTGAAGGGGCATGGGGCGCGCTACAGCTGTTTCCTGGGGGGGGGGGGGGGGGGGGGGGCGAGAGCTTAGGGCTGCGTGTTGTGTGTGTGTGTGTGTGTAGGAGGGGGGCATGAGGCAGGGGAGGGCTGTGGGGGGGGGGGGGGGGGACTTTGCCGAGGTGGGGTTTGGGGAATCATGTTTGAGGAAGCAGTGGAGGATGGAGAATGGCGGGGGCTCCGATGACATCTGGGGGGGGGGGGGGGGAGTGTAAAGTTAGGTTGTGTGTGCTGAGTGGTGAATGTGTGCAAAGTCAGTATACTGTGTGTATGTAGTGGTGGTAGGTGAGTGCTGATGTGTTTCTGGGCGAGTCCCCTGAGTCCCACCCAGCACCTACGAGCACCTTTTCCACCACACCCTCATGTACATGCCAACAAAGCCAGGGCTACCTTCAGACTATGAATTATTTCCACACCGCCTGCTGCCTCTATTCCTGCCGTCGTACCCGAGGGAGAACGGGGCACAGTGCTGTGTTGCGTTGCGTCGTGCCAGAGTGGAAAGGACCTCTTCGCCGGAGAGGAGCGAAAAATAGTCATCAGATGGCGTGGCTCGCGAGCCGAGAGACTCTGGCGCCGCGTGGCAGGCGTGACTGGCATGGCCGCCCGCGTTTGGCTCCATTGAGTCATATTGATGCCTTTCCAAGCCTGTGCCAGTGCCACCAGATGAGGCTGGCAGTGCCAAGGCGGTAGGTGGGCACAGATGCTACCTGTCTTCTGCGCTCGTCCCCGCCAGATTGCCCGCAGTAATAAAGTGGTAGCGCTAACAGATCAGAATATCAATGTTACAGCTACACTTGCAACGGCAATTAGGGGGGGAAACGGTGTTTGTCAGCGCCTTTCTGTTTGTGCTCTTTGATCAGGAAGTGAGACGGTGCCAGGAAGCGCGGGGATGAATGTGTGATTGCTGGGTGCTGGTCAGTTAACGAAGCTTTGGCCATTTACCATACTAGATTCAGACTTTTTCCATCTCTTCATTTTTTTGTGGACTTCAAAAAGGTTCTAATTAGGAGGTTTTATGGTCTCTGTCTCTAACGAGCCCCCTGTCCTCTGTGTCACACTGCAGTTATTTTTCTCTCCCCCCCCCACCGCAAACAACCCTTCCGTCCCCTCCAGTTATGATGTCATATCCTGTTGTCACATCCCAGGGTGTTGCTCAGTGTCAGACAGGCATGGCAGGCACCATTCATTAGTGTTAACCGTCCTCACACACACACACACACACACACACATACACACACACACACACACACACACACACACACACATACACACACACACACACACACACACACACACACACACACACTCACATACACACACAGACACATACACACACATACACTCACACACACATACACACACACATGCATACATACATACACACACACATACACATACACACACTCACATACACACACAGACGCACAGTGAGAGAGAGAGAGAGAAAGATAACAACTTTTGAAGTTGCTTTGAAGTGAAGTGGTCGCATTTACATGAATGCAGTTCATTTTGCCTCTTGTTTTTTCGCTCTGACCTTCAGCTCTTGTTGCACGCGCGCGTGTGAGAGGCCTGATTGGCTCGCTGCTGTGTCTTGGGGTCAGAGCTGGCTAACACTACCAGGCTAGCCGGAGCTCGCTGTCAGACCACCAGATGCCATGGCGACCCAGCGATGGTGTTGATTGGTCAGTGGTGATATGCCAGCTCTCCACTAACGCCAGGCCTGGAGGGCCTATTGCTGTTGTTGTCGAATAGACTCAGTCACCAGTAAACACAGTGGAAAGCCATTGTACTTACTAATTACTGACTCTTAATGTGATTCTGTTGCCAATTTTTATGTAGTTAATTGGACAGACTATGTATAGCAGCCTAGATGTTACATGGCAAAAATAGGATGTGTGATTTCGAGTGTTAGCAGGCCATTTCCTTTTGTTTGTTTGCTAGTGTTGTGGTCTCCAAGGGAAGGGTATAGTAATACTCTTTAAGATGTGCCTTACAGTGTCAGTGTGCAGTCCAGTATGAACGGCCACTACATTAATCCCAGTATCTTGTAGTAATATGTAATAATATAAGTAATTTAATGAAATACAAGTTAGACTATATTGACTGCTTCATTTGTAAATGACAAAGTCCTGAAGCACAGGATGGGCGCTACTCCAGCAGGTTGGGGGGAGAAACGAAGTCAAGGAACTGGGCAGTGTGTGTGTGTGTGTGTGTGTGTGTGAGTGTGTGGATAGGGGGGGGGGGGGTGGGCTTATGCTGGCGGATGCAGGCGGATGCAGGGAGGGAGAGTGTGTGCGTGCGTGCGTGTGCGTGCGTGTGTGTGGGTTGTGTGGCATCCCAGAGCCCCTTTCCTCTTTGAGCTGAAATATCGATGCCGCAGAGATGGCTGCGCGATATTCATCATGGCCACTTACAGGTGTTGATGCTGTTGAATGCGGCACACGCCGGCTGTTGCCTGTAGTGAAGGACACCATAGCTGATATTTTCAGTGGGGACAATAACAGGATGGCAGAGCAGATAATGTGAATGTTGGGCAGTGACGTGCTGGGGTGTTGGCTGGGCTGCCAGCCATCAGGGACCATGCCCAGATTCTTGCCCATTAAAACAACCTCTGAAAAACATACTTCTAAGTGGACTGATTTTGCTCGTCTTTCTAGCAAGCCAGGCACACTCGTCGGGAAAAGAGATGGAATGATGGAGGAGAAGGAGGAGGAGAAGAAGGGTTTGGATTGGTCTGCAGTGTAGGCTTCTTCCAAATGCTGTTCCCACAAGTCTTTTCTTGTTGTGTTTAAACAGCTCTCATATGTGTTTCAATGGGTTCGATTGTCCAAATCTTCCATTCGATTGCAGGTTCCGTAGAGGGAACATAATGTTTTAGAATCTGTTAAATGTTGGTTGTTCATAACTCGCACACCACAAACACAGGCATAGATTCAATATATATTTCATTATTTTTGTTGTTATACCAGAAAAAATGCCAGACATGTGCAGAACGATCCTGGAGTGCAGACTGAGGAAAAATGAGTGATACTGCATCCTGTTTTTGCAGAATCTCACAAAAATAAAGCTTTGCTTGCCATAATTTACAGAGATGGGTAGCTGTGTCATTGTTGCTGCATGACCTGTTTAAGGGCATAGGTTGAAATACCCCTAATAATGCACATAATTAAATTCCTTTTGCAGTAAGTACCTATTAATGTCAATTAATTACCAGTGATCTTGTCAAGTAACTGAAAGAGGGTTTAGCTGTGAGTTCCGTTTAAGAGCTCTTGATATGATTTGTCATTGTTAGGCTTAATTACTTTTGAAGTGCTTCTGGGCAACCCAAACCCTTCCCAGATCAAACACCGCATCCAGGAAGAGGCAACGCTTGAATGCGGTGCAGTCGGTACCATGCGAACGGCTCAGTGTTGACATAAGGGAACGGTGCTAATGTGACTTTGTGAAGTCACGTTGTGAAGCAGAGCTGTTGTATGCAGTGGAATGTTGTTTGTGAAGCAGAGCTGTTGTATGCAGTGAAATGTTGTTTGTGAAGCAGAGCTGTTGTATGCAGTGGAATGTTGTTTGTGAAGCAGAGTTGTTGTATTCAGCGGGATGTTGTTTGTGAAGCAGAGTTGTTGTATGCAGTGGGATGTTTATAGGGTCATTTGTAAAGAGTTGGTCTGTCATACAGCAGACAGGGTAGATTGACAGTGTAGATGAGTTCTTCAGCTATGCCACCTGTCAGTGTCACTGAATCAAGCACCAAGGCTCATGGTCATGTGTGTGTGTCTTTCTGTATGTATCTGTGTTTGTGTAAGTGCCAGGGTGTGTGGGTATGTGTCTAGTCCATATTTATTATGAGGGTGGCGAACCACTTGGGTCGTGCCCAGTGAAGGACTACAGATCTTTCTGTCTTTCTGCATGTCTGTCTGTCTTTCTCTCTCTCTCTGTATCTCTCTGTCCTTCTCTCTAGAGCTCTCTCTGTCTGTCTGTCTTTCTTTCTCTCTCTCTCTGTATCTCTCTGCCCTTCTCTCTAGAGCTCTCTCTGTCTGTCTGTCTTTCTTTCTCTCTCTCTCTGTATCTCTCTGTCCCTCTCTCTAGAGCTCTCTCTCTGTCTCTCCTGCCTATATGTGGCAATAGCAGCTGATGTGATTGGCTGATTGTGGTGCGGTGAGGGCTGCTGCAGGTGGTTGGCTCAGGTGGAAGTAGCACAGGAAACCAGTGTGCCCGTGCGGTCAGCGGTGAGCTCAGAACACGCCAGTGGTCGGGGGCATGCTCCACAGACTTAGGCAGGGGTGGGGGGCTGCACAGACTTAGGCAGGGGTGGGGGGCTCCACAGGCTTAGGCAGGGGTGGGGGGCTGCACAGACTTAGGCAGGGGTGGGGGGCTCCACAGACTTAGGCAGGGGTGGGGGGCTGCACAGACTTAGGCAGGGGTGGGGGGGGTCATGCTTCCCAGGCACAGGCAGGGGTGGGGGGGGGAATGCTCCACTGGTTTAGACGCCGGCTGGCTATTTTTAGATTTCTTTGCATTGCTGAAAAGAGGGAGCGCAATCAATAATTAAAGTCCCATGAATTAAAAGTCAGAGACTCACAGCTGCCTGCTTCTCTCATGCGCGCCTGCTTCTCTCCCCCTTCATCCAGAGCAGAAGATAGCACCTCATTTGCAGTTTTTTTTTTTTTTTTGGAAAAATGGAAATGCTCAAGAATAATCATTCTCGGAAACTTTTTCCGTGTGTTTTTTCGGAAGTCAGCACACTGGCCACGGTCCTCAACTTTGCTCGTGTGTGTGTAGTATGTGAGGTCGGAGTCACTGCCAGAGCAGCCAGCCCTCAGCACACACACACCCCTCTCCCATATGTATGTACTTGTTTAAAAAATGAATATTTCATGCTGTGAGCTAAAAAGCAAAGGTTAGTGTTTCGGTTAACCTCCGTTATTGTGGGACGTTGCAGTGTACAGTGAAGGACTCACTGGGAGAAGTGGTCTATGGAGATGCTGTCTGCCTAGCCTGAAGGGCCTGCACAAGTGTTAAAGTGGCGCGATTGCAGTTTAGATGACATCAGACTTAGCTTCATGTGATGCTAATCAGAACATCATGTTCTCTGACTGTATCACAGTTTCTCGCATTCAACAGTCACTATGGCAACTAGCCTTTCCTGTTGTGTGTTTCAGTTAGTTTGGCATTTTCAGAATGGGCGCTCTTGCATTCGTGGGCCATAAGACCAACACACTGGCTCAGTGGCACAGGAAAACAGTGATTTCACTCATAGTAGGGGTGCGTATTGGCAAGGACTTTACAATACGATACATATCACGATGAATTTGTCACAATACGGTTCTATCTAGATATTGTGATACTGGATATATTGCAATGTTTTTCTGGAGTCAGACATTGATGTAGTATATTGTGAAAATCAGTCAATGTTAAAATCGAAATAGAAAATTAATCAATGTTTAAATCGAAATAGTGTATTATGAAATTTAGTATCACAATATATTGTGATAATGATATTTTTGCACACCCCTAACTCACAGTGTATTCTTGCACACTGGCAGTAGGGCATCCCTGTAGCTCTGGCCTGCTGCTGCTGCTGCTGCTGCTGCTGCTGCTGCTGCTGTGATGCTGCTGCTGTGATGCTGCTGCTGTGATGCTGCTGTGTTGCTGCTGCGATGCTGCTGCTGCTGCGATGCTGCTGCTGTGTCTCCTTTAAAAGGCATGTTGAGGGAGGAGGGTCTCCCCTAGTCCCCGTGTCAGAGCAGAGCAGTGTAATTAAGGCCAGGGTCACTCGCCAGCCCGCGGGCCCTGGAAGCCCAGTGTCCCCATATCAGATATGCGCTCCCACACGCCGAAAGGCTCAAGGTTTTCCCCACTTTGAAAATCAAATGTATTGGGAGATTTCTTTGTGTGTGTGTGTGCGTCCATGCGTGCGCGTGTGTGTGTGTGTGTGTGTGTCCGTGTCCGTGTCCTTGTGCGTCTGTCTGTGTGTGTGTGTGTGTGCATGTGTGCGTGTGCATGTGTGTGTGTGTGTGTGTGTGTATGCATGTGTGTGCGTGCGTGTGCATCTACATGTGTGCACGTGTGTGTGTGTGTGTGCGTGCGCTTGTGAACGTAGGCCCATCTGCATGTCCCATTGAATGGTGGCCCCTGCCTCAGTGGAAGTGAATTCTCACATGTGCGTCTGTCCGGCGCCAGAGGAGTGGAGCCATTGGTTCTTTGCCTGCCTTCATTAATATGAAGTGCCCAGCACAGGCCTGGGAATCATATCCCCTCCACTTTTCATTCTTAGCCATTATATCTGTGGCCGCAGATATTGAGTGCCCCTTTTTTGGGATGTCATCCATATGTCACCTTCATATGTAGGTCAGTGCCGGTGGATGTGCTGATCGCTTTTCCTCCCCTCGTTTGACCAGGCCATTTCTATTTGTCATGCTTTGTCATGTGACTCGTTCCTGAGTGTGTTCCTCTCTCTCTCTCTCTCTCTCTCTCTCTCTGTGTCTGACCACGTCACCACAGATTCCTTCTGTGCCAGGGGCAGTGTGTGTGAGGAGGGTGTGGAGGATCCATCAGTGTGTGTGAGGAGGGTGTGGAGGATCCATCAGTGTGTGTGAGGAGGGTGTGGAGGATCCATCAGGGCAATGGAGTTGTTCCTTGCCCTCTCAGATGATTTTTGCCGATGCTCATACAAGTAGCCTACATCTCGTAAGACCAGAATATTGTCAAAACCAAAACCATTCAGTATCTCAGAAAATGAGAATATCACATCAAAAATAAATATAAAATGAATTTTAATGGAGAATTTCTGAAAAGTATGTGCATGTATGTGGCCTCAGTGCTTGATTTGGCCTCCTCGGGTAGATGGGCTGGTGTGGTGTCTACAGGTAGGTGGGCTGGTGTGGTGTCTACAGGTAGGTTGGCAGGCCAGTGGGGTGTCTACAGGTAGGTGGGCTGGTGTGGTGTCTACAGGTAGGTTGGCAGGCCAGTGGGGTGTCTACAGGTAGGTGGGCTGGTGTGGTACAGGTAGGTGGGCTGGTGTGGTGTTTACAGGTAGGTGGGTTGGTGTGGTGTTTACAGGTAGGTGGACCGGTTGGTGGGTGTGGTACAGGTAGGTGGACCGGTTGGTGGGTGTGGTACAGGTAGTTAGGTAGGCCGGTGGGGTTATTTCTAAAACCTTCTTTCATGTCTGCGCACGCCCCGCAGTTCATAGCCATGTACTGTGTTTTGCGGTAAACACATGGCAGCAGAAGCCTGTATTTTGAGTGTGTGTGTCTGTGTGTGTCTGTGTCTGTGTCTGTGTGTGAGATACATGGCTCTGGGTTGCTCGGGGTGGACCCAGTCCCCTGTGGCTTGCGCGCTGGTTCAGTTTAGCCACCGCCGCCACCTCTAAAGCGGATTAGCACCAGCCCGCTATGAGCTGCCCTGCCTCTGAATGGATAATTGAGTTTTTTTCACATCAGCAGCACCCAAGTGTGTGTTTCTTCTGTCATCTGGCTCTGTGTTTTTGTGTGTGTGTGTGTGTGTGTGCGCAGGCGCATGTATGTGTGAAGCAGATGGCTTGAGCATATGGTTTGAAACTTGTCATTACCTGCTGCTGCCTCAATCCAGCTCCTCTCTCCAGCACCACCCCAACAGGAAGAGCCCCCCCCACCCCAACCCATACCGCCACCCCCACCAAAACACTAACTTACACCAACTATTTCCCCTTCCCACAGACGAAGGGGCGTTTCCTTGTACATGAAGTGAATGCGTCTGCTTTACCTGTAAGGGGGAGACAAAATGAGAAAGCATCCTACTCTAGGTGTTTTTTGTATTATGTTTGGGGCCGATTTTATCACCAGGTGAGGTTATGCTATTTTCACTCTCTAAAATTATGCTATATCACCAGGTGAGGTTATGCTATTTTCACTCCAAAAAATTCATCTGACTGCCTCCCTGGCTCCTCTTCCTCTTCCCCTGTCTCTCTGTCTGTCGGGGAACAGCCGGCCCTGGTTATTGGCTTTCACGTGAGGCAAATTGCTCTGCCGATGTCGGCAGCTTGAGGAGCGTCGCGCGGCGTGACAGACCACGCGAAGGCGAACACGCCGAGCGTTATGCTGAGACTGTCACGTCTCCAGCACCCATATGCCGCTCCGCTCCGCACCGCTCACTCACCAAGCTGTGAAATTGGGTCGCACCCCGATCCCTCTCCAAGTAGGCGTGTACCGCCTCTCCCTCCCTCTTCCCGTCTTCCCTTTCCAACTCCCCCCTCCCTCCCCTACTCCCCCTCCCCTCCCCTCACCTCCTCTCCCCTCCTCATGACACCTTCAGCGGTGAGAGTGTGTGATGTGCTGAGCAGGCTGGGTAAGGCAGGGGCTCAGGAAGGGTCTGCTTGGTTTGACTGGTTGGTGTCATGCGCTGCGGAGGAGCAGGAAGTCAGAGCGCGTCACAGGCCTGGAGATGTCGATGCGGAGAGCTAGCAACTCCACACTGCTCGTCTCAGACGGCTTGTTATAGGTGGCAAGATTCCTTCCCTGTAGTTAAATCTGCTGCTTAAGAGTGCTATTTAGTTAGCATATGCAGACATATGAGGGAGCATAATGTATGCTTTATGCATATTATTAACTTCCTTATTTGAGAGAGGGTGGGGAAATGCATTTTATTACTCGTGGCACTGTAACCACATATTTATTCTACAGCAGCTTTACATTATAAATATGTGCAGCCTGTGCTGCATAGTAAGTGACCTTTACAGTAGTTTTCCTGAACTGATGGGCCTGATTCACATGCTTTGTGAGATCCTGTTTGCTAGCATGCCAGCCATATTGAAGTCAGTTGTCTCAAAGACTGTGGGAAAGAAAAATCTGTGGGAATCAGAACTAATACAATTACCTTCAATGCAATAAAAGCATATTCCTATGAAACAGATCTGCATGTTTGATTTAACAAGCAGTGTTGGAACTATTGTTTTATCGGTCATACAGACAAGGCGGACAAGAGTGACTATCTAGGACAGCTCTGTAATACAATGTAACACAAACAATAAGATAATATGCTGCAGATTTGCTACAGAAGAGCAGAAATACCACTAAGTTAGTCTACTTTAGATTTGGGCAAATTGGAGCAGCAAGTACCAGCAGAAAGGGTAGAGTTGCTTTGAATGCTTTTGAAAATTAACGTAATGAGTGAGGGATGATTTTTGGAGAAACTCCTGGAGCCAAAGACGTCAGACGGCGGAATGATCCGGAAATGCACGGCGAAGACAGTGGGCGCTGGCACATAGGGATGTCATTCCTTACTTGCTCGTTTGCTCGGCTCCAAGATTTGGGTTTCGTACGTCTTTAATCTGCCCAAATCTATAGTAGACTAAATGTTCTCTTTGCTCTGATTCTGTGCCGTCTTGTTGTTATTTGTGTCGTTTTATTATAGAGCTTCCTCAGACAGACATTCAGGCGATTCAGTTGACTTCGTTTTACTTGCGCTGTTATAGAAATAGTGTTTTTAATCTAGTGAGTTTGGACCTGTTTTTACTCAGCTCTGTGCTGTATTCAGATGGACCACCCTAGGTACCGCAGCTGACTAATGTCATTGTCATTGTTTTGAAGTGATATGCATTTTTTTCATGGGACATTTAGTACCAGACGCAACCTTGACAAATGACAAATACAGGACACTGCTAATGCTCTCCAGCCACAAAAACACAGAGACACACTCGTACCTTTTGGGGTTTGTGTGGTCAGCATGGTACCTGTTAAGTACCATATCATTGCAGACTCGTTTCTCCTTTCTCTCGCCCTTGCTTGGCAAATTAGCATGAAATGTAATGCTGTTGCGGCATGCAATTGGAGAGAGGTGCTTTTTGAAGTGACCCAGAGTTTGTTCTCTTTCTGCGCGAGCCTGAGAGATGCCCGCTAATCTGCTTACCCCTGTAATTGTGGACATGGGGGGAGGAGGGAGGGGTGGTGGGGTGTTGGAAGGGGGGGAGGTCGACAGCAGCTCGAGGAAACCTACTGATCCAGAAGTAAAGTGATGACCGCAGTTATTCCTCTTTTTTATGCTCCTGGCATCAAACTCACCCTCCTCTCCCCCACCCACCCCTCCCTCCCTCCCCCGCCTCCCTCCATCAGTGGGAAAAGAAGACCAAGAACAAGAAGGGCAAAGAAAAAAAACACAAAACAGAAAGCGAAATACACCCGCTGCACTCCCCGCTCTGACAATAGACATCTTTTTGCCATATGTTCGCTTGACATCTTCATCAGGTTCACAGCAGGTTACCTTAGTTAACTTTCACTCCACTGCCTGATGGGATTTTCTCCTGTTATGTTTTTTTTGCCTCCTTTCTCTCTTTCATTCGCACTTTGCCTTTCTTCTTCCTGCTCTTGACTAGCTGCCTCTCAAAAAGTCTAGACCAGCACAAAACAAAACAAGAGTGAGAAAAGGCGAAAAAAAAGAGGGAGCGAAAGAGAAAAGAAAAAAGAGAGAGAGAAAGCAAGGAGCCTTCTAGCGTGCCGCCCACAATGGCGGCCATTGTGGCTCTAAAGGAGCGGCAGCTTCCTCTCAGCGGCTGAACCTTTACCCCCGGTGCTGCCGGGCCGGCCGCAGAGACAATGCCTTTGTTCCCCGGGGCTCAAGGAGGGGATAATCCAGACCTCTCCACCCTGTGAAATAAGTCTTTTGTAGATAATGGAAAGAAAGAGGCAGAAAAAGAGAGTTGGAGAGCAGCGAGACAGAAAAGGAGCGGAGAAAAACATGCTGGAGGAGGCTCGAGGGCCACAGTTTAACCTCTGCCTGTTGGAGAAGTGCAGAGAGAGTGCTGTGTGTGTGTGTGAGTGTGTGTGTGTGTGTGTGTGTGTGTGTGTGTGTGGGTGGTGGTGGGGGTCCAACAGAAGGTATGTGTAGACATTGAGGGATGAGTGTTTTGCTTAGGCCCAGGGTAACCTGTCTAAACTTGAGCCTGTGCTTCAGACCACTGCCTTTTTAAAAACAGTGATGCTGTCCATTCGCCAGCTCAACCTTTTGCCACAGAATTCACTCAGTAGTCTCGTAAATATCAGGCATGTTGTCCAGGGTGACTGCACAGCCAGAGGCATTGACTGTTTATCGAGACCATGTGTGTTTGTGGTCAGTTCAGACTCGCACACACTACCACACCTTCCTCCCCCATTGTGCTCTCTCTCTCTCTCTCTCTCTCTCTCGCTCTCTCTCTCTCTCTCTCTCTCGCCCCTCTCTCTCTCGCTCTCTCTCTCTCTCTCTCTCTCTCTCTCTCTCTCTCTCTGTCTCTCTGTCTCTCTCTCTCTCTCTCTCTCTCTCGCTCTCTCTCTCTCTCTCTCTCTGTCTGTCTCTCTCTCTCAGGCGAGGAGAGGAGGGGAGAGCAGAGGAGGGGAGAGCAGAGGAGAGGAGGGGAGAGGAAAGGAGAAGAGCGGAGAGGAGAGGAGGGGAGAAGGGGAGAGGAAAGGAGAAGAGGGGAGGGGAGGGGAGGGGAGAAGCGAGGCAAGGAGAGGAGAGGAGAAGAGAAGAGAAGCAAGAAGAGGAGAGAGGAGAGGATAGGAGAGAGGAAAGGCGCAGAGAGGTGAAAAGAGGAGAGAATAGGAGAGAGGATAGGAGAGAAGAGAAGAGAGGAGAGGAGAGGTGAAAAGAGGAGAGGATAGGAGACAGGAGAGGAGAGAAGAGAAGAGAAGAGAGGAGAGGAGAGGTGAAAAGAGGAGAGAATAGGAGAGAGGAGAGGAGAGAAGAGAAGAGAGGCACGGTAAGGTGAGGAGAGGAGAGAAGAAGAGAAGAGAGGAGAAGAGAGGTGAGGCATGGCATCAGCTGTGAGAGCAGGTCTGCTCCCTCCACCCCCTCACCTATTAACCCTGCCCCCCCCGCCCCCCTCCCTCTCCCCTGCTGCCTCCCATATCAAAGCGCCGCATATCGATTTTTAAAGACAGGCATTCCCGCAGACGCCAAAGTATCGATCGCTGACTGACCTGCGCTGCTGGCACTCTGAGTGGGAGAGTGTGTGTGTGTGTGTTTGTGTTTGTGTGATAGAGGGAGAGAGAGATTGTGTATGTGTATGAGAGAGGGAGAGAAAGACTATATATGTGTGTAAGAGAGAAAGACTGTGTGTGTGTGTGTGTGTGTGTGTGTGTGTGCTCCTAGGCGCATTGCTGAAGCGCGGTGGTTCCCTGTCGAAGGGTCAGCCACGCTTGAAGCCCAGGGGGCGGGATCAATGTGCTCTCCAGAGGGGGCCTGTCACGGCCACGTCTCCACAGGAGCAAGATGGGGAGCAAAGGAGAACCACTCAAAGAGACAGACAGAGAGAGGAGACCAGCTACAGATGGAGGAGTGAGACAGACAGAGAGGGGAGACCAGCTACAGATGGAGGAGTGAGACAGACAGAGAGAGGGAAGACCAGCTACAGATGGAGGAGTGAGACAGACAGAGAGGGGAGACCAGCTACAGATCGAGGAGTGAGACAGACAGAAAGAGAGAGGGGAGACCAGCTACAGATGGAGGAGTGAGACAGACAGAGAGAGGGAAGACCAGCTACAGATCGAGGAGTGAGACAGATAGAGAGAGAGAGGGGAGACCAGCTACAGATGGAGGAGTGAGACAGATAGAGAGAGGGAAGACCAGCTACAGATGGAGGAGTGAGACAGACAGAGAGGGGAGACCAGCTACAGATCGAGGAGTGAGACAGACAGAAAGAGAGAGGGGAGACCAGCTACAGATCGAGGAGTGAGACAGACAGAGAGAGGGAAGACCAGCTACAGATCGAGGAGTGAGACAGACAGAAAGAGAGAGGGGAGACCAGCTACAGATCGAGGAGTGAGACAGATAGAGAGAGAGAGGGGAGACCAGCTACAGATCGAGGAGTGAGACAGATAGAGAGAGAGAGGGGAGACCAGCTACAGATCGAGGAGTGAGACAGATAGAGAGAGAGAGGGGAGACCAGCTATAGATCGAGGAGTGAGAGAGAGGTGGGGGGGGGGGCAGCTATAGATGGAGGAGAGAGTCAGAGAGAGGGGACACCAGCTACAGATTGAGGAGTGAGAGAGAGAGAGAGACGAGAGACCAGCTACAGGTGGAGGAGAGAGACAGACAGAGAGAGGGGAGACCAGCTATAGATGGAGGAGAGAGACAGAGAGAGAGAGAGAGGGGAGACCAGCTATGGATGGAGGACTGAGAGAGACAGACAGAGGGAAGACACAAATCGAGGACTGAGACAGACAGAGAGAGGGGAGATCAGCTATAGATGGAGAACTGAGAGAGACAGACAGAAGAGAGACTAGCTGTAAATGAAGGAGAGAGAGAGACAGAGAGAGAGAGGAGACCAGCTATAGATGGAGGACTGAGTGAGACAGAAAGAGAGAGGAGACCAGCTATAGATGGAGGACTGAGTGAGACAGAAAGAGAGAGGAGACCAGCTATAGATGGAGGACTGAGAGAGACAGAGAGGGGGGGGGGGGGACCAACTACAGATGGAGGAGAGAGACAGACAGACAGAGAGAGGGGAGACCAGCTGTGGATGGAGAAGTGAGACAGACAGAGAGAGGAGAGACCAGCTATAGATTGGGAGACAAATAGGCAGAGGTGGGACCTGGGAGAAGGAGAGAGACAGTTGGAGAAAGGGATGAGGAGGATGAGAGAGCGAGAGCGAGGGCGTTCCTAAAACACTGCCATGCCTCATGCACGCCATCCCTCCGTCCGCACCACCCCTGATGCACGCCATCCCTATGTTCCCATTGCTCATGCACGCCACCCCTTCGTCCACGGCACCTGACGGCATCAAGAGGTGATTTCAATTCAATTCTCACCCATCAGCCATGTTTGCCGGCTGCATATTATCCCGTCTGTCAGGCCAGTGCCACCGCTTGCCCCAGGCCCCGCGCAAGACAGCCCTCTCTGGGGAGCCCCGCGGAAGATGGGGAGGGTCGTGTGCCATGACAGCACCAAGCCGGCTCCAACGCAGGCCTGATGATGTGTTTGTTGTGTGCGTTAGGCCTGTAGGACCACCCAAAGCCCTGGGGCAAGAGAGGTGTTTTGGGGGGGGGGTTAGGTTAGTGACAGGTGGTACGTAGGATGCATATTCTAGAAGTTTTCAAATTACAGATTTGCAAATGTAGTTTGGTAGTGTCAGAGTATGGAACCCGCTGAGAATTGTGTGTGCTGGATGTTTCTGTGGTGGCGTGGCATTGTTGCAGTGTTAAGATGTGTGTGTGTGTGTGGGCTGCGTGGTTAAGCCTGGCCCATGGCACCTTATGACCATGTGTCTATATTCAGAAAATGCTGTATGCTGTAGCCATGCTATTATTGTGCAGCAGGAATGGCATCTGCCTCCATTTTGGAATTTTGTGTGTGTGTGTGTGTGTGTGTGTGTGTGTGTGTGTGAGTGTGAGATTTGTGGGTGCCTCACACACCTCCTGGGAACAGGAGTGATGTTTGGACTGTGGACTTGCAGGTTGGGCGGGGGGGGTGTTGTCAGAGGGGAGGTGCATGAGAGAGGGAGAGAGAGAGAGGCAGGGAGAGAAAGAGAGACACAGAGACAGAGGAAGAGAGAGAGACATGTAAAGATGAAGGGAGGAAAAGGCAGGAGACAGGCAGAGAGAAAGAGAAGAGATGGGAGGGAGTGTAAGGGAGAATATAGGCGCTTTCACACTGGCAGAATTACCGGTAATTTCAGCCGAAATTAGTGGGTCGTCTGTTGCGTTCCCCACTGCCGACATGGGGTGGCGTGTCCAAAACGACACACCAGTTCGACCCACCTCGGACCCTACACTTTTTTGCGACCTGGGGCGTGTGGGAACACGAGCCGAGGCGAGACGGGGCGCAGGGTGTGGTATGGTGACGTTTCACAACTGCCACCACCCACTGTCGGGGCTTTTAAAACAGCTGAGCAGAACTACAAAAACACCAACAAGGAGTTCAGAGGCAAACTGCAAACTGTCTTTCGAAATATGCTGTTTATTTGGCCTAAATCATATAACTCACCCAACGTGATACCAACGTACCAACCAACGTAATTTGTTTTTAATTTAGATGCTGTACATGTCTGTTGGCCAACAGCTTTATCATGTAGCCTAAATGTGCAAGGAATAATATCCCCCATTTCGGTGTTGTTTGAAAGTACATGATTTTTAATTAATAATATTCACTTCCTGTTACCCCGGTAGTCGTAGCGTCATTTTAAACTCTGTGGAAACTTTTTTTTTAGAAACACAAAACAATGACACGACAATGGAAACGGTAGGGTAAATGCTATGCCGAACATTTTATGTTAAATAAACAGCATATTTTGAGAGACAAATCATTGTGTTGTGTGCCTTTTAACCAGGAGAGTAAATGTTTAATAACTGTAGAGTAATGTTGATGTTTGATGATAGCGCTACTGTTTTGTTAAGGTCGCTACGGTTTTGTTATGTCCAGAGCGCATCCATCAATATATCTCCATATATTGTAAATATTCCGAATGTGACTGCAAATATCCCCACAAAGACCACTATCGCCCAGTGCATCTTCACCCTAAGTGTTGTGGGCGAAAATGTGTGGATAGAGTAAATTATTTAATGATAGCGCTATAGTTCACCTGATGGTGCCGTGTACAAATAGCTACAGTAAATCGGCATCAAATGTATTCTTTGCATATATTTGCAATCCCATGTAAGCATCCAGGTGCAGTACAGTTCCATGTCATTTGCCCTTGAATGGTTGTGCAAAGAGCCAGCAACAACTCTGCCAGCCAGCAACAACAATGTGCGTCTTGCCATGATTGTTTTAAAAAACTGAATGAAAACTTTGCAGACAGGTGTATTTACTACGATGCAAGGGTCATTCGCGTCATTGTACACGCCCAGCAATATGCCTGGCGTAATGTTACAGTGCCACTGGGCTACGCCTTCTCAACCCACCTTTTCAGAAGAGGGTTCAAAAACACGCCGTGCATTCCCACTGCCGTTCCGGGGTAAATTAGCGTGTTGTACTGTGTCGCCACAACGTGTCGTGCAGTGTGAAAACGCCTTATGAGAGACAGAGGGAGGACACAGGCAGAAAGTGAGGGATAGAAAGAGAGGGAGGAAAAGAGCGAGTGGGAGTGATAGAGGGAGAGAGAGAGAAAGTGAGGGATAGAGAGAGCGAGTGGGAGCGAGAGAGAGAAAGATATGGTGGAGGAGAGAGAGGAAGAGAGAGAGGGAGGATGAGAGAGAGAAAGAGAGACAGAGAGAGAGAGAGCGAGAGAGAGAGGAAGAGAGAGGGAGGATGAGAGAGAGAGGGAGTGAGGATGAGAGAGAGAGAGAGAGAGAGGAAGAGAGAGAGGGAGGATGAGAGAGAGAGAGAGAGGGAGTGAGGATGAGAGAGAGAGAGAGGAAGAGAGAGAGGGAGGATGAGAGAGAGAGAGAGAGAGAGGGAGGATGAGAGAGAGAGAGAGGAAGAGAGAGAGGGAGGATGAGAGGGAGAGAGAGAGGGAGGATGAGAGAGAGAGAGGAAGAGAGAGAGGGAGGATGAGAGAGACAGACAGAGAGAGAGAGGGAGGATGAGAGAGACAGAGAGACAGAGAGACAGAGAGAGACAGAGAGAGAGAGAGAGAGAGAGAGAGAGAGAGAGAGAGAGAGAGGGGCGAGGCAAGGCGAGGATTAGGCAGCCGCAGGTCTGTCACGGTGACATTTGTGTCCCTCGGCACAGCAGCAGCAGGGCTGGGCTTCACCCCATAACCTTCAACTTTCAGCCTTAACCCATTAATCCCCTTTGTGTCTGACGCACGCAAACACACACACAATATGCCAGTTGGGAGTGCCTGTGTGTGTGTGTGTGTGTGTGTGTGTGTGTGTGTGTCTGTGTTTTCACCAGTGTATGTGTGTGTTTTTGTTTTTGCCTTAGTCTCCATGTTTGTGTCTGTCAATTTCTCTGACCTGCGTGTATGTGTGTGTGTGTGTGTGTGTATGTCCCACTGTGTGTGTGAGGTTTTTTGTTCGTCTCAGCATCCATGTTTGTGTATCTGTCAGTTTCTCTGCCTCTGCCGTGTGTGTGTGTGTGTGCCTGTGTGTGCCTGTGTGTGTGCGCGGATGCGGGGACAACAGCTCGGTCCCTGACAGGCTGAGCTTTTGTGATGCAGACACCAAAGGCCCCCAGCTCAAGCGGGTCCCGGGTGCAACCTGCTCTCCCCCTACACTCCCCACCCCACACACACACACACACACACACACACTCCCCCCCTACTCCCCAAGGGATGATAACGCAGCACTGACAAAAGACTGGAGCCGTAATTATTATTGATTGCTTTATTTTTCATACAGCACAGACTCAGAGCCACATTGTTAACAGTATCACTTCAGAGAAGTAAAAACAAGCAGTAGGCTCATAATCAGTGGAAATGAAACATTTTTACATGGGCTGGAGGTATATTTTTTAAGCCTAAAAAGCTGTTGCCATTATCTGCTGTGCGATAAAACATGTTTCTTTGTTATGCTTTGCTCAGGGGGAGCTCGCCGCTCGTCCCTGCTCCTGCAAGAAGGAGAGGCACAGACAGATGGCTGATGGTGACAGGAGAGAGACTCATATTTTGCGTTCTGTTATCCCCCCCCCCCCCACCTCCTCCTCTATCTCCATCTCTCTTCTCTGAAGTCAGCATTCGTTCAGATGAGAATACTTTTCCCAATCTGGTCCGGGAGCCAGTCGCCCAGTAGCTTCCACTGTCTCATGTAGTCTGGCCTGCCACGTGACGCTCGCACAGTGAGGTGTCCAACAAGACTGCGCTGGGCCAAGTTGGCCTCGGTGTCCATGCATGCATATGGTTGGGGTACTTGCAAGTGGCCACTGTGGCCTATATGGCTGCTGCCACAAACCCTCCGCTGTGATAGTGTGTGAGACTGGCTTGTGTGTGTGTGAGGCTGTGATGTGTGTGTGTGTGTGTGTGTGTGTGTGTGTGAGGCTGTGATGTGTGTGTGTTAGGCTGGCTTGTGTGTGTGGGGCTATGATGTGTGTGCGTGAGGCTGTGATGTGTGTGTGAGACTGGCTTTTGTGTGTGTGTGTGAGGCTGTGATGTGTGTGTGTGTGTGTGTGTGAGGCTGTGATGTGTGTGTGTGTTAGGCTGGCTTGTGTGTGTGGGGCTATGATGTGTGTGTATGAGGCTGTGATGTGTGTGTGAGACTGGCTTGTGTGTGTGTGTGTGTGAGGCTGTGAAATGTATGTGTGAGGCTGGCTTGTGTGTGTGTGTGAGGCTGGCTTATGTGTGTTTGTGTGAGGCTGGCTGTTTTGTGTGTTTTCAAATGTGCACGACCATCCTAGAAGCACTTGAATTCGGCCTTTTGGAGGTGGTCAGGCTTGGGTTTCCCAGGACTCGTTTATACTGGCCTGTATAATGTATGTAATATATGTATACTGGCCATATGGAATGTGCAGCCCTGGCGACACAGAAGGAGATTTTCCATAGAGATGAGATGGAGGAGAGTGAAGGCAGTTTTGCTCTTTGTTCGTGTGTTTATCTGTGATGCTGTACCCTGAACACCTGCTCACTCGAGCATATCCCCACACACACACACACACACACACAGGAGTGCTTATTGTCTCGCTTGCTCTCGCTTACAGACACAGCACATACATTTTACCACACACACATTCACAGGCAGGGGAGGCTTCGGCTTCGGCTCCGGAGGGAGTCTTGGTGCGGTGTGGGAAATAAATAAATAAATAAAAATGAGACAGAGAGAGAGAGAGAGAGAGGAGGATGGGGCCAGAAAGATGGGGAGAGAGAGAAAGATGGAGAGGGAGCAAGGGGGGAGAGAGCGAGAGAAAGAGAGATGGAGGTCTGTGGATGGAAATTTCTGTCAGGTAGGGAGTGATGGGGAGGAAAAGAGAAGGAAGCAGAGAGAGAGAAGGAGGAGAGAGAGAGAGAGAGAGAGAGAGAGAGAAGGAGGAGAGAGAGAGAGAGAGAGAGAGAGAGAGAGAGCAGGCACTGGAGAACAAGATAATTGTAGGACAGAAAGAAATAGAAGAAGGGAGGGTGCGAGAGAGAAAGACAGAAAGACAGAGAAACAAAGAGAGAGAGAGAGATAGAGAAAGACTGTGAGAAAGAGAAATAGAGAAGGGAGGGAGAGAAAGATGGAGAGAGAAAGAGAGAGAGAGAAGGGAGGGTAAGGGTGAGGCAGAGAGACAGAAAGATGTGAGGGTGAGAGAGAGACCGAGAGAGAAAAAGAGAGAGCAGGGTGAGAGAGAGATACAGAGAGAGAGAGGGGGGGAAGGGGGAGGGAGAGAGAGAGAGAGATACAGAGAAAGAGAGCGATACAGAGAGAGAGAGACAGGAGGGTGAGAGAGAGAGAGAGAGAGAGAGGAGGGGGAGAGAGAGAGAGAGAGAGAGAGAGACAGGAGGGTGAGAGAGAGAGAGAGAGGAGGGTGAGAGAAAGAGAGAGTGATGCAGAGAGAGAGAGTGCGATACAGAGAGAGAGAGACAGAGACAGAGAGAGGAGGGTGAGAGAGAGAGAGAGAGACAGAGAGAGAGAGAGAGAGAGAGAGAGAGGAGGGTGAGAGAGAGAGACAGAGAGAGAGAGAGTGCTGTGATTGCAGGCCTCCGCAGTGGGACTGCGGGAGGAAGGAGAGTGCTGTCTGACTGACTGATACCCCTGTCTCAACAGTAAATAAATAACACCGCACCCACAGCCCCTCAGCACAGCACAGCACAGCACAGCCCCACACCTCCAGTGGCTTGTAAATGCATTAGCTGTTTTATATTCTTTTGTCTTGGGAAAATGCTTAGTATGGATGGGGAGAGGTGAAAAGAAAGAGAGGAAGGAAGGGAGAGAGAAAGAGAGGAGGATGAGGAGAAGGGGGGGGGGTGATATGGGGTTTGGGGGTAAGAGATAGAAAATGGAAAAATAAAAATACGACCCTCCAACAGCCGTAATGGTGATGCAATCCCTCGCCAGTACTCCCCCTCTCCCCACACACACACACACAGATACACCTCTGTCTCATCCTATTCCACCCCCCACGCACACACACACCTCTCATCCCGTCTCCTACCTGCCCCCCGTGGGTCTATGCTCTGGTGTAGGTCCCCTGATCACCTGCTTGAATGGTGAAAGAGAGGAACAACCAGAAGGAGGTGAGGTGTGTGTGTCCCCCCCCCCCCCCCCCCCCCCCCTTTCCTTCCGACACACACACTCACACACACACACTCACACACACACACACACACACACACACACACACACACACACACACACACACACATAGGATGCCTAGGTGGGATTCAGCGCTTAACGGCATGAGGGGAATTGTGGGAAACACGATTTGTTGGGTCTCTGTGAAAGACTTTTGGGGAGCCTGGTGGCTTTGTTGTGTTTGCTCCCCCTCACATTCTCGTTCTCTTCCTCCGCTGCCGCCTGCTCCCCGCGTTTAAACAGGGGCCTCATGTAGCCGCATTCTGTTTCTGTTGTTTTTGTGTGTGGTGTTGTCACTCATGGCTTTGGTGGCTGTTTTTTCCCCCAATTTTCAATACCAATGTCAGCACTGACAAATCACTTAGAGTAGTTCATGGCCAGAAGTCTCATTTCAAGGATATACAGAACTTCACAGTCCTTTGTTAGATTCATTATCAAAAAAAACGTAATGCTATACCACTAGTTGATGTTAATCGCAAAGACAGACACTGGTCTGCCGCCCACAATTATAGTTACTGTTCTTCATGCAGAAAGATCTTGTTCCATTATTTCATAACATTGAGACATCTTGGTGTGTCATATCAGGCAAGGTTGTCACTACAGGCCACTGTCTTATTCATCAGCAGTGACGCAGAGGGAGGGGAGTTGTTGTCCGTAGAGCTGATGATGAGATATGAGTAATTCCTCTGCCGGTAATCAGCCCTATCTGCTTACTGGGGCCTCTTGCTCAAATGGAAACGGCTATGAGGAGCGACCCCTGT
The DNA here is from genome assembly GCA_027475355.1 of Coilia nasus. NCBI lineage: Eukaryota > Metazoa > Chordata > Actinopteri > Clupeiformes > Engraulidae > Coilia > Coilia nasus. The sequence goes on from CM050212.1 coordinate 1,757,418, forward strand.
CATTGTCATTGTCACCCACTTAAAGGAACCAGGGCCTAATCTGCCCTCCACATCCCACTGATTTCTACTGTGCTCTGTGAGGCCCGCTGCTCTCAGCTGGGTCTTGAGCAGTGAGCAGCTAGCTGTTGGTCAGCATTATACAGGAAGTAGCCTAAATTGTTCCTTCCTCTTATTCACCAAAATCACTCTCTAGCTTACTGTCAACAGTCAGAACAGTCAAGCGCTTGGGTACCACTTTGCTGAGAGCCGTCCAGATCTGAGCTATGAGGATGCCACATGCATCGATTCCTACGTACATTATGCTGCCAGACCAAATATGGGAAATTTTACTGAAATAGCCGCAGTGTTGTAGTTGTGTGGTGTGTGTAGCACACTCAGCCTGATAACTTGTTTTCTCTGGAATTTCTTTGCTTTGACTGATTTCGGACATGCTAAGCTAGATTAGGTTATAAACATGACATGAACATGACACGAGCGCTTTCGGGCTCACACCGTCAGAAACTCTCAGGAGTGTTGCTGCAGGTCCTTGGCAGGGACTTCTGGTTTACAGTATCGGGTGACAAGGCGAAGTGCTGACTGCTTTGTGAACCGTTTAGCAAGTGTCACTTCCTTCTTCTGTGTTCAGATCAGTTAAGCATAGAGATGGGATGCTAGATATCTGTTTAGCATAGAGTTGTGCTCCATGGGACTCTAGTTTATAGAGCTGTGCTTAATCGGATGCTGGTTTTCTTCTAAGCGTTGTGCTTAACGGGATGCTAGTTATCTGTTTAGCATAGAGCTGTGCTTCATAGGACTCTAGCTTATAGAGCTGTGCTTAATGGGACGCTAATTTTCTCTTTAGTGCTGTGCTTAATGGGATGCTAGTTATCTGTTTGGTCATGGGAGCTGTACTTAATGGGATGCTAGTTATCTGTTTAGCATAGAGCTGTACTCAATGGGAGGCTAGTTATCTGTTTAGCATGGAGCTGTGCTTAAAGGGATGCTAGTTATCTGTTTAGCATAGAGCTGTGCTTAAAGGGATGCTAGTTATCTGTTTAGCATAGAGCTGTGCTTAATGGGACTCTAGCTTATAGAGCTGTGCTTAATGGGACGCTAGTTTTCTGCGTAGCATAGTGCTGGGCTTAATGGGAGGCTAGTTGTAATTGTATGCTAGATTTCTGTTTAGTGTAGAGCTGTGCCTAATGGGACGTTAGTTTTCTGCATAGCATAGCGCTGTGCGTAATGGGATGCTGCTAGTTTTCTGATTAGCGTAGCACTGTACTTAATGGGATGCTAGTTTTCTGTTTGGCATAGAGCTGTGCGTCATGGGATGCTAGTTTTCTGTGTAGCATAGCACTGTGCTTATTGGGATGCTAGTTTTCTGCTTAGTATAGCGCTGGGCTTAATGGGATGCTAGTTTTCTGTTTAGCGTAGAGCTGTGCCTAGTGGGACAGTAGTTTTCTGGTGTCAGAGGTGGAGTTCCCGGCTTTGGAAAGTAAAAAGTTTGCCACAAATTTGATCCAACCATATTTTTGAACCAGCTGATCCTGGTGTGCGCAAAAATCATGAGATGGGTAGATCAGCTAACTGCTGAAGTCCACCTGTGTGAAGTACACAGGCAGAAGGAATAGGCCACTCTGCAGCATGTCCAGCTTCGTTTACCGCGAGCTTCACGTTGTCACATAGTTTTAGCTCCGTATTTTACATTTCATACCTACACACATGCTTCTAGAGCCCAAACTAGAGTCTAATGCCACATATTCACATATTTGCGTAGTGTATTTAGCATCACGCCCCCGAGTGGACGTCATACTTTATAGCAAGTTTGCCGGGTGCATAGGTTTGAAGCAGCAGGATAAACAGTCGGTTGACAGAGGTAGATTTTGCCTTTCTCTGAACATTCAAACCAACATAATGCCCTGTCATGAGATATTAGCACACAAAAGTTCATCTTTATCTAGTTAAAATATGTTTGTACATTTAATAAAATAACATGGTATAATATGTATAATAAATGGAGTTAAACCAATGCCCAGATTTTTAAAATAAATGTCTGAGATTTCTTTGTAAAAAGTTTTCAAGATTGCAATCTATCACTAATGTGGAAGATGCATTGAGCTGATGACTTCTGTGAATTTGGTGGGATGATTGTATCAATTTCAGATGTTTGCTTATTTAGTAACTTATTTCTTTACATTTTAGCATATGATTTTTCATTAGCCTGGCTATGAACATTGTCTTCTCCATAGGCTTTTATCTTTGCCCTGTTTTAAATCATTTCCCTCTTCCTCCCCCTCCTCATCCTCACTCCGCCATCTCAGCAGAGACGCCTGTAGCGGTGTTGGCACTGACTGCAGATCACACCTTGTTGATTATCTGTGAACAGGAACTTGGGTGTGCATGGCTCTGAATTTGTGTGTGTGTGTGTGTGTGTGTGTGTGTGTGAGACTGCTGATGTAGGCGTGGTCAAGTGAGCTCTGGCAGCAAGATCTTTCTCTCTCTCTCCCTCTCCCCCCCCCCAGTGTGTGTGTGTGTGTGTGTGTGTGTGTGTGAAAGCGTAGCCATGCTCCATATGCACGGCGTGACGCTGAGCAGCAGCCGTGG
>CM050212.1:1765000-1777500 GCA_027475355.1 Coilia nasus
TGTGTGTGTTTGTCAAGCGCATGTCCAAAAGGAGGAGACTGGAGGTTCAGGCGCAGTGCCATACAGTATGTGCAGTTAAATATAGAGCCTCATGGACCAGGAATGTGCAGGTGGCTTTTAGCAAAAGATGGCACGCCGACATGCAGAACTCGGTGATGGAATGAACAGTGTTTGGTTGGGAATAGCAAGATGCATGACTGTGCAGAGTAGGCATGTACTTTCTGCAGCTTTTTCCTAATCAGCTAAGTAGGTGGCACTGTGTTAAATTAATATGAATGTGTGTTAGGTTATATAGTGATTAAATCACCAGCCCCATCATCAGGTACAGTGTGAGGACAGGAGCCCAAACTGTTTTCCCAGACAAGAGCGTTTGGCAGGAGCAGACATCCATTCTCTTGTGTGTCCTTTAGTTAGCCTTCAGTTACATCATTTAAAGAGACAGCATGATTTGCCACTTCCTGGGGCAGCCAGTACTGACGGTTTCTTCTAATTGATCTTCACGGTATTCCTGCACGTGACGGACAGATAAAACAGCGGTCTCTCCAGCCAGCTGCTGGAGCCAGTGCACTGTGTGGTCCGGTGGCCAGGGATAGACAAACCCTCCAATTATATATACATATAAAAGGCTTGCCATCATGTTATCTAACATATTTATCATTACCCTTTTATAATGGCATGATGTGGAGGCCCTTGTGGAGGCCCACATCATGCCATTATAAAAGGATAATGATGAATATATTAGATAACATGATGGCAAGCCTTTTATCAGTGTTAGCTGAGCTATATGCCTTTGTGAGGGTTTTGCATGCTGTTTTAGTTAGCTAAAAGTAGATAGGACCCAGACGTCTTGTTTGTGCTTTAAATAGGCAAATGCCCCAGAGCTAAATATTAGTTTATCGGCCATGGTGGCATGTCCTGCCAAGCAGCCTGTGGCCAGAAGATCCCATGACTGCAGTGAAAGAATCAGGAATGCATACTTGCAAATGCAAATGTCATACCCAGTCTTGGAGAGGGCAACCAACTGTATTTTGATAGCTTAAAGTTTGGACATTTGAATCATGTTATCCAAGAAGCCTTCAATTACTTCATCCCTATAATAATGTCATAGAATAATCACCCTAAACCAAGCTTTAAAATCATAGCACAGTAAATGTAACATTTGTGCTGTAATAACATGGTGACTTTGAATAGCATATTGCAATGTGAACTGCTGAATTAAAATGTAATATGCTGCCTGACAACTTGTGATTTGGGTATACATGTTTGAAGATGTTCATTCAGAAGTAGGTCATATCTGTGTCAGTCAGAAAGGCCTTTGCAACCCTCATCTCCTCCACCTTTCCAGTGCTAAAATGTCATTCGGAAAGGTGTCTTTGAAGTTTCAAATGGCACAGTAAAATACAAAACTGCACTGTTATTAAAAACAAACGAAACAAAATAAAACAAACTAAACGGTTTGTCATTTTTGCATCCTTTGTATAATGTAAGTGTAAGTAGTGGTATCATTCAGTAAGTACCAGATCAGTAAGTACCATTAATAATAAATTCTCTTACTTTTATGCTGTTAGTTCTATGCTAATTGAAGGTACATGCAATATTAAACATTGAATATAAATATGCACATGATTAGACTGCTGTACAGTATGCGCTGAGGATCCCGAGGAAGCCAGTAAGCTGAATGCTAAGCAGGGCTGTTGCAGTGCAGCAGAACCACTACGTAATGAAATGGCTACTTGATATTGACGGACATTCGTGGGTTTATCATGGACTTGATGAGCTGTTGTCAAGCTCCCTGGCTCCCGTCCACGCTACACTCCCCTAGCCCACCACCACTCCCCCACCCCCTTTTCTCTCTTCCTCTCCCTCTCCTTCCCTCCCCTCTTCTCCCCTCATCCCTCCTCCAGCCCCCATACCCCCCGCCCCATTCCTCCGCAGCACCGCGCTGTTTAGCCTTTGTTATTTCCTGCTCGTTACGGGGCTAGCGGCACAGAGGCATGGCAGCGAGGAGGCGCTAGCTAGCGAGTGACGCGCAGTAGCGTAGCGCAGTAGCATAGCGCAGCGTAGCGCAGTAGCATAGCGCAGCGTAGCGGCACGGCTCCCGTGCCCATCATTATGCATGAGGGCCCGCTGCCAATTAGCCAAAGCCTTCCCTGTCCCCTCTCACTGAGCCCACATGCTAATGCCTTTGACACATGATGTATAAAATTCATTATGCATTCTGACTAGTTTGCATGGCTTGCTTTGGCCACAATCACAAAGATTAACAACAAAAATGTAGAAAGTTGTCTTTTTTTTTTTTTTTTACATATTTACATATCTACGTTTTAGTGTGTTTATGCATATTCAGGTGCATATATGAGTGATAATGTGTTTAAATGGAGGAAATTAAGTATATGAGCTGTACATAATATTGTGCATGTGTTTAGGGGGCCGACGTTAACTCCATTAAGGATACAGCACTTGCCGACGGTAGCAGCTACATTTTGTATAGATTTGTTGTTGTAGGCTACTATTTTGCACCCAGTATTAAAAAATACAAAAATTATCTGGCAAAATATTAGGGGAAATTACTCTGTATTGATTTAACAGAGTGGCGTCTCAGATTAATTTTTTTCCAGTTGGGTACGTTACATCAAAGTGTAAGCCCGCAGATTTGATTCCAGCTCACTAGAGCATGGATGCGAATGTATGAAAATCATCTCCCGGAAAGTTAATTTTATTAAATGGCAAAGGTGATCATTAAATTCCCCTGAATGTTTTAAATCCTCTGTAATGATTATACATCAGTGAAGGCTGATGTGAGAGGGGTGTCTCACCCCCCCCCTGCGGTCCCCTGCCCCCGGCGCCCCACCCCCCAGCCCTCCACCCCTACACCTCCACCCCTTACAAAAGGAATGAAGGAAAAGGTAATTAAAAGAGTTTGAGTAGGCGTGATTGTTGAAGTGCGGGGACTATAAAATTGTCACCTCTGCTTACATGAGGAAGTTGCCTAATGAGTAGGACAGCTTTATTTGCGTCTGGACTGTACTGGCCCCTTCTCTCGCTCTCTCCGCAGTCGTTTTTTTCGCTGTCTCGTTTCCCTTAGATATTTTTGTGGGCCAGGACGAGGTTGTCTGGCTTCCCTTAGATATTTTTGTGGGCCAGGACGAGGTTGCTGCTTTGTAGTGCTGTGGCATTAGCTTGTGCCCAAAAAGGCCCCAGCCTCCCTTCAGGCAAAACTACTTCATTTCACCAAGTTTAACTATCACTCTTTCTCTCCCTCTGTCTGTCTCACTCCCTCTCTCTTTCTCTTTCTCCCCTTTCTCTCTTTCTGTCTCTCACTCTATTTCTCTTTCTCCCTCTCTCTGTCTGTCTTACTCTCTCTCTCTCTTTCTCTCTGTCTGTCTGTCTACCTCTCTCTCTGTCTCTCGCTCTCTCTCTTTCTATGTCTGTCTGTCTGTCACTCACTCTCTTTCTTTATTGCTCTCCTTCTGCTCTCCCTGTCCCTCCTCCTCCTCCAGCCCTCGGCCTTCTCAGAAGTCCTCGCTGGGGAAAAAAAAACATTCCCTGCTACACCCCAGCCCCCCCCAGCCTCTCCCCTTCGCTCTGAGTTTTATGTGATCCGGGAGGCTCGGCGTTGCTGTTAAAGCAGGCGGCTGCGCGGCAGTTAGTGGTCACTTAGCGAGCAGACAGGCCACACTTCCTTCCCTTTGCTTAACCTTTACTGGGGGCAGAGGTGAGGCCCAATCACACCTCACTGCATGCCGGCTACAAGGTGCAAGTTATTTACGATGGGCCCAAAGCAGAGCGCCCAGCGCCGGCCCCCCGTTTAAGACCCATGTGGGGACGGCGATATACAGCCGTTGTTTTTTTTTTTTTGGTGTGGCTTAGATGCTAGCAAATGCCGCTCGACTTGTGGCAGAACTGCATGTTGTTTTTTTCTGTGTTAAAGCAAGCACTGGCCAAAGCAGCTGCTGGCAGAGTTGGCACGCTGGCAGAAAGTGAGTTGGGTGTTGCAGCAGCGACTGATGCTGCGTGCAAGTTAATTACACTGACTGCTGTTTAGTCCCAAAATCATATGCTTTGTACAGCAGTCTGAACGGATGCGAAGAGTGATTAAATATTCTGAGGTAAATATTGCTACCTGGTTGATTAAGATGGAGAGAATCGAGGAATCCATATACAGGCTCTTTCTGCTACCATGGGATGTACAAGTCAAACATTTGTTTCTACCTGAATCTGGTTGTGTATACATGCTAATTTGTTTTTGCCATGATCTAGTTTGGTAGTCACTCCATTTTGTTTTTTTTGTTTTTGTTTTTTTCCTTCTTTCTTTCCGCCCACAGAGATTCTCGGCCCCACCAATCCGTCATTAACATACTACTGTGCGCATTACCTCCTGACTTAAAAATAGCAGAAGAAATAATGAAGAGCTCATGTTAGTGCTTAAAACACCCTCAGCCCACCAAATAGAAATGAATCACCTTCGGCGCACTTGGTTTGCGTGTTAGTTCATCACAGACAGGCTGTTATTGATGAGCCTTTGTCTTGTGTGTTTTAATAATGATTTTGTCGGTGCGTTCGCACTAAATCACGCTCCTTTAAGTGTGCTTATCTGGCTGAAGGCCTCTTTTGAGTGTGGCAGGTACGGAGGGAGGACGAATGGCTGATGGAGCTTGCGAGCACGCGGCAGATTACATCGTTTATTTTTCGTGTATACAGCCCCGCTTAGGGCCCGAGCACGGAGAGATTGCACAACTTCAGGGAGCTGGGCGTGATGGATGCCTCGCTATCGGAGGATTTGTGGAGCACAAACACATTTGAATCCCAAACTGTGAAGGAGGGAAAACATCCTTCCTTTCTTTTTTTTTCCTCCTGGCGCTCTCGTTATCTCCCAGAAACTATTTTTTAAAAAGGAATTTGATGTTTTATTGCGTTTAAATTAAGCACCATGCCAGGTTTTGTCGATTTAGGTATTTATTTATTTATTTAGCTTGAAGAGGTGCGGTTGCCTCCCTTGAATGTATCCCAGTCATGGTCCGCTGCTGAAGCGGCCAAATAATTTATTTGGCTCCGAAGGCGCTCGGCTTCAGGGTCGTTAGGGGAGCGAGGGGTGCCGGGGCCTGGCCTGCCTCCGACGGGGGGACGGTGGCTTAAACAACCTTCACATGTGACAAATGACGGATTAAATAGCAGGAGCCGAGCATCTTAAACAAAGAGAGACGGAGGAAGATAATGCTTGTGGCCTTTATTGTGTAAAAAGCATGACGGGTGGGGTGTGTGTGTGTGTGTTGTGAAATGCTGGATCACACTGGGTGGGTGACCCTTTGACAGTTTGGCTTTCTTAAAAAGACCCATAACGACCTTCTAAAAGCTTTTTTTAAAGAAAAAAAATTAGCTTTGCCATGAATTATTTTTTGCAAGGCTTTTGGGCTGCCTTAAGTACAGAGATGTCATCGTCGTGAATTTTGCCATGAATTATTTTTTTAAAGGTTTTTCAGGCTGCCTTAAGTACAGACACGTCATCATCATGACTTGAGCCGGGCGTGACCCAAATTGTGAGAAGTTTTACATGCGGATGTCAAAATGTTGGCATGTTAGGGGCCGATTGTTTCAGGCTAATGGTCACCGTGGCTGAGGAGATCGTCTCGCATGGCCGCACACCCCGACTCCCGCGCCTCGCGTCACGTCACGTCACGTGCAGCGCTGGCCAGTATGGACATTTGCATGAGCTCCACTTCATTGTTTTCCTGTTGTCTGTTAATTCCAGTCTGCAGGGTGCTCATTGACCCATGGCTTTTACAAGAAAGAAAAAAGAACGGGGGAGTGATGGGTAAAGAAAGAAAGAAAGAAAGAAAGAAAAGAAAGAAAGAAACTCCCAGTAAACGTATGTGCACTGTGGTTTGCCTAATGCCTTTGTAATTTTCTTATAAAAAATATGGCTCTTACGTCTTCATATTATAGTATATAGTAATTGAATGTCTTGGTCGTGCATGGACTGTATATGTACGGAGTGTATTTCTTTGTATGTACGGTGAGCACACACACACACACACACACACACACACACACACACACACACACACACACACACACACCCACACATGCATGGGTGAAGGAAAGATGAATATATATGTGTGTGTGAGTGTTTACATGACTGGTAAATACTGAGTACAGTCCAATTTCAATGTACAGTCTGACTAATGAAGTGTTAGACATTATCCCCACATAAACATGCTCATTTGCACAAAGCCTAAATATCACAAACTTGTGCCTGTAGCCCTGTAGTATTACACCACATTGCATAATGAGCCAAAACAGCAAAACCTTGGCCGTGCTCCACCTCTTAAAAAAATCATCAGAAGTTAGCCAAGAATCTGTCACGGGGGTACAGCGGGTGCGAGAGAGAAACATGGTTACACACCCGCAATGCCTCTGTTGAGCACGGGCCGTGATTAGCTCAAACACACACGCAGAGAATAAATTACACTTAAAGCATTTGTTACAGTAAAATTGAGCTGGCAAGGAAGCCAGTATTTTTTTTCTCCTTGCAAGTAAGGTGAGAGACGAGAGCCAAAAGAGCTGGGTGTGTGTTGGCTGTGCCCAGACTTGGCGCGGGCATCTGGGCGCACAGCATGGGCATGAAATGTGCCGCATCCCTCCAGTTTTAGCATGAGTGTGCAGTGGTGGAGTGGCCTTTTTGGGGGAAAAAGAATGAAAAAAAAAAACAAATCTGTTTACTTGATGTTGTCCCTCCCTCTGCCACCACATGCCCCCGTTAAAGGCACGGCAGGAATGTGTGACATGTTGGTCACAGTGCCGTGATTACAGGGAGATGCTCCGTAGCTGCGCTGCCGGAAGACGAAACATCTTAAAACTTTACTGTGTGACGGAACTACACTGGAAGAGACATAGCAGTGAATTTAAGATTATTTGCTGTCATTAACGTTACAGAGTGATGGTGTTCAGTTGATGTGTTAGTAAAATTTGTCTCCCTCTCTCTCTCGCTCTCTCGCGCACACGCACACACACAAAAGCACACACAGATATGTAGGATTTGTATCTGCTTATTACGTTTGTGTTGTACAAAGCCTGCTTGGTTCTCCTGTGTAGGCTTGTGTAAGCTGTCTTGTCATGGGAATGCCTGCTAATACCCCACGCTCTATACAGATGTATGCCACATCTCCAGTGTTTTGTCACCTTATTTTTTGCTTCAGAACAGCATGTGGAAAAAAGTTGCAAGGATACAAGGATATTTATTTGTCACATGCATTAGACGTGCAGTGAAACTGCTGATTGCTAGTCCAGCTTGTTTGTAATGTTTGTTTGTTTAACTTGTTGCACATCACCCATGTTGTTCTCCCTGCCCCACAGCTATCTGCCTTGGTTTGAGGTCTACTACAAGCTGCTGAATACACTGGCCGACTACTTAACAAAACACCAGGCAAGTCAACAATTGCTTTTGTATTTCTGGACTTTGTGGAAGTTTTGGCAAAAATAAGCAGTATGAATTGCATATGTCTGAAGTCATGTGGCTGGCAAGAAAGATGGTTGTACATCAGTAAACCCCCCCCCACCCCCCCACCCCCCCCCCCCAAAAAAAAACAAAAACATAGCCTTATACTTTAATGGTTTTTGTCTTGGTCAGTTGGCACATTCTCACCCCTGCATGCTAGGTTTCTGATGTCAAGTTCATATGACTAACTTCTGCCTTATCCAAGTCAGTGACCCTGCCACCAGAACACACCCACTCAACTCCAGTGGGGACCAACTCTCATGCTGTCACCAAGCAGCTGACACAGATTCTCACATGAAATTAGGAATTATTTCATTTTCCGCTAGAGGCTGAATCGGTATGACTGAGATATCCTAAACATTACATACACAGTGGGGATATTATAGCGACTTTTACAGGAGGGCAGGGGAAAACACTTACAGTTTTGGATGGGATTTTAAGTAGTGTAGCGCTACTCAAATATTATGTACATGTCGTTTTTCTGATGGGCACCAAAGCTACAGGGGCCACAAGGTGGTGGGCAGATTGTGTTGTCTCAAAAGCCAAGTGTTTTGACATGATGAATGTATTAAACATTCTCAAACAGTAAATTAAAAAGTACAATAAAAAAATAAACATTTTGGTTTCAAAAAAGATTATTTCATGCTAAGTTTAATGTAATAATTTCCATCTAAATAAAGGACATCAGTTACCACATCTACATTTTAAGTGGTGCAATCAAACTTTTACACCACAAATTCTTGCTAAAGGTGATGTTGTGAGTCATGAAATGAGATGAATATGCTTTTATTGCATAATTCTGTATGAACTCAGCCATCATGTCTTAAATCCATGTTATTCACCCTTACAATGTCACCCATGGCATGGGTTAGCTATTTTGACCACCACAGGACGTTTTGTTTTTTTAAAAATAAAAGTGAAAATATAAGGGAAATGTGTACCTTTATTAATTTCCCTTAAATGATTAATAAAAATTGCAATTAGAAAAGTCATATTGCTATAGTTACTTTTCACTTAAAATATAATTAAAATGATATAATTAAAATGTATAATCTTGGCATGTTTCCTGTATTTAATGTCTAATTGTTGGATGTGCAGAATTTTACACTTTATTCAGAGGTTATTTTCTAACAGGACACAAGTGTGTTTGAGCCAGATGAATTCACATGTGGCCTTAAGACTACACAGTTCCCCATACACACCTGTTTTACTGTGGAATGAAATATATTGGTTGGATACTTTTTAATACTTTTTGAAATGTTGATATAAATTTTGGAAATTGCCATGTACAAAACTGACCAAAATATATATTTTTTTTGGTACTCTATGCCAAATGTGTGAGTGTCTGCATTTAAGAGGAGAATTTTATTTATGGCTTTTACGTTGGGATTTTCCATCATACTGATTAATCTTCCACTCTGGTTTTATTGAAGGCAGGGAAATAAAAACATGGGTTAAATTGCCATAAATCTTCTACGATATCATTTCAAATAAAAAAAAAAAACTGTTGTGAGCGAGTTTCATTCTTCAGTGCCGTAAGTGCGTGACGGGAGAGACAAGTCGGCAGTGTTAAACTAACTTTGGCAGCGTTTAGCAAGCAGGCTCGCCCAGGAGGAAGTTCATTCCTGAAGATTTAGTGGAAAACAAATGGCCAGAGAATACACCGCTCTCTCTCGCCCCCCCCCCCCCCCCCTCTCTCTCTTTCTCTCTCTCTCGCTCTCTCTCTTTCTATCTCTCTCTCTCTCCTCCCTCTTTCTCTCTCTTCCCTCTATCTCCTCTGCGAAACGAAGCAGCTCTGCCAGAGACGCGAGGAGGAAGAGCAGAAGGGGAAAACAGAGTTTAACGGACAGGACAGGAGGGGGAGGAAAGTATGTGCCTTCTCTCCCACCGTACGAGCTGCCTCGCCGGGTGATGAGCCAGCGTTTGGGGAAGGCTGCTGCGCGCAGAGTGCTATCAGTGCGGCTGACATGCAGCTATGCCTTAACCAGGCTCCTCTGGGGGTTGGGGGGGGTGGGGGGTGGGGGGCGCACAGTGGTGGGGGGGGCAGGGGCGGGGGCGAGCCTCTCTCATGCAAACAAATCACAGGCTAAGTACATGCCGGAGTCAGAGGCCACAGGAAGTGGTGTCGTGTCATGCAGACTGCCGAAGCACTTGGCGCACAACTCCGTATTGTCACTCTGCTGCGTGTGGTGTCACGGGTCTATTTATGGTCGCTGGTACCTACAGTAGTCATCAGCGGCCGCGCCGCTAGAACTCCGTGGCACTGTTTTTAAAAACACGCTGTCTGGAGACAAGCCTGTAGTGATGTTGGGAGTGCTCAAGTTAGAATTGCTCAAGCACGGCGAAGAGGGAGAGATTATTTTGTCTTCCATGACAGAAATGCTTTCTCTGTGAGCGTTCCCATATTTATGTACCTCACAAGTAGGGCATGGTGCTCAGAGGAGAAAAGCGCCTAAGTGTTGGTTGGGGCGTGCAGAGGGTACATGATGTGGTTTCATTTATGCCTCTCTTGTTCACAGTTTCTCTCGCTTTCTACCTCTCTTCCACTTTCTCTCTCTCTCCCTCTCTCTCTCTCGCTTTCTACCTCTCTCTCACTTTCTCTCTCTCTCTCTCCCTCTCTCTCGCTTTCTCCCTCTCTCCCTCTCTCTCTTGCTTTCTCCCTCTCTTTCTCCCTCTCTCTCTTGCTTTCTCCCTCTCTCTCTCCCTCCCTCTCTGTCTTTCTCTTTTCTTTTTCTTGCTTTCTCCCTCTCTCTCTCTCCCTCTCTCTCTCTTTCGCTCTCTCTCGTTTTCTCCTTCTCTCTCTTTCTCTCTCTTTCTCTCTCTCTATTGTTTTCCCCCATTTCTCGTTTTCTCCTTCTTTCAATCTCTATGCCTCTCTTTTTCTCCCTCTCTCTCTCACTCTTGCTTTGTCCCTCTCTCTCCCTCTCTCTCACTATCTCTCTGTCTGCCATTGCTTGTAAAGGGGATGTTGACTGACGTGAGAGGACGGGGAGGTGAAGGGGACGAGGGGGGGGGGGGGGGGGGGGTGTAGAGGAAGTGGAGTGTGTCCTGGGGGTCGTGTCATTGGCCATGCGTGTGAGCATGCAGCCTGGCCGTGACGAGAGGCAGCAAACCCCTCTGTGGAACTAATGCACAGGAGCAGGGCAGCTGAGGAAAACATGAAAACAAACATCACAGAGGTGAACGTGGACTTAGAGAGAGGTAAACAGGGACAGCGAGGTGGGACGAACACAGATGTGTGTGATGTGTCATTGACCCGTGCCCCCCCCCCATGTGACAGCGCTGCTCAGCGCTCCGCGACAGCGGGCACGTCAGAGGTGCCACCCGGGGGAAGTAAATCAGCGTCCCGTCACAACGGCCCGTAAAACGCCAGCCAGCGCGTACTCCTAGAGCCACAGCCGATCTCCAACAGCCACTTAAAGCCTTCAGTCTTATTATATTATATTATACTACATTTATTTATTTCTGAGCAGGGAAAACCTTTTGGTTAATTACCAGCAGCTGACGTGTCGTAAATCAGCGCCAGAATAATAGGCTTGTGCTGCAGCCCGGGCCCAGTCTCTTAAGCCCTTGGATCGCTCTCTCTCTCTCTCTTTCTCTCTCTCTCTCTTCCTCGCTTCTCTCTCTCTCCCTCGTTCTTGGCCCAGTCTCTTAACCCCCAGATTGAAACGTGTCAGTCTCGTGTTGTTGTTTTTTCCTCTCCTCCCTCTTTTTCAGTCTTTTCCTCTCCTCCCTTTGGGCTTATTCTGTTGTGGTAAACTTGTTTAAAAATTACTTGTGAATTAGCTTTTTTTCCTGTCTGCTGTGTTTTTTTTCCTTCATGTAATTTGTGTCATTGACGTTGCTGTTTGGGTTCTGTTCTTGTGTGCCTGCAGGAAGATGACTTGAATGACATGCTGGAATCACTGCACAGCCTGCCCGTACCCAAGCCCAACACTCCCGTCAATCTGAGCGTGGTAGGTATTAGCAACTAGCACTAGCCCAACACTCCCGTCAATCTGAGCGTGGTAGGTATTAGCATTAGCCCAACACTCTCGTCAATCTGAGCGTGATAGATATTAGCGCTAGCATTAGCACTAGCCCAACACTCCCGTCAATCTGGGTGTGATAGATATTAGCGCTAGCATTAGCACTAGCCCAACACTCCCGTCAATCTGAGCATGGTAACTAATAGCAACTAGCACTAGCACTAGCCCAACACTCTCCTCAATCTGAACGTGGTAGGTATTAGCATTAGCACTAGCCCACGGTGTGGCTAGCAGAGGGCTTTCTTTAGAGGGTGGGTGGGGGGGATTTGACATGTTGTTTAGAAACAGAAGTGGCTTTAACAGCGTCTCTCAGCGATAACACTCTCCTGGACACTGTTAACCCGAATAGGCACTTTTACAACTCAACATATTCGCCCCCTAGCTCTCCCCCCCGTTATCGACCCCTGGATTATGGCTGTTTAAAAATAAAGGCTGTCTGAGCCGTGCTGGCTTGTTTTTAGAGTTTGACACTATCTTACACTAGTATTTTTACTGGATGGTATTATCCTCACAAAGACCTCAGTACAGACACAGTAGGTGGCTTCTCTTCCCAGCAAGGCCACCCTCTAGAGATACCCTGTGTAAATATCTGGACATGAGAATGTATAGGTGGGATTATTGGGTAATGCGTGTACAAATATTTAGGTCCTGTTATAGATAATATTGTCACTGTCGGTAGATTGACTGGGAAAAGTCTGTTCCACACTTGTCTCAACAGTAAAAGGGGTTGAGTGTCATAGTCACTTTAAAGTGACTCTTTGTCATAAGATTTATTTTAAAACTAAATTATTTTTATTATTGTACTACTGGTCAGTGCAGGGCTACTGTCAGCATCACTTCACGATTAGAAACAAAATTTCACATGATTCCAAAATACACTCTTGAAGAATTTATACTCTTATTGTTATTATGTTTATATCTTCAGCAGTGGTTATGTTGTAATGCTGTAAGCCATCCAACTTCTGTGGAAGTCAGAA
>CM050212.1:1785000-1795000 GCA_027475355.1 Coilia nasus
GCTGCCCAGACCTGTGTGAGCGAGTGTCTGTGTGTATGTGCGTGTGTGAAAAGAGTGTGTGTGTGTAAATGAAAATGAGTGTGTGTGTATGAAACAGAGTGTGTGTGTGTAAATGAAAAAGATTGTGTGTGTGTGTGTGTATGAAAAAGACTGTGTGTGTATGGGTGAGGAAGGACCCAAACCTGCGTAGCCACAGATGGCCTATAAGCTGCCAGTCTGGGCTGGGGATGGCGAGGTGCTCGTAAATTATCGGTTATTAGCGCCGTAAGTCTCGCATAGTTTCTGTCCGGCTCCGATGTGCCGGCGCGGGGGAGGGAGAGGCGGGCGGCTTATCGTGAGCGTACTCTTCCAGTACCCAGGAAGCTCCAGGGAGACGCAGGGAGGGAGAGAGAGATAGAGGGAGGGAGGGAGGGAGCGAGAGATAGAACCTGTGATGTCATCCGCCACACCGCTATCTCCCCGGCTGCTGCTTCCAGGCATGTGCAGCATCTGAGCAGCAGCGGGGAAGACAGGCAGTCAGACTGCTGAATAACCTGTAGTGCAATATTTTGGACTGTAATTTCTTAGTAACTCAGGTTGCAAACCAGCGCGTCACAGCACACCGCACCTTATGCCCCCGCACTTTTCTGCTGCTACATCTTATATTTATTTTGAATAGTCTTTTGTTTACAAATCATACCACTAGCCTTGCTGCTATTATTTATATTATGTAGAACAGTCTACTGTTACAAATCACACCACTAGCCACAGTGCTCTGCTAAAAGCCATGCCCTGTCTAGAGTGTTTGTTCTAGGTCACCTGCAAACTTGACCTGCCTTGTTTACAACTGTGTTGTATTGTTCACTACTGTGTTGCACTGTATGTACAGAAGTGTACAGGAGAGTGTAAGCGTGTGTGTGTGTGAGTGCGTGTGTGAGTGGGTGAAGTGAATCTGTGTAGCCCCTCAGTAGTGTATGTAGGCACTATTATGTATGTGTCTTGTCTATACTGTGTTTTAATAGTTATGTGTACCACCAGTTGTTCCCGGTGAAACACTGTCTCGTCTCACTATGTACTGTGTATATGGCTGAAACGACAATAAAAACCTACTTGACTTGACTTGACTTGAAGCGATGGGTAAGGAGGTGCTGCTGATGATTGGGGTCGGTGGGCTGCGCTGAGGTGGGCTGGGGTGCTCTGGGGTGATTGCTAAGGCTTGTAGGAGTCTGCTCAAAATTGGCCAATCCTCTGAGTATTTCAGTCCAGCAGAAAAGAAAGCAAAGCGTATGAGGAGACGGGAGGGAGAGAGAGAGAGAGAAGAAAGCCCATGCCGGCCTCACTCTTGTATCGTGTGTGCAGTGACACCACTGGGTCAGAGCGAGTAAATCATTACACTCCCGGCCGCTGGAAAGCCTTTGTTCTGCTTTTATTTCAGGGCGAATTTCTTGACTCCATAAAGGAAGGCTGGATTTCCTTTTTTGTTGGCGGGATTGAGGAGGGAGGGTTGATTTACCATCCTTCTGATGCGAGGAGACAAATTAGTGTAGGATTGAGGAAGCCAGTAAACCAGACACACAGCACAGGGCCTGGCTGAAGTAGGTTTGAGGAAGCTAATATGCTAAGCTAATACACACAAAGGGTCTGTCTGACTAAGCTAATACACTATCAGTAATACACTAATCTAATACACTATCAGTAATACACTAAGCTAATACACACAAAGGGTCTATCTGACTAAGCTAACATAAACACAGGGTCCGTTTGACTAATATGCTAAGCTAATATACACACAGGGCCTGTCTGACTAATATGGCGCGCACACACTAATGCGCTAATAATAACAATATAATACTAAAGATTACTTGTATAGCACAATTCATACACACAGCTAATACACACACAGCACCGGGCTCGTCTGACTAACATGCCGGACTCACACAGCACCGGGCTCGTCTGAACTGGGCCAAGCGTGGGTTCCACCTCCCGTCCCGTTCGGGTCTTTCATCTCCCTGGCAGCCCCCAAAACGTCGTCCGCCACCACCTGCAAAACACCGTCCGCTGCAGCCCGGCCAGACCCGGCCCGCATGTGCGCCACAGCACCCAGCTGCCCGTACCCTAGATATTAAAACACTGACGCCTTTGTGTGTGTGTGTGTGTGTGTGTGTGTGTGTGTGTAAAACCTGGTCTTGTTTTCTCCCAGACAGGCAGTCAGTAAAGGGGGTTTCGGGCTGGCTTGGGCGTGGTCCAGCTGGGTCCGCCACCACTGCTGCCGCGTCCAGATGAATAGCAGAGAATAGAGGGATAGAGCGCTCGCCGAGACGAGTACCAGAGAATAGAGGGATAGAGGGCAGACAGAGGGGAAGAGAAGAAAAGAAGAGAAAGAAATAGCTTTATTATGCATGCTGGAGGCAGGCCCTCAATATGTTTTGCAGGGGGGAGGAGGTGGAGGTGAGGGGGAGGTGAGGGTCTTCTCCAACCACCAACCCCCCTCCCCAACCAAACGCACCCACCCACCTCCAACCCCCCCCAAGTGGACCTGCATGTCAATCTTCACATGTGCCCCCCCCCCAAAGCAAAGGAATAAATCATGATCTAACACAGGACACATCAGTTACCTTATTGCTGTTTGGTGACCAGAGGTTAGAGGGTACCTCTCGTCTCCCCCTCCCTTCTTCCCTGTCCCCCCTTCTTTCTTTCTTTCTCTTTCTTTCTCTCTTTCTCTCTTTTCTTTTTATCCCTGGCTGGTGTGCCAATGGCGGGCCAGGCGCGGCTCTTGTGTGTCCGAGGCGGGGGTGGGGTCCTGCGGAGCGTGGCGGCCTGTCACATGCCTGTGTAATTGTGCTGCATCAGGGCGCCCCGCTAACTAGTCAGCCGGGAGAGATGGGGAGAGCTGCAGGCCGCCAGACCGACCTCTGCCGCTGCTCCAACCACACACACACACAGACGCTGCCACGCTCACACACACACACACAGGCGCCGACACACACACACACACACTCTCTCTCACACACACACACACACGCATCGACACACAGAAACTCACACACACACACAGGCGCTGCCACGCTCACACACACACACACACACAGGCGCCGACACACACACACTCTCTCACACACACACACACACATCGACACACAGAAACTCACACACACAGGCGCTGCCACGCTCACACACACACACACACAGGCACCGACACACACACACTCTCTCTCTCTCACAAACACACGCACCGACACACAGAAACTCACACACACACAGGCGCCGACACAGACACACACACACACATCACCCCCCTCTGGCTCCTGACAGCAGCCTTCAACCTTCTTCCTCATCGCGCTGTCAGGGAGCACACTAACAAGAGCCTGTATTCACCCGCAACACCTCTCTCCATTTCTCTCTCTCTCTCCATTTGTCTCCCTCTCTCCATTTCTCTTTCTCTCTCTCTCTCTCCATTTCTCTCCTTCTCTCCATTTCTCTTTCTCTCTCTCTCTCTCTCCATTTCTCTCCCTCTCTCCATTTCTCTTTCTCTCTCTCTATTTCTCTCCCTCTCTCCATTTCTCTTTCTCTCTCTCCGTCTCTCCATTTCTCTTGCTGTCTCTCTCTCTCTCTCTTTACCTCTCTCTGAGTCTTGCTTTCTCTCCATTTCTCTTGCTCTCTCTCTTTGTCTCTCTCCATTTCTCTCTCTCTCCACCTCTGAGTCTTGCTTTCTCTCCATTTCTATTTCTTTCTCTCTCTGTTTCTTTTCCTCTTGTTCTCTCTCTCTCTTTCCCCTTGCTCTCTCTCTCTCTCTCTCTTTCCGCTTGCCCACATTGAGCCACACTGGCACCCAGCCTCTCCTCTCCTCTCCTCTCCTCTCCTCTCCTCTCCTCTCCTCTCCTCCCTCTCCTCTCCTCTCCTCTCCTCTCTCTCCTCTCCTCTCTCTCCTCTCCTCTCCTCTCTCTCCTCTCCTCTCTCTCCTCTCCTCTCCTCTCCTCTCCTCTCCTCTCCTCTCCTCTCCCCTCCTCTCTCCTCCTCTCTCTCCTCTCCTCTCCTCTCTCTCCTCTCCTCTCCTCTCCTCTCCATTGTAGCTGACCTCAGTTTTCATGCTCCTCCACCTCAGCACCACCACTACCTCCACCACCACCACCACCTCAGCATCATCCCCCCATCCCCTCCCAGTGCCACCAACACCACCTCACCACCACAACACCATCCCCTCTCAGTGCCACCAACACCACCTCACCACCACAACACCACCCCCTCTCAGTGCCACCACCACTACCTCAGCATCATCCCCCCATCCCCTCCCAGTGCCACCAACACCACCTCACCACCACAACACCACCCCCTCTCAGTGCCACCAACACCACCTCACCACCACAACACCACCCACTGCACCCCAGTCTTCCTGCTCGCCACCCCCCTCTCCTCCACCACCTCAACTGCCCCCTCTCTCTCCTCCACCACCTCAGCTGCCCCCTCTCTCTTCCCATCATGCCTTGCTCCTGCCCCTTCTCCTCCCCTACCTCAGCTGCCCCCTCTCTCTCTCCTCCACCACCTCAACTGCCCCCTCTCTCTCCCCATCATGCCTTGCGCCTGCTTCCTCTCTCTCCTCCACCTCAGCTACCCCTCAGCTACCCCTCTCTCTCCTCCACCACCTCAGCTGCCCCCCCTCTCTCTCCTCCACCACCTCAGCTACCCCGTCTCTCTCCCATCATGCCTTGCGCCTGCTTCCTCTCTCTCCTCCACCTCAGCTACCCCTCAGCTACCCCTCTCTCTCCTCCACCACCTCAGCTACCCCGTCTCTCTCCCATCATGCCTTGCGCCTGCTTCCTCTTTTATTTTCTCCTCTTTTTGTGTTCACCTGTTCTGTCTCTTCTCTTGGTCTCGTCACTTCCAGTCTTCTGCTCCTTTGTCCCCTTCCATTCCCTTTCCTCTCTGCCTCCCTCTTTCTCTCTCTCTATCTCTCTCTCTATCTCTCTCTCTCTCTCTCTTTTCCTCTCTGCCTCCCTCTTTCTCTCTCTCTCTCTCTCTCGCTCTATCTCCCTCTTTCTCTCGCTCTATCTCTCTCTCTCTCGCTCTATCTCTTTCTTTTCCTCTCTGCCTCCCTCTTTCTCTCTCTCTTTCTCCTTTCCTCTCTGGCTCCGTATCTCTCTTCCTCTCGGTCTTGCTTTCCCTCTGTTCTCTACCTCCCCCCCCTCTCTCTTGCTCTCTTTTCCTCTCTGCCACCCTCTTTTTCCATACCGTTCTCTCTCTCTCTTCCTTTTTTCTCTCTCCCCCTTTCCTCTCTCTTTCTCTCTCTCCTGTCCTGTAGTGCTGCTGTCAGGGTTGCCTTGCTGCTGTCCCTTTTCTCAGTCTTCTGCTCTTCCTCATTTTTCCCTCCCTCGTTTCTTCATCTTGCAGTGGTGGTGTAAATCCTTCAGCTCCACTGCCGTCATTGTTCCCCGTTCGCTCTGGTGTGTGTGTGTGTGTGTGTGTGTGTGTGTGTGTGTGTGTGTGTGTGTGTGTGTGTGTGTGTGTGTGTGTGTGACTGCAACCCAGGGATATATTTGGTGATACATGAATTCCTCTGTCCTCCCTGCGTAACCTTTTCTCTTTTTGTGTCCTTTCACCCCCGCACCACACACACACACACACACACACCAGTATGTGTTTCCTGTTGTCGCCCTCTGTGCTGGCTACTAGTTAGCGGCGCACCTGTGTGTTGGAGGTGGAGCGCCTCGGTGCGTTTGTCAGCGGACTGTTGCAACGCGCGTCACGGTAATTGGGGGAAAACAAGCAGAGGACCTGTAGAGAAGAGAAGAGAAGAGAAGAGACGAGAGAGCGGAAGAGAGGAGGGAGGGAGGCAGGAGACGGGAGACTCGGTGGTGGGGAAGGGGTGGGGGGGCCTGGGGGTGTCGTGGAGTCAGCGTGGGACTGCGCCGTTGTCACCGGTGTCAGGAGGAATCGCTGCTCTCGTTTACACACTCTGCCACCGACACACGCCGCACACAGCGACCCTGTCTGCACCAGGGAAAAAGCCTCCTTTGTTTTCTTGCTTCTTTTTCTCTTATGTTTTTTTTTTTTTTTTTGTATCTGTCGTGTTGGCCTCTAGGTGCAGATTTGCTCTATCTTGAGTTTAGGAGCAGTTCAGTGATGGAGGGTAGGTGAATATATGTGAAGAGATATTTAAAACATTTTCAAAACAAACATTAACTTTTCATGCAAATTTTGACCATTGCAATAGCAAAAGCTCTGTGGAGATACTTCAGATTAACATAAAATCTTCTTAGATGAATAAAAAATCGAGTCACTAGAGATGGCTAGATTAACTCTAAATTTACATAGGGCATAAAATAATGAAAGGTGTTTGAGGGAAATGTGTCTTTGTGCCCTTCAAATCACATTTGTTGACATTTATTTTCATGTTGCAGTAAAAGTTTCCCCAAAAGCCCGCAGTGTTGACCCACAGCTGTCCACACATTCTTCCTTGATGAGGGGAGGGTCCAGTTTCAATTTCAATACCACTGTGGATGGCTATGCATGCATTCATATTTCACTGCGCTTCTGTAGTCAGTCAATTGAACTTTTGATTAAACTTTATTTATATAGCACTTTTCAAGCATTAACATTTAAATATTACACCATAGTATGCTGGGTTTTTTTGCTGGTCTAGACTGTTTCTACCGGCAGAAGTATATGTAGAAAAGTATCTCCGTGTTTTGAAAAAGCGGCTGCCTTGTAATTTGATATGAGTCGTTTGTTCAGTCAGCAGGAAGATAAAACATTGATCATCAATAAAAGAATAGCTTAACCAAAAAATGGAATTTTAAACTGAAATATCACCATAGCAGTATTTTTTTTTTTTAATTCACATCCCCCCAGTTTTTAAGTATTTAAAACTGCTGCCCTTGAGATGGAGTTTTTCTAGATCTTCATTTTATACCGAAGCTTGTTTAAAATTGTAAGGTGCTGCCGTCATCTTTGAGTCACAGGTCTGTGCGTTGACATCGGTATTGAAACATTCACACTGTAGCACTCCCTCTCGGTGGCGGTTCAGATGTCATTCAGGCCTGTCCGGTCCAAGCGCCGCAGGGCCCGGGGCTGTCAGTGTGGACTTCCTGCAGGAGCGGAGGCGGGGGCAGAAACATGCGGCTCACCGTTGTGACTTTTATGGCTGTGGTGTCAGCTCGGACTGCGCTACAGAAATCTCCACCATCTCCCATATTTAATTCATCGCGTTTCTCTCCTCAGGCAGGCAGGCAGGCAGGCATCCTCTCTGTAAACTCAGCAGATCTGCCGGCAGTGCTCTGGTCATAATTTACTGAGTGGACTGTGACCCGGACCGGAGAGGAGAAGATTGTTCAGCACACACAGCAAACACAGGAGGACGATAAATAAAGATTAGAAGCAGGATCTTCTGCATTCAAACACTCTTTTTTAAATAGTACACATGGCAAGATCAGTGTATCATTAACATAGTTAAGAGTGATTCAAAATGAGTAAGATTTCTCTTTTTTTCCCTTTTTTTAAAAGCCTTATATTAGAAGTGTACATATTTAGAAATGTTTCTCTGAAGGAGAACATGTACCTCTGAGAAGCAAAGTGTGGCTCGTTCATTCCAGATCATTAGAGGGGAGAGATTCTCTAGTCTTGGGACTCCCCTCTAAGAAGACAGCCGTGATGAAAGGATGCTGTCCTCAGAACTAGTCTCTGTTACCCCATCAACTGCACCTCACACTTTTCACACATAGAAAGAGAGACAGAGAAAGTCTTGTTTTTTTCTCTCTCTCTCCCCCCTCCGGTCTCTGCTCTGGTCTTGTCCAATAACTGTTGCTCTTGTCAGTGGCACACACTATGCACTCGTGTTCAAATATTAACTTTTGTTGCAATATTTAAGACCGGATCCCCCAGACAAGCAATTTACTTCGGCTCTCTGAATACATGTATGTTTTCATGCAGTAGATCGCCATTCAGCAAATGCATTCTCTCTCCCCCTTGAAGGGTGTTGGAAGTCGTATCATATCTAGTCACATTTGTCATCAAGCGAAATGTGTCTCTCAGGAGTGTAACTTGGGCGTTTGGTTCAAAGAGCCGGGCCTAATGAAAAGGGCCGCCCTCGTCCCTCAGGAGGCTAAAGGCACATTCATCACATTGCCAGTGATGCTGGAGCAGCGACCTCAAACCGCTGTGTTCCAACACTCCCTGCTTCTGGGTGCAAATGAAATGTCCAGAACACTGAAATTGCGCCCCTTCATTTTGAAGTCTTGAAGAGGGCTGTGAATGTTCTGCCTCAGTGTATGCATGTGGGACGCACACACAAGCGCACGCACACACAGACACACGCACACACTCGCAGAATGTGTGTAAGTGTGTGTGCCGTTGCTTCAGAATAAGCCTTGTGCTGGGTTGCAGTCTGTTGCCCTTTGAGGCTGTCCATATCTGTATAATCTGATGTGTGACCTGTTCCAGTAGGCACACACACACACACACACACACACACTCACACACACACTGTCTCACACACACACACACACACACAGTGTGGTCTCCGGCAGAGCTCATTACCAGTGCTGTCTCGGGGTCTCTGTAGGGTTAAAGGGAAAAAAAGAGCTGGAAGTGTAGAAGGAGAAAAGCAGGGGGAAAGGGAGCACCTAAACAAGCCATAATCCTGCGTTTGTTCTGAGGGAGTGTGTTTGTGATACTCCATTGAATAGAATATTAAGCAGACAAACCCGCAGACACAACCAGACTCTTGGCTTTGTCTCTTTCTTTACGCTGCCCCCACCCCCCCCTTTTTATACAGTGTAAGCCATTTGGTGTGGGTCATTAATAATTTATCATGCAGGCTAATATTTTATTAGGCTATTCTTTTGGCGTCAAACCTACCATGGCGCTTTGGAGATGGGGAGTGAAGCCAGAAGCCCCCCCCACACACACACATACACACACACACACACACCCGCCTCATACACCCCCCACCTCCACCCCCACCGCCATTTCTTCTCTGCTGTGACTAGAGAAAGAAGTGTTTGCTGCATGTCACAGCCCCCCCCCCACCATATGATTGGAATAGACCTCCCAGATACCTCTGAACTGACTCTTCCTCTGCCTTATCAGTCAAACGGACGCCATGAAAGCCCCCCCCCCCCAACCATATGATTGGAATAGACCTCCCAGATACCTCAGAACTGACTCTCCCTCTGCCTTATCAGTGAAACGGACGCCATGAAAGGAGACAGACGATGAAAAAGAGAATAAAATAGGTAAAGTGTGTAACTGCGTATATTTTCCCCTTTCTCTCCAAATTGGTGTTTGGCTCTTCAAAGGGTTTATCTGTAGTTTCTGCACAGCCGCCCCCTTCCCGAGCTGAAGATAGAGGGAGCCTTTAAACTGGATTATAAATCACCGTCCGATGGGCCTCTCCTCTCCTCCAAACTCACTTTCAAATAATTGGGCAGAGTTGGGCATGTTTTTCTCCTCTCGGCCATTACCTCAGAGTGTGTGCGTGCGTGTGTGCGTGTGTGTGTGTGTCTTGGCCATTACCTCAGACTGTGTGCGTGTGTGTGTGTGCGTGTGTGTGTGTGTATGTGTCTTGGCCATTACCTCAGTGCCGTGTGGGGCGGGGTGGCAGGGGGAGCGTGTGTGTGTGTGTGTGTGTGTGGGGATGGGGGGTAGATTGGACAGCGTGTTGTAGGAAGCAGGGTCGGGTCCCAGTGGGGCTGGCGGGAGACAGTAGCCTGTTGCCACGGCGGCGCGCTGCAAAGCTGTGACCGCTGACCCGTCTGTGCTGTTTAATTCATCGGCCGTTTAATAAGCACTTTAGCCGCGCACACACACTGGGCCACAGGGCTTTCATTTCACCCTGCCTCGGCTCACCATCAGCAACAACACACCACCACATTTTGTCTGATGTTCTCAACATTATATTAGACGTTTTTTTATTTCCTTCATAAATATTGGATATATCACCTTTTAAATATCACTTTTTTCCCTGAAACTTTTGTAAAAACGTGTATCTCACACATGAAAATATTACATCTCAGATACAAGTTCAGTT
>CM050212.1:1800000-1825000 GCA_027475355.1 Coilia nasus
TTGGATGTTAGCCACCCCCTGAAACACAATTACTTGATGACAACAACGAGGTTAGGCGGTGTGGGGTGTAGGCCATAATGTGGTGTGTGAGTGTGTGTGTGTGTGTGTGTGTGTGTGTAGGCAAATGAAAGGCACAGGTCATGGGCCTGTGAACAGCAGTGTTGTCCAGATGCCTCCTCATGTGTGGATGCATTGTGTGCGCGTGTGTGTATATGTCTGAGTGTGTGTATGCATGGCGCGTGTGTGTGCATATGTCTGAGTGTGCATTTCTGGTGTGTGTGTGTGTAAGGTCTGTGGAACTCTGCACCATTATGCTGCACTAATGTGATTTGAACACAGTAGCCCCGCTAACACTCACGCCTGTTCCCCGAATCATGCCCTCCTCTCAGCGACCCACGTCCCCCCCTCCCCCCCCCCCAGGAGAACACGTGCCAACAGAGTGTGTCTCCGAGAGTCCGCCTCCACTCTTCACTGACCTCTGTAGGTCTCTGGCAAAGGACAGTTTGTGCAGATTTGGATTTCATTATTTTCATTCCTAAATGCTCTCCTACGCTCTTTGGCTGCACCAGGTGTACAGAGTACTTACAGGAGACCCACAGGAGACGAGGCAAAAAGCATTGGAAGGCAAAGCTTGCTGGGAAGTGTGGGATGCAATGGGATTGTTGATGAGCTGGCCTGTCTGGTTTAGTTGCTATAGTGTGTACAGTAGTCGATTGTGTGTGAATTGCTAATGGCTGTGGGTTTTCTTCTCTCTCTCTCTCTCTCTCTCTCCCTCTCTCTTCTCCCTCTATCTCTCTCTCTCTACGTCTCTCTCTTCCTCTCGCTCTCTCTCTCTCTCCTCTCTCTCTCCCTCTCCTCTCTCTCTCTCTCTCTACGTCTCTCTCTCTCTCTCTCTCTCTCTCTCTCTACCCTTCTCTCTCTCTCTTCTCTCTCTCTCTCTATACATAGTGATGTTAGAACAAACGAATGAAGCAAATATTTGGCCATTTCCCACCTGCTCTGCCAATATTGTTTTTGGGAGTTTGATGTTGCCAGAGCAGTCCTTCATGTCTGCACACAGTGCTTAACGTTCCTGTGTAACACAGTTATCGGTGTGCACAACACATAATGATCCTCTCACTTTGGGAAAATAAAATACGTTGCCTTTATTTTTTACTTATTTTCCATTTTTGAAATGACAGCACACATTATAATTTTTTGTCATATTTGGTCATAATTTGTTAAAAAACAAAATGTAACTCCCAGTCATTTTGCACACCTTTTCTGCACTGTATTAAAAAATGTACGAGAGAAAAAAAAAAAAGTGTGACCTCAGGTCCACGTCAGGTCTGTGGGGTTTTGCCTTTCCCCCATCACTTCTACACAAGACTCAGTGACGTGACGGAATAGTGTGTGTTGTGTTGTGGTAGTATTCACACATCAACAGTATTATTGACTAAGGGGAATAGTGTGTGTTGTGTTGTTGTAGTATTCCACACATCAACAATATTATTGACTAAGAGAATAGTGTGTCTTGTGTTGTGGTAGTATTCACACATCAACAGTATTATTGACTACTATACATAGTGATGTTTAGTATTCACACATCAACAATATTATTGACTAAGAGAATAGTGTGTCTTGTGTTGTGGTAGTATTCACACATCAACAGTGTTATTGACTAAGGGGAATACTGTGTGTTGTGTTGTGGTAGTATTCACACATCAACAATATTATTGACTAAGAGAATAGTGTGTCTTGTGTTGTGGTAGTATTCACACATCAACAGTATTATTGACTAAGGGGAATAGTATGTGTTGTGTTGTGGTAGTATTCACACATCAGCAATATTATTGACTAAGGGGAATACTGTGTGTTGTGTTGTGGTAGTATTCACACATCAGCAATATTATTGACTATGGTGTACGGAGAGAGCAAGGACCAGGACAATTTTTTAATACATTTAATCACAATTTTAACTAAAACAACTAGCTAATGGCAAAAGCTAGTATTTATACAGCTTTGTATCATTTTTGCTGCCCATTTTTGCAGTCGTGTGTGTTTATTTCTTGCCGTCCTCCTCATGTGACTGACAGTCATGCTGACCTATGAGGCGTGCTGTGCTTCTCACGCACTAGGCTTGCTCACCAATCAGAACAGCTCCAACGTAAAGAACAATTCAGAGTACTAAATCAAAGCCTGACCTTAAAAAAACTGTATTACATATCAAACCACAAATGCTATTATGTGAAAAATTCCCAAATTGTGCAGCCCTGGTGCCTGTGTATATTTGTAGTGAGTAGATCGTAAGGAGCACGTGTATCGGTGAAGGAGCCATGGTGTTGTGTATCGTTTGTCTCCCAGAGAGTGAAGAGCCGGTCGCTGGAGGACGTGGTCATCCTGAACGTGGACACAAACACACTCGAGAGCCCCTCGGAGGATCTGCGAAACCTGCCCAGCGATGTGGTGAGTCTTCTACACACACACGCACGCACACACACACATTTACAAACACACACACACATTTACACACACGCGCACACACACACACACACATACACACACCAATATTTCAATCATGTCTGACACCTCGTCCATGCTCGCCATGTACTTACGCACCTAAGCCACGGAGGGGATCTCACACACACACACTCACACACACACACACACACACACACACACACACACGCTAACTGCACAATGTGTTCATATGCAGTGATTCCCCACTATATCATGATTCCCCTTTCACAGTCCCACTATATTGTGCAATTATCTATATATCTATTAATATCTACATGCTGTGTCACTATGCATGCTATATTGTGCAATTATCTATATATCTATATATCTACATGCTGTGTCACTTATCTATATATCTATTAATATCTACATGCTGTGTCACTTATCTATATATCTATTAATATCTACATGCTGTGTCACTATGCATGCTAAATAAAGTTTGTCAGAACAGTATTATAATTTATGATAACTATACTGTAGCATATAAATATTTATTAAAATGCAGTAATAATTCATACAGTAAAAGTACTAAAACAGTGTGTAGGAGAGGTGTTTTAAGTTTTAAATTCTAAAATATGTGTGTGTTAAAATACGTTTTATAAAATATGTTTAAATTATTCAATAAGTCTATATGGTCTCGCTATTATATATATATCTCCTGTATGGACAGACACATATATATATGCACACACCCAAACTACACACTGTGTGCCTGTATACATAGACACGCACACACATTGTCATTAAAAATCTGTCATGCGTAATGTAGTACACACACACACACACACACACACACCTTACAACACCCTAACCTGTGAAACCTGCCAATTTAATAAACACATCCACACTGGCCACAGACAGAGCGAGAAAGAGAGGGTGGGAGAGAGGGAGAGTGGGAGAGAGAGAGAGAAAAAAAAGTGGGAGAAAGAGAGCGAAATGAGCCACACAGCATCTCACCATCATTAGTCTGCCGAAGCTGCCGATGGATTCTCTGATTGTTGCGCAGGCCGAAACCCCCGTCTCATTTATTAGTATATCTGTCTAAAGCTACGTATCCTCACCAGGCACCTTCCAGCGTGTCAGAGAACGCTTTACGCTTTCCCCCTCATCCTTCCTTTTTTTCCTCTCTGGCCTCTCTCTCGCTCCCCACTCCTCCTTTTATTTTAACCTTTTTTTCTTTTTTTAAAGCACTGTGTGTACGAGAGAGAGAGGAGAGAGAGAGAGAGAGAGAGAGGAGAGAGAGAGAGAGAGAGGAGAGATGGAAGAAAGCGAGGGCATCAAAAAGAAAGGGCCAGTTATCAGTGGCCATGTCCCTGTGCCACCTGCCTGCGCCCTCCTCTCTGTAATTATCAGTGGCCATGTCCTGTGCCACCTGCCTGCGCCTCCTCTCTGTAATTATCAGTGCCGATGTCCTCTCCTCTCCTCTCCTCTCCTCTCCTCTCCTCTCCTCTCCTCTCCTCTCCTCTCCTGTCCTTCCTGCGCCTCCTGTCTGTAACTATGACGACACAGTGGCTGGCCGCTGCAACAGGAAGTGGAGCTGGCGCTGCACAGGGTCACCAACTTGTCCGTCAGCACTCCCTACCCGTCTCTTACCCCTACCCGCCTCTTACCCCTACCCGCCTCTTACCCCTCGCTGCCCCTCCTGCCACCCCGATCCCACTCACCCCCCCCCCCCCCCCAATGTCCAGACTGCCCCTCCTCCACCCCCACCCCACCCTCCCCCCCCCCACAGTGTCCAGACTCCCTTCACTACAGTAGGTCTGTGTGTGTGTGTGTGTGTGTGTGTGTGTGTAGCCCTTCACTATAGTAGGTCTGTGTGTGTGTGTGTGTTTAGCCCTTCATTACGGTATGTCTGTGTGTGGTGTGTGTGTGTGTGTGTGTGTGTGTGTGTGTGTGTGTGTGTGTGTGTGTGTGTGTGTAGCCCTTCACTACAGTAGGTCTGTGTGTGTGTGTGTGTGTTTAGCCCTTCATTACGGTATGTCTGTGTGTGTGTGTGTGTGTGTGTGTGTAGCCCTTCACTACAGTAGCTCTGTGTGTGTGTGTGTGTTTAGCCCTTCATTACGGTATGTCTGTGTGTGTGTGTGTGTGTGTGTGTGTGTGTGTGTGTGTGTAGCCCTTCACTACAGTAGCTCTGTGTGTGTCTGCTATTGATTGCTCTGTTCTTCGTTGCTCTTTCACCACAAAGAGGAGCCAACCGACCACTCTGTCACACCTCTGTCCATGCACCCATTACAGACCGAACACCACACACACACACACACACATACACGCACACGCACACGCGCACACACACACACACACACACACATACATGTACACATAGGCTGACACACACCCCTGCCACCCCCACATCCTGTGTGGAAAATCTAAGTGAGCGTCCCCTGAAAAATGTCTGGTTTGAGAAAGACAGAGGCTGGCGGGGGGAAGAGGCAGAGGCTGGCGGGGGGAGCAGGGCTCTTTTTGCTACAAGTGATAAACCAAGTGGCGTCACACCCGCGTTTGCTTTGATCCCCGTTCGCCATCTATCACTGACTAATCACAGAACACACTCTGCATCTATCACTGACTAATCACAGAACACACTCTGCATCTATCACTGACTAATCACAGAACACACTCTGCATCTATCACTGACTAATCACAGAACACACTCTGCATCTATCACTGACTAATCACAGAACACACTCTGCATCTATCACTGACTAATCACAGAACACACTCTGCATCTATCACTGACTAATCACAGAACACACTCTGCATCTATCACTGACTAATCACAGAACACACTCTGCATCTATCACTGACTAATCACAGAACACACTCTGCATGTCACATCCAGTTAGGCATCACCAGGTACACACACTACATATCACATGGAGTTAGGTATCACCAGACACACACACTCTGATATCACAAAGAGTTAGGCATCACCAGAGACACACACTCTGCATATCACATCGACCAGGCACACACTCCGATATCACATCCAGTTAGGCATCACCAGACACACACACTCCAATATTACATGGGGTTAGGCATCACCAGACACACACTCCGATATTAGATGGAGTTACGCATCACCAGACACACACACTCCGATATCACATGGAGTTACGCATCACCAGGCAAATGTGTCACCTGTGTGGTGATGTGTTTGTGCTCCTCATTCCTCTGTCTCTTTTTCTCCCTGCGTTACGTGTCTGGCTCTCGCACTGTCTTTGGTCTGCGTTACGTGTCTGGCTCTCGCACTGTCTTTGGTCTGCGTGCTCTGCCCTTTTTCTCTCTGCGTTACGTGTCTGGCTCTCGCACTGTCTTTGGTCTGCGTGCTTTCTTGTGGAGGAGATACCATTAGTCAGTGCTTGTAATCAAGGGGCCAAATTGCCATCTTCATCTTCAGTGTTCAGGTCAAGGTTTTTTATCCAATTTAAAAATGGGTAAAAATGTGTTGAATATTAGTGTTGAATATTACGGTATTGAACCAACACACAGCCTGCAGATTCAACACCGTGAGTTCAGCTTGTGTGTGCTTCATGTGTGTTAGCAGTGTTTCTATTTGTTTTAAGCGAGAGGCATTTTATTATTTGATGCAACAAAAACGTAAAATTACCACCTTTTGTCTGGAGGCTTTCCTTGTTATTTACCAGCTGAAAATAGTGTGAGTCTCCACTTGCGTACATCACACACACACACACACCCCCGCAGACTCTCACACAGACTCACACACACACACACCCCCACAGACTCACACACACACACACACACACACAAATCCAAGTTCTCCTGACATCCATAAAGCTAAATATAATAAAGCAGAGCCGGGAGCGTTTCTGCTGTCTTTCTTCTTCCTCCTTTGGTGCTGTTCCAGAGGAGCGTCCCATATTGATTGGAGCCAAGCCTTCTGAGATCCCTCCAATTAGGCGCTGGCCGCCGCACCCCCAGCATGTGGACTCCATTACGGGGCCGCTCTGACCACTGGGCCGGCCCTCGCGGGGGTCAGGGGTCACACTTGGGCTGCATTACCCCACGTTTGTGCTTTTTGGTGGGGGGGGGGGGTTACAGGACCTTCGGCGGGGTGCTCCCCTGTCCTGAGCTTAATGGCCATTTTTCCCAATTTCACACATAATATTTTAGATTTATTGCCTATTACTAATGCTGCCTCGCCAGTAGCGGTTCCGCCTGATGCACGTCTCACCACACACACACACACACACACACACACACACACACACACACACACACAAAGGAAACTGTCTGGGATTTACAAATGGAGATGATAATTGGTGTGCTCTGAAATACATGACATACAGATAGGTTTGTGGCCAGTGATTAGGCTCAGTAGGTGGAGGAGTAGTGTTTTCCCAAGTCAGGATTTATATCGTTATAGGCTGGGGGAAATGTCACTTCTTGCTGTACTGCTGGAAATGTCATTCATATAAATCCACAGATTAAATGATTTCTTTGTTAGGATTTGTCGCTTGAGTGGGGGAAAACAACATGTTTCCATCGACATTATTGGCTTAAAAAATACACCAAATAAATTTTGCAAGCGCTAAACGAGCCACTTTATTTTTTGTGTTGGCAGAAGTACGCAGTAGTAACAGCCTGACCAGCATGTATGACCAGAAGCAGCCCTGTAGCACCCCTAATTAAAATGGCACAAAGCGTCGCTATGGCTAGCTGTGGTAGCCCTAATTAAAATGGCACAAAGCATCGCTATGGCTAGCCGTAGTACCCCTAATTAAAATGACACGTCGCTAACGCGTCTCTATCAGGAGCTGCCGGAGAAACTAGCCCCGGTGCAGCGAGTATTTATTTTTTTC
Source organism: Coilia nasus (assembly GCA_027475355.1). NCBI lineage: Eukaryota > Metazoa > Chordata > Actinopteri > Clupeiformes > Engraulidae > Coilia > Coilia nasus. Next base: position 1,807,320 of record CM050212.1, read on the forward strand.
TGCCGTATTCTGTGAATTCTCTGCTTGTCCAACGGATCTAATACATGTCTCCTTTTGTCCTGATGTTGCTGACTTTTGAAACGGCCCTTTCCCCACAAGCTGTCAAGAGGCCAGCCTCTGCCTTTAGTGCTGTCAATCTTCACTGGAACATGCTTATATTCTGTACAAGGAGAGGAGCTGAAGAATACGGCACAGGCAGAGACATTGGAGCCCACTGCACTACACCAGCACAATGTGAATGTGTGTGTTGACACAAGTGTTGCTGTTTGACTGAGGAATTATCAGCCTTTTATTTTGGTATGTGAAGATAAAGTTTTTCTTTCCGCTAATTTAGTTTTCTTTCCTTCTTTGCCTCCCCCTCCCTCTCCATTTTTAATTAATCCGAATGCGTCAGGAAGCTCAGATACAGTAATTGCGTTTGCCGTTTTCAAGGTTTCCGAGAAAGAAAGGCGAGCATGCGAAGCGTTTGTTTGTTTTCTGCCCTTGATGAAGGTAGTTGTTATCATTATTATTTCTCCTTTCTTCCTGCTCCCCCGGCTTTGAGATCTTCAGGAACGCTCCCACATTTTCCCTGATTTTCACTCTTTAATTGGTGTTCGCTGCTATACATAGTGATGTTTACTTTTTTCCTTGTGTTGTCATTAAAAGCCGCTAAAAATAGGAGCTAGGGAATCCATTACAGACGGCAACAAACAATTTAAGTCTGAATTAGATTTGCGTTTCATCCTGTTTACTGTCGGCCTTACACGCGCAAGGTTGTTATGTTGTGAGTGTGTGTGTGTGTGTACGCGTGTGTCTTGTCTGTGTGTTTGTCTTCCTCTTCATGAAATATTCCTTTTGTCGTTTATTATCACTAGTTAAAAAGCCAAAAGAGAAGCGATAAAGGTGTGTTGTTTGTATTTGCAGTTCCGATCTCTCTTCTTTTCTTCTCTTTAGCTGCTATCCCACCTTTTTTCTCTCCCTCTCTCACTCTCACTGTGCCTCCCCCCCTCTTTTTTCTTTTCTTCTGCTGCCTCGCAGACACGGCGTATGTGCTTGCACCCATCCTGCGTTTGATGTGTGTGTGTGTGTGTGTGTTTTGTTTTTGGTTTCTTCCCTCGCTCGTCTCAATCAGCAGGACGGGTTAAAAGCACGCACGCCCACTGCCTCTCTACCAGGCCACCAGAAGCAGAAGCAGAGGCAGAAGCAGAGGCAGCCCAGCAAATGAGAGAAATGAGAGAGAGCCTGCAGTTTGGCTCTGTCCTCCGAGATCACTGCAGTGCAAGGCATGAAAAAAAGTGTTGTGCTTCTAATTGGAAGTTCAGCATGACTTCTGACACTCTCTCGCTCACACACAGACACTAACACATGCGCGCGCGCACACACCGACACAGGCACATACAGACACACACACACACAAGGAGATAGTGAGGCAACACCATTCGAACATGACAGACGTTGAGACACACTCTGAGAGCTGAAAGGAGTTCTTCATTACTCTCCTGGCCATCTTACCTGTATATGCTCAGCCCCCCCCCCCCCCCCCCCCCCCCCCCACACACACACACACACGCACACTCACACACAGCTTTTTATGCGCTTTTTAAAATCTGTGCTTATTTGATGTGGCCATGCGCAAGGTCAGTAGTTTTACGTATTTTTCACAAAGTGGTTACTGCCTTTCTGTTGTTCCAATTACGTTGTGACCGTTGTTGTTTTCAGCTGTAGATTAATGTAGAATATATAGAAACGGCTCTCAGCTTTGTTTTAAATGCTGTATGTGCCAAATTACGGACCTCACAGATTCAGCATTCATAGCATTACTTTAACATGAATATCTAAAATTTAGAAATTGTTCTGCTGAAATGTTTGTAACTGATGAAGGATTTGCTATTTGTATTCTACAGTGTGAAATAATGCTGTTAGCATGCACACATTAGCTTTAATGCATTTTCCCTTTGTACCATTTATGATCTATTTAAATGTCTTATTTTCTGTGTCATTCATTTTAGAATGACCTATTAAACTTACTGTCTTAAAAACAGCAATTTTGCCCACACCCCGACAGACACACGTGGTTTAAAAGGTCATCTTAATTTTACTATTAGTGCTATAAGCAGTATACTAAGCTTGGGTTAGACTAATAGGAGTCAGGAGAGTTTGGTTTTAAACACAGACACACTTCATGAAAATACAATATCTCATTTGCATCATGACATTGTGTGTCTCAAGAAAACTTAAACTTCTTAATTACTGTAATTGCTGTAATATATTTTCAATTACAATCCTTTCACATACTGTTTCATTTACGTTCGGCCCTTGTGTGTCTAAGCGAGTATATATTTTTTTCCTTTTTAAGTGTGTGTGTGTGTGTGTATATACAATGTATGCACGAAGTAGGGAGTGTAAGACATCAAACGCGAGCAGAGGATTTTCATAACTATTTTTTTTGTCTTTGTAGTGCCTTAATTGCATCCCCACGGCTTTCTATCCCCGGAATCCTTAAACAAAACATTTTTTTTCCAAAAGCCCCTCTCAGACTGTCTGGTGAGGGTCATATTTAGGCATGAGTCTTCTAGATCACATGCCCCCACCCCACCCCGCCCCACCCACCTCTTTTGGTTGTTTATTTGGTAGTTGCTCAAAGTTGATATTTAATTATTTGTGTGGTGTCTCTTTCTGTCACTGCACAACTTTTTTTAGTGCCATTTGACAATCATAAAGGTTATTTATGTGCTATTTTTAAAACTAAGGGAGAGGTTTTTTGTTTTAGTTTTCAGCAAGCTTTCCAGTGTGTGTTTACTTTATTTCTGATCACTAATTGAGTCCCAGCGAGCTCCTAATTCATGTCTTTCGCTGCTGTACTCAAACAAAGAAAAGTTTTTATACGCCAATAACATGAAGACGCTCAGCGATGTCCTTTTTTACAGTGAAAGCGAGGGAGACATGGGTGAGAGAGCGGCAGAAATGATTCTGTGTAGTATAGATGTATACCAACACATGGCATGCGAGGTGCATTCGATTCTTTGATAAATCTTTGGACAGCTCTGCTAAATGCATTGCATATAGACTGAGGTCTTTCTGTGTTGTGAGGTCTTCTGTCATGTAAGTGAACCGCATCACTAGATGTACATCTAGGGTGAGTGCAGCTTCATATTAACCTGTTAGACATCAACAGGTTGTGTCTTTGAATATTTTTTCCTAAGCCTATTGTTCCTGTGTGCACACAAACACAGGAGCACTTGTTGTCCAGCCATGCTAGATATGGTATCATCTATGTAGATCTCTTCAGTCACACACACACACACACGACATATACACACAAACACACGCGCACACACACACACACACACACACACACACGCGCGCTCTGCCGTGATTACTGGGTGCTGGGCTGAGGCGGCTGCTTCCTGGCTCATCTGGGCTCCTCTGCCTTCCTCTATGCCACACCTGCTAATTATCCTCCCAGCTGCCCAGTTAAATGGAGATCTGTTTCTGCCGGCGACCCCTCACCCCTGCTCTTTACTCTGACACACTTCAAACCCCACCGGGGGTTGGCCGGGGGTGGGGGGCGCGTGGGGAGGGAGGAGGTGTCCGTGTGTGTGTGTGTGTGTGTGTGTGTGTGTGTGTGTGTGTGAGGGGGGGGGTGATTCTAATGAGGCTCTGTGTAGCGGCCTTCAGCAGAGTCGCGCACGCTCGCTCTTTAATCCGCAGCCGTCCTCCCTTGATGTAAATTGAAAAGAGCACAGCTATGGGGAGAAGACCTATACTGGAAAAGCCCCCCTTTTCTCTCTCTGCATAGATTATGAACACCATAGCTCAACTACCCCCCCCCCAACCCATGCCCCCCACCCTCTTGCCCCTATCAGTGCCCACCCCCCAACCCCCAACCCCCCCCCGCCTCTTCCTGCCCCGGTGCTGCGATGCTAAAGTTCTAATTGGACCCAATGGGGGGGACAGCGTCTTTGATCAGATCATAGGCCGCCTGACTTTACACTAAAAAATGTCACTGCCAAATAGGTTTGTCACCTGTAGAGCGGCGCGTGGATCCTCAGATGCGTCGGTGGCTCTCTCTCTCTCTCTCTCCTCGTTAGCGTTTCTCAAAGTATAATACTTAATTAGCCCGACAGATCAATTACCTCCGCCACTCGCTCGCCTGATGAGGTGCATGTGCCACTACCACAAACCCAATTATTCATCTGAAGGTTTACTGCCACTGCCGTGCCCCCGTGCAGGCTGATGGCTGCTTGCTTTGTGTCCTTGTTTGTCTGGATTCTGTGTGTGTGTGTGTGTGTGTGTGTGTGTGTGTGTGTGTGTGTGTTCTGCCATATTATTTATGACACATCTTTTTTTTTTTACTTCCTACATTTTAAATCTGGGTTTTAAATTGAAACTGATTTGTGTGTTTTGCTTTCAGTCGCAGCTGCGTTAAAATTCTGTGGCATTTGGAAAGCGACCGCTCCTTTGAGTCTCATTACACGCTCGCGTTTTTTCTTTTTTTTTTTCTTCCTCTCCTCTCCTCCTCTCCTCCTCTCCACCACACCTTTTAGATGTTGATGAGCTGCGTAAACAGCCAAACCTCTGTTTTACATTCTTCTTTATTCGTCTTCTGGGCCTGGTCCCCTGTTTTCTCCTCCGCTTCGCACTCGTTCTGTTTCTCCTACCCATCCTTTCCCAGACTGACAGTTCATTTCCCTTTGATTTAAGATGGGGGGGGGGGGGGGGGGGGGGGATAGTTAAACGAATTGTTGTGGATAAATCGGTTATCGCACAACAGCATGAAATATTAATACACCGCCGGCTTTACATAAACATAAAAGCGTCCGTCGCCACATGGATATGCAGATGACACTCTCACGTTTAGCTCAGCTAAACTTTTCCTCATGCTTCGTTTGATTCCTGTGAAGACTGCTGACGGCAGCTTTGGGACGAGGGGCAAAACGGGGAAGGCCCCAAGGAGAGGCGCAGGACAGAGAGGGGTTTCACGTGACCGTATTTTGACTGACTTCACGCTGGCCTGACACTCCCTCTGCTGCATGTTTTGATTTTAGCCGATGCACCAGTGAACACCGCCAACCAGCCAATCAGTAAACACGGCCGACCAACCAATCAGTAAACACGGCCGAGCAGCCAATCAGTAAACACGGCCGACCAGCCAATCAGTAAACACGGCCGACCAGCCAATCAGTAAACACGGCCGAGCAGTTGCATTAGATAGCTTGGAAAACCATTTTGGTGCTAAAATCCTGGATTACTAATGCAGTCGTCCGTCAGCGTAAGTGCTGCTAGTACTATGGGTTAGCTCACTCCTGATACTCTACCACTGACATTGTTCCCTCCAGTGCAGTGGTCAGACTGGTGTGTGTATGCACATCTGTAAAGGACCCCTGTATTATGATAGGCAGATACTCTCTGTCACCAGGACTGTCCTCAAGCTTCCTCAGATGAACATGATGGATGACCGGTTGAGTTCAGAGCAGTACTTAGTTGTGTTGAGTTCAGAGCAGTACTTAGTTGTGTTGAGTTCAGAGCAGTACTTAGTTGTGTTGAGTTCAGAGCAGTACTTAGTTGTGTTGAGTTCAGAGCAGTACTTAGTTGTGTTGAGTTCAGAGCAGTACTTAGTTGTTTTATATTCCTGTACGTCGCTTCAGAGAAAGCGTCTGCTATAACAGCAACAGTAAGAGTTGTGTGTTGGGCAGATGAGCTGTGTGGTGGTCGCGCGCGCGCGTGTCTGCGTGCGTGCGTGCGTGCGTGCGTGCGTGCGTGCGTGCGTGCTGGGTGCGTGCGGGATCTTTTTGCCCTGGTTGACATGAAGTTTCCTGAGGTCTTTAAAACAGAGTCAAAGACGCCGGCCAGTCTCCTCCACCTGAGCTTGATCCAGTCTGCTGAGGGAGGAGGTAGAAAAGAGCCAGGTCACCGGGGAACCATCCCAGCCAAATGGCCGCATGTCAGGGCCTTGTCAGGGCCAGGGCGCAGCTGTGTGTAGAGAGGAGGAAAGAGGCAAGGAAAGGGGAGACTCCTCTTCAGAATAGTCTTGTTCTTGCACTCCTTTCTTTCAATACATAACACCCCCCACCTCACTCAGCGACCCTCCTACCCCACCCCCCCATCCTGCACCCCCCCCCCCCCCCACTCTACAATACATAACACCCCCCACCTCACTCAGCGACCCCCCTACCCCACCCCCCCATCCTGCACCCCCCCCCCCCCCTCTACAATACATAACACCCCCCACCTCACTCAGCGACCCCCCTACCCCACCCCCCCATCCTGCACCCCCCCCCCCACTCTACAATACATAACACCGCCCCCAACCTCACTCACCTGCACCCCCCAACCCACCCCCCCACTCTACAATACATAACACCCCCCACCTCACTCAGCGACCCCCCTACCCCACCCCCCCATCCTGCACCCCCCCCCCCCCACTCTACAATACATAACACCCCCCCACCTCACTCAGCGACCCTCCTACCCCACCCCCCCATCCTGCACCCCCCCCCCCACTCTACAATACATAACACCCCCCACCTCACTCAGCGACCCCCCTACCCCACCCCCCCATCCTGCACCCCCCCCCCCCCCCCCACTCTACAATACATAACACCGCCCCCAACCTCACTCACCTGCACCCCCCAACCCACCCCCCCACTCTACAATACATAACACCCCCCACCCCAACCTCACTCACCCCCATCCTGCGCCCCCCCACCCTGCCCACAATTAACTGAGCGGCAGGTGCTCTCAGCAGCACAAGATCCAGTGAGGGGGGGTGGGGGGGGCGTGGGGGGGTTGCAGGACTGCTGCTCTTTATTCTCTCTCCACTCGTTTTTTTTTCTGCCTCTTTTCAGATGACCTGCAAATGTAACACTTCACACAGGCTCTGCCTCTCCCCTCCTCCAATCTCAGAGGTGTTAACTTCTCTTCCCTCTTTTTTGCCCCCTTTCTCACTCCTGCTCTCTCTCTCTGCTCCTTCACTCTCCTCCCTCCCTCCCTCCCTCCCTCTCTGTCTGTCTGTCTGTGTGTGTGTGTGTGTGTGTGTGAGAGCAGGTGTCTACGCTGAAGAGCAAGCTGAAGAAGCAGTCGACGGCGACGGGGAGCGGGGTGGCGCGGGCCTTCTTGCGCACACAGGCGGCTCTGTTCGGCTCCTACCGCGACGCCCTGCGATACAGACCCGTAAGCCCCTCCTCCCCACACACACACACACACGCACACACACCTACACACACACACATACCCCCCCCCCCCTACACACATACACACACACACGCACGCACACACACACACACCTACACACACACACATACACACACACACATTTGCATAGCTGCCTGTCTGTCACTCCACTCCACTGTCACGTTTTGTAACCCAAAACAACTAACAGCTGCTTGAAGGTGTAATGGCATACTTAAGCGTGGTGGCTGTGGCTCTTTGGAGAAACGGCTCTTGGAGATTTGCACTCGCGTTGGCGTGGGACGCCTGGGGAGCAGCGCTCTCTTACAGGTGCGAGGTAAATAAAACAGAGGCGTGTTGCTGGATTGCTGAATTGAGTCGTTCGCCTCTCCTGTCCTGCCCTTCAGCGGGTGATTGACAGCTGAGCTGCTCCCTGTCTCCCTCGCGTCGTCTCTCCTCACGCGTCTGCTCTGCAGGGCCACGGCTGTTTACCGCACAACAAAGGACCTGTCGTAAACAAAGGGCGCGCGGAGGAAAACGCGGCAGGTAGATAAAAGGTGTCCTCAGTAGAGCTAACTGTTGAACCGCTGGGCCAAATAGGCCTTTCGGCTAAAGAGCGGCAAGCGGTTGTTAAGAATGGTCGAGGGGGCCTGGTGAATCTCGTCCGGCTCGGAGGATGGAACATAAAGGCTCCTGCTTGAGAGAAAAACAAAGAGAGAGAGAGACAGAGGAAGACGGAGAGAGCAGAGGTGGGCCTGTCTGAAGCCCCTGAAATGTCAGGCATCGGACAGGCTGTTTGAAGATGGGGCCTTTTAGGCGAGTCAGACCTGCCTTTCTTCTCCGCTCCTCAGACTTCGCTCTCGCCCCCTGCCCCACCTCCCCCTGCCCCTCCTCACACCCTGCCCCTCCTCACACTGCCCTACCGCACCCTACCCCACCTCCCCCTGCCCCTCCTCACACCCTGCCCCTCCTCACACTGCCCTACCGCACCCTGCCCCACCTCCCCCTGCCCCACCTCACACCCTACCCCACCTCCCCCCTGCCCCTCCTCCCCCCTGCCCCACCTCACACCCTACCCCACCTCCCCCTGCCCCACCTCCCCCTGCCCCTCCTCACACCCTGCCCCTCCTCACACTGCCCTACCGCCCCCTGCCCCACCTCCCCCTGCCCCTCCTCCCCCTGCCCCACCTCCCCCCTGCCCTACCTCACACCCTACCCCCTACCTCACTCTGCCCCTCCTCACACCCTGCCCCTCCTCACACTGCCTTACCGCACCCTGCCCCTCCTCACACCCTGCCCTACCTCACCCCTGCCCCTCCCCACACCCTACCCCCTAACTCACACCCTGCCCTACCTCACACCCTGCCCTACCTCAGCCCCTGCCCCTCCTCACACCCTGCCCCTCCCCACACCCTGCCCCTCCTCACACCCTGCCCCTCCCCACACCCTACCCCCTACCTCACCCCCTGCCCCTCCTCACACCCTACCCCTCCTCACACCCTGCCCCTCCTCACACCCTGCCCCTCCCCACACCCTACCCCCTACCTCACCCTGCCCCTCCTCACACCCTACCCCTCCTCACACCCTGCCCCTCCTCACACCCTGCCCCTCCTCACACTGCCCTACCGCACCCTGCCCCTCCTCACACCCTGCCCTACCTCACACCCTACCCCCTAACTCACACCCTGCCCCTCCTCACACCCTGCCCCTCCTCACACCCTGCCCCTCCCCACACCCTACCCCCTACCTCACCCCTACCCCTCCTCACACCCTGGCCCTGTGTCTGTCAGGTGGGGCTCCTCTGCTCAGTCATCTGAGGGTAATTGGCTTGGGTGGGCCAACAGAATGAGGATGTAGAATTGGTGTTTGGCTCCGTGTAACTGATATTGTGCTTTGATATTGGCATCCACTTGGTTAATGCACCAATAAGCCTGTCTTTGTAAAATGAGGGCAGATCTGACTGTGGTGTTGTCATTGTAGTGCAGTCATCTGTTGTTTCGCAATTTGAACAGTGAAACGCCGCTTAGCTGGAGGCTTCACTTTATGCATCATATATTATATATATATATATATATATATATATTTCATCTTTGTTTTCCCTTTCCTCCCCCCTTTTCCTCTCTTCTTTTCTCTATTCTCTCTCTTTATCTCCTTATCTCTCTCTCCCTCTCTCTCTCTCTTTCATGGACTCACACAAACACCATGCAGGCCTGTGATGTCGATGGCTGTTGCTGGCCTGTAAATGCTAAAAACACAACACCAGTGCATTAGTAATCAGCCTGTTGAAGGTGCAGATCAAAGCCCTGTTCACATTAGAGTCCACATGTACAGCCGTCATTCTCAGTCCCCCGCTCTTTCATTCAGACCCACTGTGCCATCATCAGCTTTGTACGTTTTATCTCCCAGCCAGCCGTAATCATTTGCATCAGTATGAAAGGCACAACTGTGGGATGTTGCCCCCGGCCAGAGGCTATTAGCGTTAGCATTCAGTGTTGCCATTTCAATGAGCTGTGGTGATGAGCGTGGCAGTCATGTGCTGTACATGTGCTCAGGTACACAAGGGCACCCACAGCAATGCCACTTTGTGTGCAGGTGGGTTCTGTGAAGGGGGGGGATGTGCATTAGACAGCATTTTAAGCCAGCCGTGACTGCCGTCTCTCTAACGTAGCCGCTTCAGTGGCTGCCATATAGCTAATTATGGCTGTATTGTTTGGCACAGATGGTGGTATGCAAGACTATGACCTGGTGTGCCTAGCACAAAGGACCATTGTTCTGGCATTCTGACAGAGGCAGGAAGGAATGTTTCTATGTGAAGAATGTTGATTCATATAGCATATAGCATGCCACATATGACTGCTTTCATGCCATTGAGTCACCTCATTAGCATCTGGGCTAATTGGAGTGATGATGTAACGAGTGGCAATGGATGGAAACAGCTGTTGCCAACCACACAGTGACACCACATAGCTAGATTACACATTACCTTTGTCAGAGTGTGGTATTGAATACAACACATTCAATAAATCAATACAATACTATAATTTAACACAATAAGATCAATAAAGGATGTCCGTTATGGTTCAGTGGTTGTGTGGATGTAATGTACTGCATGTTGTATATTCTAAATATAATGAGAAATAATTACGCGTCTGTCTCTCCTCTTCTTCCCTCTGTCATACTGTGTTTTGTGTTATGTATGTACAGGGGGAGCCAATCACGTTCTTCCTTGTTATGTATGTACAGGGGGAGCCAATCACGTTCTTCCTTGTTATGTATGTACAGGGGGAGCCAATCACGTTCTTCCTTGTTATGTATGTACAGGGGGAGCCAATCACGTTCTTCCTTGTTATGTATGTACAGGGGGAGCCAATCACGTTCTTCCTTGTTATGTATCTACAGGGGGAGCCAATCACGTTCTTTCTTGTTATGTGTGTGCAGGGGGAGCCAATCACATTCTTCTTTGTTATGTATGTGCAGGGGGAGCCAATCACGTTCTTCCTTGTTATGTGTGTGCAGGAGGAGCCAATAACATTCTTCTTTGTTATGTGTGTGCAGGGGGAGCCAATCACGTTCTGTGAAGAGAGTTTTGTGGCGCACCGCTCCAGCACCATGCGCTCCTTCCTGGAGACTGCTGTCAATGCCCAGCTCTTCAAACAGGTACACTCACACCACAGGACACACACACACACACACACCACAGGACACACACACACACACACACACATCACAGGACACACACACACACACACCACAGGACACACACACACACACCATGTGTCCATAAGGAACCATGTGTCCGTAAGGAACCACATACCTGTAAGGAACCATGTGTCCATAAGGAACCACATACCTGTAAAGAACCATGTGTCCGTAAGGAACCACATACCTATAAGGAACCACGGGCCCAGTCCTCCAGCAGTGCTGCACTCCCAACACTCCTCCTCTGGACCAAAGAGAAGAAAGACACACACTTGGCACACATGCAGAACCCCCAATTCCTCTCTGAAGGAAAGAAGACCTGTGTCCAAAAGACACACACAGACACACACATGCACACACACATACATACACAGAGACACACACATGCATACACACACATTCATACATACACACACACACATAGACACACACACACACACACACACACACACACACACACACACACACATAGACACACACAGACACACACACACACATAGACACACACACACACACACACACACATAGACACACACACACACACACATACACACCTTCAGTAGCTGTGAGGTGCGTTTATCTCACCCTGTCAAATGTAGCGATGAAGGGAAGGCCGCTGCCTTTCACTGTTCTGACCATGAACCCTGTCTGCTGTGTGTGTGTGTGTGTGTGTGTGTGTGTGTGTGTGTGTGTGTGTGTGTGTGCGTGCACAAAGAACTCCCCAACAAAATACCAAAGGAAGAAGAAAGAAAAGGCTCTGTTAACAACCACCTGCTGTTGATCATCCTCTGTCTATTCCACACACTCATGGACAAACCCATTTCTACACACACTTTGTACCTCCCACGCCCTACACACACACACACACAAACACAAACACACACATACACATAAACACACACACACAAACTCCAAATAAGCACAGACTTTAACAATTACCCTGAACATATTACAACAGTACTACTACTACTACTACTACTACTACTACTACTACTAATAATAATAATAATAAAAATAATAATATGGTTATTATATTATTTCTTTTGATAATGTCATTGTTGAACGTAGAAGTAGTCGTAGTAGAAGAGTTAGTAGTAGTAATAGTAGTAGATTATTATTATTTTTATTATTATTATTATTAATAATAATAATATTTTTTATTAGTAGTAGCAGTAGTAATAGTAGTAGTAGTAGTCGTAGTTGTAGTAGTAAAATAAGAATTAGTAGTAGTAGGAGTAGCAGTAGCACTAATACAATATTAATATTGTTTTAACCTTACTTATCTGATGTTTGGGATGGTTTATGTTTGAAATCTTTACTGAAATCCCTGAACAATCAGTCAGCACATAATCATTAAGTCAATGAGCACAGAACTCTTTATAATGACAATTAGGTTTTAAAGTACTCTGGTTTGTGTGTGTGTGTGTGAATTTCTGATCCTTGGTTACTTGTGCTATCATATATCCATTTAATGAGCAAATGAGTGTGTGCTTAGTAGTGTGAGTCTTAAGATCTGTGCGTGTGTGTGTGTGTGTGTGTGTGTAATCTGATCACAGCTGAGCGGGGGCGGGTGATAGCGTTGCATTGGACGCTGTGCTAATGTGTCCTGATGAGGCTCCTTAATTGGGGCTGGTCTGGCCACAGCTCTGCCCTGCTGCTCTCCTCCATCGCCAGGGAACCGGTGACGCCAGCGTCCCTCCCCTCCGCCTGAGCAGCCACACCAGGCCCCCCACACCAACCCCTGCGTACCCACGCCAGGGTCCCCCCACACCAAGCCCTGCGTACCCACGCCAGGGTCCCCCCACACCAACCCCTGCGTACCCACGCCAGGGTCCCCCCACACCAACCCCTGCGTACCCACGCCAGGGTCCCCCCCACACCAAGCCCTGCGTACCCACGCCAGGGTCCCCCCACGCCAGGCCCTGGTGGCCAGGCCCCCTACCCCACCCCCACCCCCCATCCCCGCCCGCAAGAGATTGCACAGGATTATACTTACAATATCACGACCATTAAAAGGTTCACACACAAATACAAAAAACACTCCACTCCACATGCACATTATACACACACACACACACACACACTCACACAAACAACTCACACACACTCCCTCTCACAGAAAATACACAAACAGACACACACATTCACTCACACAAACAACACACACACACAGTCACACAGAAAATACACAGTCACTCACACAAACAACACACACACATACAAACACAGCACACATGCTCCCATTGTATATGCACCAGTAGGCAATTAGTTGTTGTGGCAAAGAGAGGAGATGAGAGATGCACTCAACAGCAGCAGCAGCACTAATTGGCGTGAGTGGGTCTGGACTCGAGTGAGTGGGTCTGGGCTCGATTGTGTGGGTCTGGGCTCGAGTGAGTGGGTCTGGGCTCGATTGTGTGGGTCTGGACTCGAGTGAGTGGGTCTGGACTCGATTGTGTGGGTCTGGACTCGAGTGAGTGGGTCTGGACTCGAGTGAGTGGGTCTGGGCTCGATTGTGTGGGTCTGGACTCGAGTGAGTGGGTCTGGGCTCGATTATGTGGGTCTGGGCTCGAGTGAGTGGGTCTGGGCTTGACTGAGTGGGTCTGGGCTCGATTGTGTGGGTCTGGACTCGAGTGAGTGGGTCTGGACTCGATTGTGTGGGTCTGGACTCGAGTGAGTGGGTCTGGACTCGAGTGAGTGGGTCTGGGCTCGATTGTGTGGGTCTGGACTCGAGTGAGTGGGTCTGGGCTCGAGTGAGTGGGTCTGGGCTCGAGTGAGTGGGTCTGGGCTTGACTGAGTTGGTCTGGGCTCGATTGTGTGGGTCTGGGCTCGAGTGAGTGGGTCTGGGCTTGACTGAGTGGGTCTGGGCTCGATTGTGTGGGTCTGGACTCGAGTGAGTGGGTCTGGGCTCGATTGTGTGGGTCTGGGCTCGAGTGTGTGGGTCTGGGCTTGACTGAGTGGGTCTGGGCTCAATTGTAAGTGGGTCTGAGGTCGACTGAGTGGATCTGGGCTCGAGTGTGTGGGTCTGGGCTTGATTGTGAAAAAAATCACAGCTATTTGTACATCCAACCTATGTATAAATCTGAAATATTAGGTCTGTATCACTAATAGCTCTAAAACTACAGCCCTTTGAAATTTCAGGTCATTTTGGGAATTCTGGTGAACAAGCCTTTTGCTCAACTTCCGACATTGCTGGCTCTTTTAGTATTCCACACACATTAGTGTAACTATGTGAAAAGAAATGCATTTTCCTGTAGAATTCAAAAATCAAATCAGATCAGATGTACCTTGTGTAATTCTCCCTCTCCAAAGCTGTGAAAATGGCTATAGATTCAATATGTGAAATGACACCACCACTTTTGAGGGCTTCTCGTTCAAAGAGTATGGCACACAAATTTATCAGATTATTTTTCCCAGTCATATACAGATTATAATGTCATGCCTATGCATTAACCTTTATTGATTTTGTTTTCATATGGTCAGTGTATTTTCTTGAAGTTAGGCTTAATTTTCAAAAAGCTGTTCATCTTGTCATTTCACCATGTGGACAGTTCACAGGATTTTTTAAACATTTTTCCATAATCATCCTGTATGTGAGGATCATTTGTCCAAAATTTGGATTTGTTGCTGAGTCTCTTTATTGAGATATGATGTTTGGGGAAAAATGTCAGTAATTCCATGGTTGGATTGATCGGCAGTACCTCTTTCCACCACATGTTGTGCTCTTTTAATACAATGAAAGTCAATGATAGGGTAGCATGTCATTTACAGGAAAAGCTGCCAAACAAACTTTGTGTTACAATTAAACCAATTGCACTGTCAAGGTTACTTTTTGGACCAGGGCAGGCAAAAAAGGCAAAAAAGCAAGACCTGAAATTTCAAAGGGCTGTAGTTTTGGAGCTATTAGTGATACATTAGTGATATATTTAAGATTTATACATAGGTTGGATGTACAAACAGCTGTGATTTTTTTCAGATTTTTTGGAGAGGGTGATTGTCGGCCATTTGTTGATTTGAAACGGAATGACCCTTGTGTGGGTCTGGGCTCGATTGTGAGTGGGTCTGGGATCGATTGTGAGTGGGTCTGGGCTCGATTGTGAGTGGGTCTGGGCTCGATTGAGTGGGTCTGGGCTCGATTGAGTGGGTCCGGGCTCGATTGAGTGGGTCTGGGCTCGACTGTGCGTCCTCACAGATGTTTTGTATGGATAAGCCTGTGATAATGAGCGAGTGCCGCGTCTGTGTGTTTTTTTTACGGTGGCTCTCTTCATTACCCTTATTAGATTTCCCCCCCTCCGGCCAGTGGCGAAACATGGCCTTCTTGTTAGCGGAGCGTGGCGTGGCGTGGTGTGGCGAGGCGAGGCCAGGCGACGGGGATTTGCCAGGAATGCGGCTCTATCGCCCGACGCCCTGCGAGTCGTAATTGACATATTTACGACAGGAAAATCACAAGGGAAAGGATTAGGCCTTTAAAGGGCCGGCGTTCTCAGCACAGAGGGAGGAAATTACATTTTCAGCGAAGACGTTGTGCTCGCTCGCTCGCTCCACTCGTTCGCCCGCTCACACCAGCCTGCCTCTCCAGCCGCCACCCCACCTGATCCAAATTAGCCGCCCTCCCTTAGCCGCCCTCCCTTAGCCGCCCTCCCTTAGCCGCCCTCCCTTAGCCGCCCTCCCTTAGCCGCCCTCCCTTAGCCGCCCTCCCTTAGCCGCCCTCCCTTAGCCGCCCTTCCTTAGCCGCCCTCCCTTAGCCGCCCTTCCTTTCCCTTCTTCACTCCCCAGCCACACGTCTGGAGCGGAGAGTTAGCTATCAGAACACCACCACCACCCCTGCCTTCACAACACACACACACACACACACACACACACACCACCCTGCCTTCACAACACACACACACACACACACACACACACACCACCACCCTGCCTTCACAACACACACACAAGCACACACACACACCACACCACACCACCACCCTGCCTTTACAACACACACACACACACACACCACACCACCACCCCTGCCTTCACAACACACACACACACACACACACACACACACACACACACACACACACACACACACACACCACACCCCCACCCTGCCTTCACAACACACACACAAGCACACACACACACACACCACACCACCACCCTGCCTTTACAACACACACACACACCACACCACCACCCTGCCTTTACAACACACACACACACACACACACACACACACCACACCACCACCCCTGCCTTCACAACACACACACACACACACACACACACACACACACACACACACCACACCACCACCCCTGCCTTTACAACACACGCACACACACTCACACACACACACACACACACACACACACACACACCACACCACCACCCTTGCCTTTACAACACACATGCACGCACGCACACACACACACCACACCACCACCCTTTTCTTTGCAACACACACACACACACACGCTTACACTCACACACACACACCCCACCACCACACCCGCCCCTCCCTGTCTCAGTAAGCTGTGATGTAATTTATGCTTGCAGTTCATCGACGGCAGACTGGCCAAATTAAACGCAGGCCGAGGTTTCACCGACGTGTTCGAGGAGGAGATCACAGACGGAGGCTTCTGTGGAAGTGAGTAGCACAACACACACACACACACACACACACACCTACAAACTTTTACACACTTTATATTGTAGGGATATAAATCCCTGCATATTCACACAGATAGACCTGATGTTAAACAAATACACAGTGTGTGTGACTGAGAGCATGCACAGAAGAGTGCACATATTCCTGCATTTGCACCTTTACATTCAGTCCTGGCTAACACTTGCACTTAATGGAAAACAGCCCTGCTGAGCAGCCCTACCAAACAGCCCTACCACACAACCCTACTGAACAGCCCTACCAAATAGCCCTACTAAACAGCCCTGCTAAACAGCCCTACCGAACAACCCTACTGAACAGCCCTACCAAACAACCCTACTGAACAGCCCTACCGAACAGCCCTACCAAACAGCCCTACCACACAACCCTACTGAACAGCCCTACCAAATAGCCCTACTAAACAGCCCTACTAAACAGCCCTACCGAACAGCCCTACCAAACAGCCCTGCTAGCCAGTTCTATAGTCCCGTTAGCATTGTCCACATAAACGCCACACTAGCCACTGTCTCACTCACAGATGTCCTGCTTTCCCAGGTAACGCCAGGTCCTACCAGCAGTGGATGCAGACGGTGAAGGTGGGTCATTAAGCACACACTCAGCCATTATGGTGTTATTTAGATATTATATTAGCATATCAGCCATTATGGTGTTATTTAGATATTATATTAGCATATCAGCCATTATGGTGTTATTTAGATATTATATTAGCATATCAGCCATTATGGTGTTATTTAGATATTATATTAGCACACTATAATTACTGAAAACAATGTGAAAAATATAAAACATGGCTTAACTGCAATAATGCCTCTGGCTGTGCACTGCCCCTGGTAGTCCTCATGTCAGCTCTATACATGATTTACTTTTGCACGTATTTACTCACAAGATCTGAGTGTACCTGACAGTTCAGCCATCTGAATTCCCTTATATGTTGTTGATTATGTTTGTTTTACACTTGCTGTTATTTATATTATTATTTTATAGCTTACTATTATTTTATATCTTACTGTTATTTGTTATTATTTTATTCTTACTGTTATTTATATTTATGTTATTTGTTTTGATCTATGCAGAAAGGAGGAGCTTTGTTCAATACAGCAGTGATCAAGGTAGGGTGTAAATGTCTTGTGTGTGTGTGTGTGTGTGTGTGTGTGTG
>CM050212.1:1840000-1842500 GCA_027475355.1 Coilia nasus
GAGGTGCCGTCGTACACAGAGGACAGCGACGACTCGTACGAGCTGGAGGCGGAGGTGGCGCCCTCGTGTGGCCAGATGACGCTGCTGGAGGAGATCCTGGACTCCCTGAGCAGCAGCAGCACGGGCACGGGCCCCGGACGCCTCTCCGCCGCCAAGAGCCTCGACTTCCTGCGCTCCATGGAGGAGCTGGACTACAAGCCCACGGTGAGACCCCCCTGCACCCATGCTAGGACACCCCTACACACCCTCAGACCCCCACACACCCTCACACCCCCACACACCCTCACACCCCTACACACCCTCACACCCCCATGCCCACATCAGCACACCCCCACACACCCTCACACCCCCACACACCCTCACACCCCCACACACCCTCAGACCCCCACACACCCTCACACCCCTAGACACACTCACACCCCCATGCCCACATCAGCACACCCCCACACACCGTCACACCCCCACACACCCTCACACCCCCACACACCCTCACACCCCCACACACCGTCACACCCCCACACACCCTCACACCCCCACACACCCTCACACCCCCACGCTCACATCAGGACACCCCCACACACCCACACACCCCCACACACCCTCACACCCTCACACCCCCACACACCCCCACTCCCACACCAGGACACCACCATTACCACACCAGGACACCCCCACACACCCTTACACCCCCACGCACCCTCACACCCCCACACCTACGCCAGGACACCACCATTACCACACCAGGACACCCCCACACACCCTTACACCCCCACGCTCACATCAGGACACCCTCACACACCGTCACACCCCCACACACCCTCACACCCCCACACACCCTCACACCCCCATGCCCACATCAGGACACCCCCACACACCCTCACACCCTCACACCCCCACACACCCCCACTCCCACACCAGGACACCCCTACACACCCTCACACCCCCACTCCCACACCAGGACACCACCATTACCACACCAGGACAACCCCACACACCCTTACACCCCCACGCACCCTCACACCCCCACACCTACGCCAGGACACCTCCACACCCCCACCAGGACACCCCCACCCCCACCAGGACACCCCCATACCCACACCAGGACACCCCCATACCCACGCCAGGACACCCCCATACCCACACCAGGACACCCCCATACCCACGCCAGGACACCCCCATACCCACGCCAGGACACCCCCATACCCACGCCAGGACACCCCCATACAGTCTTATCTTGCTACTTGTTAGGGTCTTGCACTGTTAAGCTAGGCAAAAGTGACGTCACAGCGCCGCGCGCCCATATATACTTCATTCGACACACACGCCAGTCCTCTCCTCGTCAGAGGTGTCAAATGCCACAGTAGTTCGGGAACCTTGCGTCAGAGGAGTGAAACATGACTGAATTGCAGGTTTACATCATGATTTGGGAATTAAACTAGATAAATCCGAAAAGGTTTGAGTCAGTGTGTATATTTACAGTTTTTTCAGCTTTATAAGACCTTATGAATGATGATAGGATAAGGCAAAAAGTTAGCTTAATAAACGAACTGCAGGTTTGCACCTAAGTTGGTTTGTGGATAAAACTGAACAAAATCCTAAAAGTTTTTAGTCAGTGTTTGTATTTATTGTGAGTTTCCAGTAATATTAGCTGATTTGTAGCAATGGAAAATACATGTTTAGGCTGGTAGTTACTAGGCTAAAGTTAGCTGAAACCAGATTAGCCATTGCCTATTGTTTTCAATTGGGCTGCCGTGCGCAAGTTACAAAAAATCGGAGGTGCAGACACGGCAAATATGCGCTTGAGAACGCCGCGCCAGATGTGCACTGACGTCATTTTGACGTCACTTTTGCACGCGCACCACTGCGCACGGCGAGTATATCCAGGCCTTTAGGTGCTCTTGTGTTCATGTGTGCATTTTTTTATGTGGTCTTTATCTTTAGTGCGGTATTTATCTTTTATTTTGGAGAGCACGCTTCACACCCTTCAGTCCTTTCTGTGTTTGTGTGTGTGTGTGTGTTTGTGTGTGTTTGTTTGTGTGTGTGTGTGAGAGTGTGTGTGAGAGTGACTGTTTATCTGAGTTGATGACGTGTGTGTGTGTGTGCGTGTGATTATCTGAGTTAATGTCCCCTCTGAGTGTGTGTGTGATTATCTCAGTTAATGTCCCTACTGTGTGTGTGTGTGTTCCAGAAGAGGCTGAGCCCGTCGAGTGAGAGCCAGCAGGACTGTGGGGACAGCAGCAGCACCAGCAGCGCTAGTGGGGGGTGCGTGGGCCTGGGGGGCGGGGGGGTCGGTGGTGGTTGTGGGGGCTCGCTGGGGCGGGCGTCTGAGTCGGGTGGGGGCTGGCACCTGGGCCAGGACGACAGCGCCGTCCACGGCAAACACCTGCCACCCTCGCCACGCCGCCAGCCCAGCTACAAGCCACCCGTACCCTCCGCACGCCCCCGCGCCCACACCACCTACGACGACACCCCCGCACACACCCCCACCAGCAGCCTCCCG
>CM050212.1:1847500-1862500 GCA_027475355.1 Coilia nasus
GGCTACCCTCCCACCCTCACCCACCCCCACCTGGGCACTGCCCTGTTTCTCCCCTCCCATGAAGCTGTCAGCCTTCTTATTTCTCTATTTGCGTGTTTAAAATGCCCATTGTGCCCATTCTATTAGCTTAAGCAAACGTGAGCCCTGCTCCACCTCGCCTGGCCAGTCAGATGTAAAGATTTAGGATTAGTCTTAGCAGTCTGGGACAAGAGTCCAACCAAAACTTTAACACAAACTATGCAAGGGTCATTACTTTCCTTAGGTCACTGTCTATTTCTGTTTGTTACTGACCTTTTGAAAATAACATGACAAGTATTAAATGTAAAACTGTGGCTTTTTTGGCCCTTAGATGACAATTTTTGCTTTGTGTACTGATATATTTTTATGCAAATCAGTATTTTCTTTAAAAAAATGTATAATGAAAGCCCTCTATAGCCATTCAAGTCAGAGTACCTATAAGGACATTTAATCAAATTGGACGGGGAATGAGTAATGCTAACAGTTGGACACTTCCAATTCAAGGACCCAATAGCAGCACACCTAATGCTGTCATACCTGAATTCAAAGACCCAATAGCAGCACACCTAATGCTGTCATACCTGAATTCAAAGACCCAATAGCAGCACACCTAATGCTGTCATACCCGAATTCTTCTTTTGACTCGCCAGGTGTGTTTTGCATGCCTGTAAAACGCATGCCAGATTTGTGGTCACCACTGAACCATTACACACACACACACACACACACTCACTCACACATACACACACACTGTGATGCCAGAGGTTGGGAAACTGAGGGCTGAGGCAGCCAGGTTGGCGGAGAGCTGCTGTGTGCGGCGGGCGGCTGCCTTTTCATCACGCCCCCGTTGTCAACACACTCATCAAAAATAAATAAATAAATAAGTAAGTAAAGGGGTTGGTTCCCTGAAGAGGCCTCCTCACCACCTAACCGTGGTGAAGCGAAAGCATCCTTCAGGACTCACGCATGGCAGCTCTCCAGGAACTAGGCTGCCAAACCTTCTGCTTCAAAGCTTTGCTAAGATAAACCCAAGACTGTTAGAGTGCCTTATGTGAATATTTGGGGGGGGGGGGTATGTACAAGGATGTGATGTGGCATTTTGTTCAATAGTCAGAATCTCTGCTACAACAATCATGTTGGTTGTCACAAGTGTTATTATGCAAAATGGTACAGGAAGGAACTACTGATCCGTGTGAGCGTAGCAAGACATTGGGGGAGAGGGGGCGGGGGGTGCAGTAGGCGCTAATGGCCTGGTACACGCGTTCATCCGTCCGTCCGTCATCCAAAGCTCCAGAGCTGTGTTGCATGGCCCACCGCCAGGCCTGTGCTCCCTGGGCGATGGTTGCCTAATCTGGGTCTTATTTACGTCTGTCTTCTCTTCGCCCCACAAAGGCAAAGTGCAGCAACTACGCAAATATTAAAACTGGACAAAAAATCTTTAAAGTTGTCATACTGCCCAGTCAAACATGTTGTAGGTGTAATAGTGGTGATTCCTTTATGTACTTTCCTAATAGGAAGAAGCAAGACATTTAGTCCCAAGACAAAGTAGGTGTTATAAAGTCAATTTCCAGTATTACTTCAATTTTGGCACAATATGTAGTTACTGCATTTTGGCTTTGTAGGGCAGCATTCACTGGCCCGGCCCTATAAGAAGAGAGACTGCTCTTACGCCTGTGCAAATTTCAAACCTATTCCAGTACAGGTATAGCCAATACGTTGAGACAGTGTAGACTGAAGTAGAAATTAGGTCAGTGTTTGAGTTGAGTGGATTTTTTTAACATTGTTTTTGAAATGGTGTGACTTGTGGTGTGCAGACGCTATGGACAGGGTGCAAATGACATGCTTGAAATGTTGTCCAATAGGCCCCTCTATTGTTGGTTTAATGTTTTTGATCTTTTTTTATTCATTTTTTCTTTTTTTCTGTCATGAGTGCTCTTCTTTGTGTTGTTGTTTGCTTACGCTGAAAGTCACATTTCATAATTCAGTTTTTGTTTCTGTATTGGACTGAATTGTGTGATTTTGGTCTCTCCTGGACTGCAAACTGGAAAGTCGCGTAGTAAATAAATGATCAGGAAATCCCTTGCATGCCTTGCTCAACACCAGTGCTACCATTTTCAGTTCAGTGTCTTCACACGCGAGCGCCACGGCCTTGACTACTGTATGTGCTGATGGGCCTGTAACGGCCCGGAGACTGTGGTGGCTCAGATGGTCCACTGAAGTGCTTTCTGACCAGGGGGAGAAGTGTTGCACATGGACATGGAGTTACACTTGAAAGAGGAGCGTACGCTTTAAATGTTACTGACATTGATGCACCTCGCTTGCCGTTTGTACCACAATCCAGGGGTATTTTTTTATGACTTGAGGTTGCCAGTGGGGACAAAGACTGGCTTAGGAATTTGTAATTGAAAGGAACAGTTGCAGTTGTAGTAGGTGGTGCTGTACAGCATTTTCGGTACGAGTGACTTTTTTGGCCGCCAAAATCTAGCCAAGCCAAATGCCGTGAGCACAGAGTGTGTTTGAGGTTGAATTGTAGGCCTGTTTTTACTAGTGAACGGGCCATCTAGTGGTTCCTGAGCAACTTCATCCATCTCTGATGGTATACTTATTTTGTATGTTCCACCAGGTTGCATTACCAATTTAGACAGTAGTCTTCCACATGGAGTCATACACTTGACTGTGTTATCTTTTTTTTTGAAGAAGAAGAAGAAGAAGAATGCTTTGTTCTGAAATGAACATCTCATGCAGCCACACTGGGCAGAACTGTTGTATGATTAATAAAAATGTGCAGTGTTAGGATTCTGGAGACATGACCACCATCACCATCATCATCATCACCATCCCATGCTTTTATTTCAAATGGTGTTGAGTGACAGTGTACAGACTACAGTGTAAGAGTTTTCACCCCTAAGAACAATCACAGCAACGTCGGCATCCTCTGGCACCAGACTGATGGTGGTGTTTGGGTACTGTGGCATTTTTTTAAGTGTAACGTCGGAAAGCGTTTGGAAACTGCAGTGTTTTAACTCGATGGCACACTTGCATGCTCTCGATACTGAGAAGACTCCAAGTCGGTCTCCTGTGCTGTACAATTACTGGTACCACTGTATGCACTGTGAACAGAATAAATTATATACATCTTTATTCACTACTGTGTTCAAATGTGCCTTCTTTCCCGCTCGCAGTCACTGCGGAAGAACTGGGACGCCTGCGATGGACCATCAGTATTCCACATGTTTAAGGCCTATGCTCGCTAAACAAAAGACTGGGTTGTGAAGAAAAAAAAGGCCTGAAGGCAAAGCACTCAGTTGCAGTGACCTGATTTGAGGTGAAAGCACACAAACTTTTACACCGGTGGGAAAATGTGACTAGGTCAGCCACAACAGCAGATAACTGGATCACAACAACAAGTGAGTTTGTATGGGCATCAATTATTTAATCACCACAGCCACACTCTAACTAAAGTATGATGAAACTGGAATGTTGTGATCATCTATATCAAGGCAGGGGGCATTACTCAAATTGGCTTCAAGCGAGAAAATATCAGGTATAAATTTAGCCCAGCATTGTGTTGTTATAAAGCTTGTGGTCCTGTGAGAATAGTTGGCCCCTTTTTGCTTCGTCTCAAGTCAGGCCCTCGTGAGTAATTTTAATGTACAGTGCTCTGTCTGGGTGTGCTGGGGTTTAGTCTTAGCATGCTATCACATTTAAAAGTAGTTTGATGTAAATCATTCGCACTGTGTTGCCAAGACTTTTGACAACAGTTCCTACTATATACAGACAAGAGAATCATGCACAGAGGTGCACTAGCTACCACTGTTTGGTCTATTTCCTAAAAGGCTAAAACAGTACAAAATCTCTACAGATCCATCTGTAGTAACAGCATAATTTAGTAATCCATCTCACTGCCAGCGCCCGCCTACTGTATCAATCACTGCAGCTGCCTGTGAGGCTGAACCAGAGAAGAAGCACCCGTGTGAGAAGCAATAAATACCAGTAGTATAAACACAGCCATCCGTAACCTTTGCAGAAAGATGGTCAAAGACAGGTTTTTCTGTCAGAGTGGGAGTGCTGTACCATCCTCATCTGAAGTCAGAGGGATTTGGACCTGTTAAGTGCAATGTTGTAATGTAATTCCTTACTTTAGTCTACTCCGACTGTAGGGACATTTCATAGCGATTAATAGGAAACCAAAGGAGCATTTGGGGAATCTGAAGGCATGAAGTGTTTTTGGCACTGATCGTTTGAAATCAAATTTGAAATCGCACCCACTTGCCCACCTTCTTCACTGCCACTTAATCGCCACCCCCAGCCCCCCTCCGCTGAGAGTCCCAGTGAGGTAAGATGAGCCTCTGCAGAGTGGTGTGGGTCCCAGTCAGATGAGTCTCTGTTGGCCTGTGGTAGTTTTGCAGACCTTGACCCCCTCTGCTGGACCATGTGTGAGTGTTGGTCTGCAGTGATGGTGTGGACCCTAACCCCTCTCTGCTGAGTCCCGGTCAGATAAGATGAGTCTCTCTGTGGTAGTGGTGTGGACCTTAGGCCCCGCCTCCTCCGCCATATGTAACTGTGGGCCTGTGCTAGTGGTGGGGACCCTATCATCTGCTCAGTCCCGGTCAGATGAGCCTCTCTGTGGGCTGTGGTAGTGGTGGGGACCCTATCATCTGCTCAGTCCCGGTCAGATGAGCCTCTCTGTGGGCTGTGGTAGTGGTGTGGTTCCTAGGCCCCCTGTCCTCTGCCATATGTAACTGTGGACCTGTGGTAATGGTGCGGACCCTAGCATCTGCTGAGAGTCCCGATCAGATGAGCCTCTCTGTGGGTGTATGGTAGTGGTAGTGCACCCTGCCACCCTCTGCTGAGTCCCGGTCAGATGAGCCTGTTTGTGGCTGTGTGGCAGTGGTGAAGACCCTAACCCCTCTGCTGAGAGTCCCGGTCAGATGAGCCTCTCTGTGGGCTGTGGTAGTGGTGTGGTTCCTAGGCCCCCTGTCCTCTGCCATATGTAACTGTGGACCTGTGGTAATGGTGCGGACCCTATCATCTGCTGAGAGTCCCGGTCAGATGAGCCTCTGGTGGTCTGTGGTGGTGGTGCGGACCCTAGCATCTGCTGAGAGTCCCGGTCAGATGAGCCTCTGGTGGTCTGTGGTGGTGGTGCGGACCCTATCATCTGCTGAGAGTGCCGGTCAGATGAGCCTCTCTGTGGGTGGCGGCTGGACGATGCTCCACAGCTCCACGCGGGAGCCCTCCTTCTCCTGCCGGCTGGGGCTGTAGGCACCTCGCGTGGCCCGCCGGTTCAGCCCCATCACCAGCGCCGCCACCGCGCCACCCAGCCCCACCAGCATCGCCACGGCAACCAGCCCCGCCGGCAGCAGCAGGGCCGAGGTTGCGCCTTCAACACTCAGCTGATGGAGCACATACACACACACGCACGCACGCACACACACACACACACACACAAACACACACATACGAGACATGAATTAGTGAAGAAACCATTATTTAGGGGCACTGGCATGTGGCAGTGCTTATGTTACAGTCATGTCAAAGTCATGGTCTTCTATTCTGAGACACAAATAAAGAAAAACACACTGATGATATATCAGACAGCCCAAAAATGGTGTGTGGTATTTGCACACTTTTAAAGTACACCTTCATGTTGGACTCTTAACATAAACACAAAGCACAGCAGGAGTGTCATGTGCCCAGTAGTTAAATTGGCTTCTGTAAGGAGGGGGGGCCTTCTTTACTCACAGTGGTCAATACCTCACTCTATTGTATTACTATAAATACTCTAGCAGATACACACACACACACACACACACAGTGGTCAGTATCTCCCTCTATTGTATTACTATAAATACTCTAGCAGATACACACACACACACACACACACACACACACACACACAGTGGTGAGTATCTCCCTCTATTGTATTACTATAAATACTCTAGCAGATACACACACACACACACACAGTGGTCAATATCTCCCTCTATTGTATTACTATACATACTCTAGAAGATACACACACACACACACACACACACAGTGGTCAGTATCTCCCTCTACTGTATTACTATAAATACTGTAGCAGATACACACACACACACACACACACACACACACAGTGGTGAGTATCTCCCTCTATTGTATTACTATAAATACTCTAGCAGATACACACACACACAGTGGTGAGTATCTCCCTCTATTGTATTACTATAAATACTCTAGCAGATACACACACACACACAGAGTGGTCAGTATCTCCCTCTACTGTATTACTATAAATACTGTAGCAGATACACACACACACACACACACACACACACAGTGGTCAATATCTCCCTCTATTGTATTACTATAAATACTGTAGCAGATACACACACACACACACACACAGTGGTCAGTATTAGGGTGGTATTAGGGGGTGTTAGGGTGACTTTAAGGGACCAGCATTGATAGGGGGGCTTTTACAACACTAGTACTATTCTTAGCAATGATGAGGGGGCTTAAAATTGCATTCTGTGTTACTCCGACTGGGTGTCTAAACTTTCTGAAAATTAAAGCAGAGGCATAAAAAAATGAAGCAAGCACTGGGCAGTGTTAGTTACTCCTTAAAACTGCATTTTTACAGCATCCCTAGCCCCAACAATATGCATATCTACAATATACAATATACATATCTATATATTTATATATTTTGTTCCTCACACACCCTCATGTGAGCTCGTCTGTGCTCCATAATGCCCGTTGGCCGGTGAGACAGATAAGTGAGGATAGACCACAGATAGAGAGAGTGCGGTGGATTAGAGCCAGGGCATGCCACTATACAGAGAGAGAGAGTGCGGTGGATTAGAGCCAGGACATGCCACTATACAGAGAGAGAGAGGCGGGCAGATTAGAGCCAGGACATGCCACTATACAGAGAGAGAGAGGCGGGCAGATTAGAGCCAGGACATGCCACTATACAGAGAGAGAGAGGCGGGCAGATTAGAGCCAGGACATGTCACTCGCAGCACGCTGCTCATCCTCTCCAGCTCAGGACATGGCAGGCCAGGCTGAGCGCAACAGGAAGTGATGTCGACAGGCTCCATCACTGGGGCGCTCCAGCTGATTGACTGTGCTGCTTTGACCTGGAGCTAAGCTGTTGCCCAGGTAACGCTTGTGGCCTGCCAGAATGACCCACTTTGTGTGAGGGAGAGGATAGGATTGTATTTATTGCTAAGGTGTTTGTGAGAAAGATTTATGTACTACTTTAGTAAATTTGCTAAAGATTCACGCTTTTATGGTTCTTGAGGGAAAAAACAGCTCTGCTTGAAAAATGTGTTGGCTAGCAAGCAGATTTTGGTAAACTATGGATCTAGCTGTTTTTTGAGTTGGAATATTTTGCACTTTTATTGTGACCTTACTTTCCTGGACCCTCATACTGTAGCTATCTCCTTTACCAAGAAATCAATTCCAGAATCCGTGTCTCCTTCCAACACGCAAAGACTGTGACTTGTGCTCTTCCTGTATGGCACACTGGGACAAACCCAGCAGGTAGATAGGTAGTTGTTGCACAGTGGTGTGTGTGTGTGTGTGTGCGTGTGTGTGTGTGTGTGTGTGTGAGAGAGAGATCCTGTTAGCTGGGATAAGCCTGTGAGGATAGAGTCTATCTTTAGAGATCCTGCAGCCAGTGGGAGAGTCAGAGATCAGACCGAGGCCACCTCTCAATCAAACTGTCAGGCGGGAAAAGGTCACCTATAGTGTGTGACTGCGTCTGCTGCAAGATTCATGGCTTCTCAGCCTCAGGGGCCGACGGGAGCATCTTCTAAATGGGATATAGGGGGTGGCATCATGGCCAGCGCTGTCTGTCTGTCGGTCTCGTAATCAGATATCTGGCGAGGCCAGGTCAACGAGACAGCATAACGAGTTGTAGGTGCTGAAGTTCAAAAAGAAAAACATCGGTGATGGAGCACAGATTGAAATGCTTTTAGTGTAAATTACAATGGCAGGAACATCACCTCACATATCAGACCATGAACTGGAGATTAAGGATTTCAAAGATTTCAAAGCTTCCTCTTGCATCTCTTTATTGCTGGAGTTTAGTAAGAAGGATGAAATATCTATGATTTTATCTATGAATTTAAAGGTTGTTTTACACATTGACAGTGTTTTCAATTTGTGTCAAAAATATAAGTTATTGTAGTTCTGAACAGATAGAATTCAAGGCAGCAAAATAAACTGATCTCCATTTAGCTCCTTCATGAACGTCCACATTTGATGAGGTGTCACGTCTGCCTTTATCCACACTAGTACACGAGGCTCCGCCCATGCCCAGATGGGTGGCACCATAGACATACTATACATGTGTATGTGTATATGTATAGTATGTCTATGGGTGGCACTGGGGGAACCAGGAAGAGGCCTTGACAGAGTCAAGGGGGAACCAGGAAGTGGCCTTCACAAAGTGAAGTGGAAACCAGGAAGTGGCCTTCACAAAGCACCTCATTAGTTGTGCTTACCCTCCTGTGATTCCTGCTGTAGCACACATGCAGGAGAAGGGGGCTGCCAATCGGCTGTGACTGAAGGGGGGGGGGGGGGGTTGGGATAGTTGGGGTGGGGGAAAGGGATGGAGATGGGGGTGGAGATGGGGTGGGGTGGGGTGGAGATGGGGTGGGGTGAGTGGGGTTGGGGGTAGGGTGAGGTGAGTGGGGGAAAGGGATGGAGATGGGGGTGAAGATGGGGTGGGTTGGGGTGGGGTGAGTGAGGTTGGGGTGGGGGAAAGGGATGGAGATGGGGGTAAAGATGGGGTGGGGTGAGGTGAGTGGGGTTGGGATAGTTGGGGTGGGGGAAAGGGATGGAGATGGGGGTGGAGATGGGGGGGGTGGGGTGGAGATGGGGTGGGGTGAGTGGGGTTGTGGTGGGATGAGGGGGAAAGGGATGGAGATGGGGTGGGGTGAGTGGGGTTGGGGGTGGGGTGAGGTGAGTGGGGGAAAGGGATGGAGATGGGGGTGAAGATGGGGTGGGTTGGGGTGGGGTGAGTGAGGTTGGGGTGGGGGAAAGGGATGGAGATGGGGGTAAAGATGGGGTGGGGTGAGGTGAGGGGGAAAGGGATGGAGATGGGGGTGGAGATGGGGTGGAGATGGGGTGAAGTTGGAGGCGGATGTATAAAAAAGCACAGCGGGACCCAACACCTCCCCTCTGATGGGGCTGACAAGCAAGCGTGAGGGCAGACAAGGGTGTGAGTGATGCGGTAGATGGGAAGATGAATGCACTCACACACACTCTCTCTCTTTCTCTATCTGTCTTTCTCTGCACATGTGTTATGTGTGTGTGTGTGTGTGTGTCTGTGCGAGACAGAGAGAAACTGACAAACAACAGATCAAAGATGAGAAAGGAGAAGAGGGAATGTTTATTTGAAGACAAAGACAGACATTCATGAAGAGGATATGTTAGACAAAAGCAAGGGCTCCCCCAGGTCGATACACACTCTTACATCCAAACAATGAAAGAAAGACAGTGAAAAACAATGACAGAGAGACATAGTGAGTGAAAAAGAGACAAACAGCTACATAAACACACAAAAAACAAAGAAAAGGTGTGACTCTATGTGTTCTTGAAATGTAAGAAATGAACTACACATGCTAACGACACAAACAGCTTTCACAGAAGGGTAAAAACACATGAAGATGGCAGTACATACTAACAGGAATGAATGATCGCCATTTATATCAATGATCCGAAATACTGTACACAGAAAGCATTAGCTTGACTTGCTACTTAGTATTTGGTAGCTGGTTTTCACCTACCTAAATATAATTTACACACACACACACACACACACACACACACACACACACACACACACACACACACACACACACACACCATACATGTATGGAGATGATGCACACGAGTACAAAATACACACACAAAAATGTCCGTAGAAATGTGCTCCCACTTTTGTTTGTACTTGTGTCCTTGCTTTAATTCTAGTTCTCCAGGCTAGGCTCATATTCAAGATTAACCTGAGACCAAATGCTTTTTAGAGAACATCAGTGTTCCAAGTACCCTGTTCTCTGTGTGATAGTCCAACCGTAGGAATCACTTCAACTACACTTCAAGTACCCTGTGTAAGCAACCATAGTGGGTCACTCACGCCGAATGAACACAAAAGGCACAATAAAACAGTCTCAGGTGTCAATCCCAGCTTCAGAGACTAAAAAGCCTGCCATGTATTTCTTCCGCCTTTGCACTTAACACAGGTGATGTCACTAATTAGCCTTTATATTTAACACAGGTGATCAGCTGATCTACCTGTCACATGGTGTCTGTGCTCCTGAGGTTCAGCTGGTAAAAGATATGTGGCAGAGTCTTTACTTTCTGAAGCCAAGATCAATACTCCTGAAATCTCTCTGCTCTCCACCTGTACGACACTGGAAAGTTCTAGAGTAATTTGAGTCATAGCGATACGTAAGCCTGAGCACTGGTGCCCCTTATGACCAGCAGCGAGGAGGGTTCCAGACGCGAGGAGGCGTCTCAGGTGTCGGAGGCATTACAGTGCAAAGCCGTGGTGCAGTCACCTTGGCCAGGGCCTGTGTTTGTTAGCCTAGGTACAGTCACCTTGGCCAGGGCCTGTGTTCGTTAGCCTAGGTACAGTCACCTTGGCCAGGGCCTGTGTTCGTTAGCCTAGGTACAGTCACCTTGGCCAGGGCCTGTGTTTGTTAGCCTAGGTACAGTCACCTTGGCCAAGGGGCTGTGTTCGTTAGCCTAGGTACAGTCACCTTGGCCAGGGCCTGTGTTTCTTAGCCTAGGTACAGTCACCTTGGCCAGGGCCTGTGTTTCTTAGCCTAGGTACAGTCACCTTGGCCAGGGCCTGTGTTTCTTAGCCTAGGTACAGTCACCTTGGCCAGGGCCTGTGTTTGTTCTGGAAAACAGCACCTGTGCATTGACATCTGTGCAATTTCCAGCCCCTTTCTTTATATATCTTCTTCCCCTACCCCTTTTTTCATTCATTCTTTCATTCATTCATTTGACCAATCAATCAGTCCATCCATCTATCCATCCATCCATCCATCCATCCATCCATCCATCCATCCTTCTGTCATTCATTAGTTTAGCCATGCCTCATTTAAATGTTTATTGAATATTCAATTGAATATTATTGTTAAATAAATTGAGTGTTACTTGAATTGAATGTTATTATTAAATGTTCACTTCCTCATTTTAAACAAAATTTTCAAAATATTCAGTATATTTTTTACTTTTTTGGGGCATTATTATGTAGCCTGGTAAAGCAGCCCCTCGTACTTCTTTTCATTTTGTACAGAGGGTCTGGAGCGGAGGCCGTGAGAAACGATTTCTTCCTGGAGGTGTGGAGTCTGCTGAAGTTTAAGACAAGTGGCTCTGCCTTTACCCAATCGCTAACGACTGGTCGTCACATATGCAATTAGCCTACCCACGCACTACAATTCAAATGTAGCACACAAAGTCAATGGCATGGCTCACGAACACACCCTCTGTTCGCTGATTGGATAGGAGGTGTTCGGGTACGAGGGGCGGGTTTACCAGGCTAATGATTATGTGTGCCAGCGTCAGAGTGTGCCAGTGTCAGAGTGTGCCAGCGTCAGAGTGTGCCAGCGTCAGAGTGTGCCAGCGTCAGAGTGTGCCAGTCCAGATCTAATGGAAAGTGCAGCAGCCCTCGAAGAAGGTCAGTCAAGACACCTTATCCAACTCAAAGATATGTGTCTCTGCCACTGATGCCTCCTTCACACACACACACACACACACACACCCCTCCCAATAGGTCATGCCTTCCCCAATCACGGGATGCGAGGATGAGGTAGGACCATAAATAGAACACGCACACGCACACACACACACACACACAGACAGACAGACACACACTCACGCACGCTCGTACGCACACACACACACGCACGCACACACACAGGCACACAAACACGCACACACACATACGCACACACATATGCACGCACGCACGCACGCACCACGCATGCACACACACACACACACATACGCACATACGCACGCACACACACACACACACACACACACACAGACACACACACACACATCATCCCCAGTCTATCTGGGGCTCCTGGTCGTCGTCGAGCCACAGGATGAGGTAGGAGAGCACATACGCACGCACACACACACACACACACACACACACACACACACACACACACACACACACACACACACACACACACACACATCATCCCCACTCTATCTGGGGCTCCTGGTCGTCGTCGAGCCGCAGGATGAGGTAAGAGAGCAGCTGGAAGAGGTTCTGCCACAGCAGCAGCGCCACGTAAAAGTAAATGTCGCTTACGTCGATCTCACAGCGCTCGCCCCCGAAGCTCAGCTCACACACGCACTGGAACTTGTTCACCAGGTTACGGCAGTAACCTCCATTCAGGCACGGGTTAGACTTGCACTCGTCCACCTCCTGCTCACACCTGAGGACACACACACACACACACACACACACACACACACACACACACACACACACGTTAACACACACATTAACACACACGCACTGGAACTTGTTCACCAGGTTACGGCAGTAACCTCCATTCAGGCACGGGTTAGACTTGCACTCGTCCACCTCCTGCTCACACCTGAGGACACACACACACACACACACACACACACACGTTAACACACACGCACTGGAACCTGTCCACCAGGTTACAGCAGTGGCCTCCATTCAGGCACGGGTTAGACTTGCACTCGTCCACCTCCTGCTCACACCTGAGGACACACATACACACACACATTAACACACACAAACACACACACACATACACAAGCACACGCACACATTAACACATCAAGTCAACAGATGAACACACACTTTGAACATGAACAGACATTTGTGCACAGAGAGTAGCACTTGTGTACTTGTCATTTACTGGATCCTTAGAAAATGTCTCCGTCAGGCCGCAGTCAAACCATGACACCATAGTAACAAACACATGCCGCCATAGTAACAAACACATGCCACCATAACAAACACATGCCACCATAGTAACAAACACATGCCACCATCACACCAAACACATGCCACCATCACACCAAACACATGCCACCATAACAAACACATGCCACCATAGTAACAAACACATGCCACCATCACACCAAACACATGCCACCATCACACCAAACACATGCCACCATAACAAACACATGCTGTCATCATCACACCTAAACACATGCCACCATAGCAAACATGCCACCGTCACACCAAACACATGCCACCATAGTAACAAACCCATGCCACCATAACAAACCCATGCCACCATAACAAACACATGCTACCACACCAAACACATGCCACCATAACAAACACATGCCACCATAGTAACAAACACATGCCACCATAACAAACACATGCCACCATAGTAACAAACACATGCCACCATAACAAACACATGCCACCATAGTAACAAACACATGCCACCATAACAAACCCATGCTACCATAACAAACACATGCCACCGTCACACCAAACACATGCCACCATAGTAACAAACACATGCCACCATCACACCAAACACATGCCACCATAACAAACACATGCCACCATTACACCAAACACATGCCACCATCACACCAAACACATGCCACCATCACACCAAACACATGCCACCATCACACCAAACACATGCCACCATAGTAACAAACACATGCCACCATCACACCAAACACATGCCACCATCACACCAAACACATGCCACCATAACAAACACATGCTGTCATCATCACACCTAAACACATGCCACCATAGCAAACATGCCACCGTCACACCAAACACATGCCACCATAACAAACCCATGCTACCATAACAAACACATGCTACCACAACAAACACATGCCACCGTCACACCAAACACATGCCACCATAGTAACAAACACATGCTGTCATCATCACACCTAAACACATGCCACCATAGCAAACATGCCACCTTCACACCGAACACATGCCACCATAACAAACATGCCACCTTCACACCGAACACATGCCACCATAACAAACATGCCACCTTCACACCGAACACATGCCACCATAACAAACATGCCACCTTCACACCGAACACATGCCACCATAACATGGGTAGGCAAAGGGCACAGGAGAGACAGCACGTGCACTGCATCTGTATCAGATTCTAGAGAATATATTTTTACAATTTTTATTTATGCACAAGTTTAATTTCTCCTTAACGTTTTTCTGTTTCTTTCTGTTGTACATACATACATATGTAAAGCAAACTGAATTGCCTGTAGATATGTAATTCACTCTCTGTACTGCACTGTGCGTCTGCACTAAGTCCTAGAGAATTCATTCTGTTATTTTAATTTAGTACTTCAATTCCTCATCGTTTTTATCTGTTGCTGCTGTATGTATTTATGTAACGCACGTCAAGATTACTTGTACACATGTATGTATGAATGACTTCACCTTATAAAATAAAGCAGCTTTGCCTGGCATCATGAAACATTTCCCCGCATAAGCTAACCTGTTTGCCTCGAATCAGCTCCCCATACACTGAGATTTACAGCCCTAAGGACCACAACCACTACAGACGCTCCACCAGGCGCTTGTGTTGTCATAGTCTTTATGTTACTTTCTGTGATAGTATATCGCTCAGTGCTGCCAGCGTGACTACTCTGCGGAGCTTCTTGTGGCTAGTCGGCATCTCTCTGCGTGTGTGTGTGTGTGTGTGTGTGTGGAGGAAGGGAGGTGGGGGGGGGGGTCCCATGGGAGCTGGAATAGTGTGGCCGTGTCAGAGGTGTGTGTGTGTGGGGGGTGGGCCCTGGGAGCTGGAATAATGTGTCCGTGTCAGAGGTGTATGAGTGTGTGTTTGTGTGTGTGTGTGTGTGGAGGTGGAGGCGGAGGGGAGCTGGAATAATGCGGCCGTGTCAGAGGTGTGTGTGTGTGTGTGTGTGTGTGTGGAGGGAGAGGCGGACGGGGGGGGG
>CM050212.1:1865000-1987500 GCA_027475355.1 Coilia nasus
TAGATGGGGTGTGGAGGGAGAGGTGATGGGGCAGATAGATGGGGTGTGGAGGGAGAGGTGATGGGGCAGATAGATGGGGGGTGGAGGGGGAGGTGATGGGGCAGATAGATGGGGGGTGGAGGGAGAGGTGATGGGGCAGATAGATGGGGTGTGGAGGGAGAGGTGATGGGGCAGATAGATGGGGGGTGGAGGGAGAGGTGATGGGGCAGATAGATGGGGGGTGGAGGGGGAGGTGATGGGGCAGATAGATGGGGCAGATAGATGGGGGGTGGAGGGAGAGGTGATGGGGCAGATAGATGGGGCAGATAGATGGGGGGTGGAGGGAGAGGTGATGGGGCAGATAGATGGGGGGTGGAGGGGGATGAAAATCAGGACATAGGCCAGATGACCAAGCAGCCACAGCCTTCCTTGGGGAGCCCAGATAGGGACACCCCCAACCCAACCTCCACCCCATACATACACACACACACACACACAGACGCATACATACACACACACACTCTACACGTAGAGCCCCCGATTGCAACAGCAGGCGCCCGCCCCCAGCCCACCACACCCCATACATACACACACACAGAGACGCATACACACACACTCTAGAGCCCCTGATTGCAACAGCAGGCTCCCGCCCCCAGCCCAGCACACCCCCTCGTCCCCCCGTCCTCAGAGGAGGATAAGGCCCCCTTGTCCCCCCGTCCTCAGAGGAGGATAAGGATTAGGTGGCCATGAAGATCATGACATTACCATAGACATACTATATATGTCTATAGTATGTATAGTATGTCTATGGACATTAGCATGTGAATGGCCCTCAGACTGGGGCTGAGTGGGGGGGCGGGGCATACAAGTGACAATGACAAAGATGCAGCCAGGCCAGCATGAATCAGTGAGGGAAATCATGACATCATTTAAACTGAATTCAACCGATGATTTGGATTTAATTTCATTTCTTTTTGCCATCTTATTATTATTCTTATTATTGTGCTTATTGTTGGTAATTGATTTGTAGAGCGCTTTGGGTCAAATGTTGTGGTAAGTGTGCATTATAAATCACCGGACATAAAAGTGTTGAGATATATAGACACAGTTACAGACATCCCAACAGAACCCCCCCCCCCCCAAAAAAGGAAAAAAATTGTAAAAGCTATAATAATAATATTATTATTATAACAAGATAGCCACTACGTGACCCTCTGACTATGTTGTTTTTACACTACGCGACCCACTGACTATGTTGTTTTTACACTACGCGACCCACTGACTGTGTTGTTTTTACACTACGCGACCCACTGACTGTTGTTTTTACACTACGCGACCCACTGACTGTGTTGTTTTAAACTACACGACCCACTGACTGTGTTGTTTTTACACTACACGACCCACTGACTGTGTTGTTTTTACACTACACGACCCACTGACTGTGTTGTTTTTTTGCGGTGTAGTATTTACGTGGGCCTCAGATCTAGAAGGGGCTAAAGCCAAAAAAAGACAGAAAGAAAAAAAGGTGATCACTCACTCTTTAGTGACATCAATGTACCATGGCAGCTCCTCAATCTTGTTCCTGTAGCGGAGAAGAGGAAGACATAAAATAAATTAATGAATTGATAACTGCATTAGCATGAAAGTCCATTTAGTCTAAGTACACGACTATAAACACCACTACATGCTGGCTGGGTATCGATACGGATTTCCTGAATCGATGCGCGTCCGATACACAAGATCGCGATACAATATGATTCTTGATCCAGTACGATTCCATACAATAACGATTTTTAAATTATTTTAATATATTTAATTAACTAATTTTCATTTCTTAGTATCAATGCCAGTTTTGGGTGTTTATGAAATGATGTGTGGAGAATAACGCTCTGTTTGCCAATGTTTAGCCAGCCAATGTATATATATATATATATATATATATATATATATATATATATATATATATATATATATATATATATATATATATATATATGTCATTACTTATATACATATATATATATATATATATATATATCTATATATATCTATATATATATATATATATATATAAGTAATGACACCAGCATATACCAGCATATACCGTATTGATCTGTATTGATACGTATAGATAAATAGATTTTTTTCACCCCATCCCTACTACCTACACACAAAAGAATGGAACAGAGATGCAGCCTCCTCAAGCTGTTCCTGAGCCATGGGCAAGCCTCTTCAATACACACGCACACACTGTACACACACACTGGGGTGTGCAGGGCGCATACATATTCATAATAATGAAATACATACCATTAGCTCAGTATTTAAATATCTATTGTATTTCCAGTAGAATAAATGGCTCCCCTGAGAAGCGTTGGTTTGCTGAAAGTGTTTTCTTCCTTTGAACGCTTTGAATCTATCTCTCCTCACTTTAAACGCTGCAAAGTGCTGTGCTTGTGCATTAAACATGTCTGTGTGTGTGTATGTGTGTACAAGTGTTGCTGAGTCTGTTTATGTGTGTGCACATGTATGCATGCACAAGTGTGTGTGTGCTTATGCAGCTGTAGTTATGTAGTTGCATGGGAGGGCTGTTTTAAAGGTGGTTGGCTAGAAAGTGTGTGTGTGTGTATTTCAATGCTGCTTTCCATTTCTGATATCTGGCACACAATCCGAACACGATAACACTACCACAGTGCCCCCACCACTACCCCACCACTACCAGAATATTGTGTGTGTGTGTGTGTGTGTGTGTAGCCTTTGTCTGTGTGGGCGTGGGTGTGTCCACTGGACTGACCTGCAGTAGGAGCCGGTGTAGTTTTCAGAGCAGAGGCAGGCGTACATGTTGATGCCGTGCAGACAGGTGGCGCCGTTGGCGCACTGGTGCTCCTCGCACACGTCCACCTCCGTGTCACACTGAGGGCCCGAGTAGCCCAGCTGGCACTCGCAGGCATAGCCCAGCCCCACCACGCTGCAGTTGCCGTGGACGCAGGGCGCCGAGGCGCAGGTGTCCTCGTGGAGCTCGCAGCGCCGGCCCACCCAGCCGGGGGGGCACTCGCACGCGTAGCCGTCGGAGAGGTCGCGGCAGCGCCCCCCGCTCAGGCAGGTGTCCGGCCGACACACGGCGTCGCCACGGCAGCCCGGCGCGGGCGTGGCACCCGTCAGGCCTGTCAGGTCGAAGCGCTCGTCCTGCGCGCGGCGCAGCGCCACCTGGTGGGGGGCATAGAAGGGCAGCGCCACCCCGCCCAGCTCCACCGTGCCCAGGCAGCCCACCAGCCCCCATCCCCCCGCCTCGGGGCCCAGCCCCCCCAGCTGCACCTCCACCCCCCGCCGCAGGAAGTCCAGGCTGCCCGCCTCCGCGCCCCCAGAGGTGGACGACAGCTCCTCGCGGCCGTCCAGCAGCAGCGTCCAGGCCGAGGCCTCGGCCCACGGCTCCGTCATCAGGAACTCCGCGCTGTGCCACGCGCCGTCGTTCACCGGCACCGAGCTGCGCAGCGTCAGGGTTGCGGACGCCGCCACAGAGGGCCCGGACGGGGACGTGCTCGGTGACGATGGTGCGGACGGGGACGTGCTCGGCGATGAGAGTTCGGGCAAGGATGGCGTGGATGGAGACGTGCTCAGCGATGAGGGTGCGGACGAAGATGTGCTCGGTGATGATGGTGCGAACAGAGATGTGCTCGGCGATGATGGTGCGGACGGGGACGTGCTCTGCAGTGAAGGCTCGGGCGAGGATGGCGAGGATGTGGACGTGCTCGGCGATGAAGGCTCGGGTGATGATGGTGCGGACAGAGATGTGCTCGGCGACGATGGTGCGGACGGGGACGTGCTCTGCAGTGAAGGCTCGGGCGAGGATGGCGAGGATGTGGACGTGCTCGGCGATGAAGGCTCGGGCGAGGATGGCGAGGATGTGGACGTGCTCGGCGATGAAGGGAGTGGAGAGGAGGCTTTGCTGCTCTGCAGCTGGAGCACCAGGAACCCGTCCTGCAGCCACACGGTGACGAACTCCTGGCCTCGCTCGGCGTGCAGGATGGCGGCGTTGCTCTGGCTGGTGCGCAGGCTGAAAGCGATGCTGGCCAGGCTGCTCGCTATCCTCCCGCTGCCTCGGTACAACATGGTCGTGTTGCCCTGGAACGTCATGTCGCCAATGCCTGGAAAGGAAAAGCCATATTGTATGTATTTTATTTGCATTGCATTTTAAATTGTGTGTATTTTATTTGACTTATCCAACAGACATATTAGAAGTATTTTTCTCAGTACTTGACATGATCCAGGGTGAGCTAATGTTCGTTAAATGTTCTTTATTACTTTGCGTGACAGCTACGTATATCAGTTATCAATTATGAATTATCAGTGCCAAACAGACCTAAAGAGTCTTGTTAAGTATGTGTGCCTAATTGGTCACATGACAACAGACGGCATGTAAATCATACTAAATGCAATATGAAGAGTCAAATAATCTGACCTCTGGCAAATCCAAACTAGTCCATGCTAGATTTACCTCAGTAAACATATTGCGTGATTTAATGCAGAATGGGCCATTTTACAGGGTTATGGATGCTGATTAATATCTCAAAGTGGGCTGCGGGGGCTAATTAAGTGAGAAACTGAACTCCTTATCCTTGTAGCTTTTGTCTGGACGGTTGATGTGGGGAGCGGTGATCTGGGGAGAGCGTGGGGTTTGGGGACACTACTCACACTCGTAGCCATGAGCGAGGGGACGGCATTCGGCGTCGGGGGGGCAGGGTGACAGCTCACACCACCTCACGTCCTCACAGCGCTGGCCTGCGGTGTTGGGGGGACACATGCATGAGAAGTCGTCCCATGTGGAGAAGCACACCCCCCCATTCTGACACGGGGTTTTCTGCAGGGAGGGGGGCACATTGACAATGATGTAGAAGTTGAAATGAAATCCACAGTGAGATTTTACATCACATTACATTACACTTAGCAGACACTTTTATTCAAAGCGACTTACAATAGAGGACATAAACAAGCTACAGATATGCAGAGCAACACAGAGTAAGCAAAGGCATAACAAAGTTAATGCAGCCAGGGAGCAGTACAGTGATGGTGAGTGGAGGTTAGTGTTAATGCAGCCAGGCTACAGTACAGGGATGGTGAGTGGAGGTTAGTGTTAATGCAGCCAGGCTACAGTTCAGTGATGGTGAGTGGAGGTTAGTGTTAATGCAGCCAGGCTACAGTACAGTGATGGTGAGTGGAGGTTAGTGTTAATGCAGCCAGGGTACAGCACAGTGATGGTGAGTGGAGGTTAGTGTTAATGCAGCCAGGAAGCAGTACAGGGATGGTGAGTGGAGGTTAGTGTTAATGCAGCCAGGCTACAGTTCAGTGATGGTGAGTGGAGGTTAGTGTTAATGCAGCCAGGCTACAGGACAGTGATGGTGAGTGGAGGTTAGTGTTAATGCAGCCAGGAAGCAGTACAGGGATGGTGAGTGGAGGTTAGTGTTAATGCAGCCAGGGAACAGTACAGGGATGGTGAGTGGAGGTTAGTGTTAATGCAGCCAGGGAACAGTACAGGGATGGTGAGTGGAGGTTAGTTTTGTTAGGAAGGGAAGTATTCTCGGAAAAGAAGAATGTCCACGAGCTTCTTAAAGGTAGAGAAAGATGGTAGCTTGTTCCACCATTAGGGGACAACGTATAATTTCTACAACAAAGTTGGGTCATCCTTTATCTGTATGCTCATATAGATGGTCCCTCAGACTGTGCAGAGATGCCGAGACTATTAATAAAGCATCTACTGAAACTCTGAGTGTCCCTCAGACTGTGCAGAGATGCCAAGACTATTAATAAATAATAGATGGTCCCTCAGACTGTGCAGAGATGCCGAGACTATTAATAAAGCATCTACTGAAACTCTGAGTGTCCCTCAGACTGTGCAGAGATGCCAAGACTATTAATAAATAATAGATGGTCCCTCAGACTGTGCAGAGATGCCGAGACTATTAATAAAGCATCTACTGAAACTCTGAGTGTCCCTCAGACTGTGCAGAGATGCCAAGACTATTAATAAATAATAGATGGTCCCTCAGACTGTGCAGAGATGCCGAGACTATTAATAAAGCATCTACTGAAACTCTGAGTGTCCCTCAGACTGTGCAGAGATGCCGAGACTATTAATAAAGCATCTACTGAAACTCTGAGTGTCCCTCAGACTGTGCAGAGATGCCGAGACTATTAATAAAGCATCTACTGAAACTCTGAGTATTCTTATGCTAAGGTTAGGACCAGGGCTTGGGTTTGATTAAGGTGATAAGTCAGTAAACAATAAAGTGAATTTCAGCACACCATCTGTAGCATCGCTGTGGGCGGACTATCCTAATAAAGCGTTACCTGGAATTGTAATGGGCTCACACAGCTTTCAGCTTTTAGCTTGTAATGTGCTCATTAACAGGTTTAGCAGGATTCGCTTACATGATAAAGATTTGTGTCATTTCCTAATAAGAATTTCTAAGATAGTTCACTAATTTACAGAAAATTCATGCTGACTTAATGGTACTCAAAATAACTGAAAAAACAGACAAAAAATCACTACCACATAGCATATATACAGACATATATAGACATAAAGTCTGCCTTCAAAATGAACTGATAACATGGATGTTGGTTTGATTGTTCATTCATGAACATAGACTTTTGGGTTCAATCTGTCTGATCTGATCCCAAACTGAAGCCACACCCTGTGAGGATTGTGGGTAACTAGCCGAGGCAGAACAAGGTTAAGCAGCTTAAGATGTTTTTTGATCACCTGTTGCCCGCGGCGACCCAGATCAGGTGAGCGTCAGCCTACTGAGGTGATGCTGAGGTGAGCTAGGCTGCGCTTGCCATCACGCTTGAATCACGTTGGTCAGTTAATGCCCACAGATGTTTCCAGAAATTCTTGTACGGGTCTGAGAAGGCCTATGACTCACCCACGTTTGCCAGCATTTCAGTACCTAAACCCAGGACCACCCATGAGGGGGGTAAACATGAGAGCTTTCTGGGGCCCACCCGCCTGGGGTGGGGGGGGCAGTCAATTGAAAGCCATAGGAGTTTTTTTGGGGAGGGGGGCCCAATAATTGGGATCTTTTCAGGGGCCCATCGATCTCTTTGGGCAGGT
Organism: Coilia nasus; assembly: GCA_027475355.1. NCBI lineage: Eukaryota > Metazoa > Chordata > Actinopteri > Clupeiformes > Engraulidae > Coilia > Coilia nasus. The sequence continues at coordinate 1,872,091 of CM050212.1, forward strand.
CTACCTAAAGCCTGATTTCAGCCTGCTTTCAGCGGCTGTGGCAGGTACAATGATTAGATCACTAATAAGTTTGAAGCTGGCCAGTGACCATAGATTGCTGAGACTGAGACGATCTCTTTGGGCAGGTCTACCTAAAGCCTGATTTCAGCCTGCTTTCAGCGGCTGTGGCAGGTACAATGATTAGATCACTAATAAGTTTGAAGCTGGCCAGTGACTGTAGATTACTGAGACTGAGACGATCTCTTTGGGCAGGTCTACCTAAAGCCTGATTTCAGCCTGATATCAGCGGCTGTGGCAGGTACAATGATTAGATCACTAATAAGAAAAGTTTGGACCTGGCCAGTGACCGTAGATTACTGAAGCAAAATGAGTGCAGAGCGAAGATGGCTCTGAATTACGGAAGTCACATGAAAAAGAACAGGGTGAGAGTGGGGTGACACAACTCAGGCTGATGGTGTGTGTGTGTGTGTGTGTGTGTGTGTGTGTGTGTGTGTGTGTGTGTGTGTGTGTGTGTGTGTGTGTGTGTGTGTGTGTGTGTGTGTGTGTGTGTGTGAGTGTGCGTGTGTGTGTGTGTGTGTGAGATTCCTCACCATGCAGGCGTCATCTCCATCACATCCCTGAATGACGCTGTTCATGTTCTGGGGCAGCAGCGAGGGGGGGGCCTCCTCCATCTGCAGGGGGAAGAACTGCAGGGGCACCCCGCCCAGCCTCAGGTCCTGCAGGCAGCCCTTGAAGTAGCCCCCGCTGGCCTCCGTACCCCTGGGGTCCTCCAGGCCCCCCACGTGCACCCGGTCCCCCCCCTGCACCCTCACGGGGCGCGTCTCCACGGCGACGCCCCCCTCCGCCAGCCCCGCGTGGAGGAGGCGCAGCCGGCCGGCCCCCGCGCTGACGGTCAGCAGGTGGACCTCGCCGTCGTCCAGGGCGCTCGTCCCCCGCACCTCCTCCAGCTGGTGGGCCCGCGCGTGGACCCGGCCCCGCTCCAGCCACACGCGCAGGTACTGGCCCGTCCCGTTGGACAGCGCCAGCAGCAGGCCCGCGGGCCGGCGCGTGCGCACGAACACGGACACGGACAGCGCGTCCCACTCCTCGCGGTCCTGCTCCAGGGAGAAGATGGCATAGCTCTGTGCCTCCTCGTGTCCGAAGCGAGCCGTGATGTACTCTACAGACCAAGCAATCGCAACACAAACACCCGACTGATTACAATTTAAAAGGACAAAATAGTTTAGAGTTCTAGCATCATAACCTCCAACACTGGGTTTCTGTGCCTTTCACATGTTCAGCAGTTTCAGAAAGCAAAACATACACGTATGCTACACATGTGATTATTATCCCCAAAATCATAAAAATTAAAGAGGGCTCGGGAGGCCTCAGTTTCCACTTGCTGTATAATAACTTCTTCACCACTGTTGCTCACTTCATTAATCAGTTGTTTGAAAAGACATTTGAGGTCGTACGTTTAGTTAGTTCATAGTTAATAGTTCATATGTACAGGGGAAAAATCCCTTCACCATCAAAATAAAAATGCCCCTTCCATGGTGTGTGTGTGTGTGTGTGTGTGTCTACGCACATGGTGTGTGTTCCTCTGTTTTTTCCACTGCACCATATAACTACTAATCTGATGTCAGCTCGCTCTTAATAGCCTCACAAGAAACATTACTGAAGCCTCCGCTGGGAGAAATCAAACTGTCAGCCACTGAATGGAAGTCTGCTGTTACGCACCTGCACTTACTTACTGTCATCAAATAGCAGAGTTGCACAAACCACACTTAGTCATGCTGTCAGCTGCGCTGAGCGTTTGTGGCAAAGGTGAGCATAAGGCCGCTAATCCCAGGCTAACTGGTGGATCAGAGGTGTTAGCGATGAAATGTAATATTGGAGCAGGACACGCGCCAAACGGCAGAATGGGATTATAACCACATGGGAATCTCCGCCTTTCAGTGGACATACACTAATTAGTGCTTGGATGACTTTTAGAGGGTGGAAGCATACATAAATTAACATACTTATATGTTTTTATACTATGTTACCATAGCTGTATGCTTTTCACAGTGCACATAATCATGCTATTATGACAGCCATTGCTTGTGGGTGTGACAACCATAATGGCCACCTGAAAGGGTATGACAGAAAGGACAACTAGAAGTGCATCTGATCGAGACGGCAGATGTTAACTAGCTTAAATAGCTAAATCTGTTATATTTACATAAATTGAGGAATTGATTTAATATACTCTGTCCCCTGTCCCTTTTAAACAAACAAACAGTTATTGAGGCTGGGCAGTGAGAGATTACCATTCATTTTCTATGACATTTATTTCTTACTAACATTTACAATTGTTGGTCATTCACACAAAACATTCTCATTAGTACTTTTACTGCCCCTCCCCCTGTCCCTCCCCTGCCCCTCCCCTGCCCGCCTACCTTGGGAGCAGTTCTGGCCCTCGTGGGGCCTCTGGCAGTGGCAGTGGTAGGCCTGCCACAGGTTCACACACTGGCCGCGGTTCTCGCAGGGCCCGTCCTGGCAGCGGTCGCGGTGGCTGCAGCCCGGCGTGACGTTGACGGCCGAACTGCTGAGCCAATCCTCGGGCACCATGAGCTGCGAGTCCACCAGCAGGTCCCTGAGGCAGCCGATGAAGGCGGGGGTCCCTCCCCAGGCCCCGCCCCCAGCCCCGCCCTCCACGGCGGCCCCGATGAGCGTGTGCTGCAGGGCGGCCCCCAGGGGCCCGCTGTCCACCTGGGCCACGCCCTCGCACTCAAGGCCCCCGCCATCACAGGGCTCTCCCAGCAGGGCCAGCTCCAGGAGCCCCTCGCTCAGCAGCGCTTGCACCGTGTGCCACTGGCCGTCCGCCACCCAGCGCGGGAGCTCCAGGGCCCCCAGGGGCTCTTGGTGAGGGGCCCCGTGCAGGCTGAGGCGCAGGCGGCCCCCCCGCACCTCCAGGCTGAGCAGGGGGCCCCCACTGCCCCGCTGGAAGAGCACGGCGTGGGGCAGCACGGTGCGGAAGCTGAGCGTGATGTTGGAGGCGGCCTCGGCGTCCAGCAGCGGCGTCTGGAGCAGCAGGTGCCCGCGCCGCTCGAAGGAGAAGATGGTGGGCGTCTGGCAGCGTGAGCCCGTGAAGCCGGCCGGGCACAGGCAGTCGTAGCCGTGGCGCCCCTCGCTCAGGAAGGGCGCGCAGGCGGCCTCGTTCTGGCACTCGTGCCCCGCGCAGCCCCGCAGAGGCTCCGTGCAGTTCTGCCCGCTGTAGAGGAGCCCGTCCGGGGCCGGGCGCGGGCACACGCAGCGGTAGCTGCCCAGGGTGTTCTCACACACGCCACCGTTCTCGCACGGCGAGGCCTCGCACTCATTCACATCCTCCTGGCAGAAGCCACCTGGCATAGGGACACAGGGACACAGGGACACAGGGACACAGGGACACAGCACTTCAGCACCTTGTCACCACTGACAGCCATAGTTTCATTTACAGGGGACACTGGGGGGTACGGTGCCCTCTGATCCAGACCCAGAACTCCACAAAGAGGCAAAACGGGGCAGTGGGGCCTAGCGGTTATGGTATTGGACCTGGCATTGGACCGCAGGATTGCAGGATTGCAGGTTCGAATTCGCCACTAGTGCCACTGAGGTACCCTGAGCATGGCACCGTCCCCATGCACTGCTCCCTGGGCACCGTTGTCATGGCTGCCCCCTGCTCACGTGTGTGATGGGTTAAATGCAGAGGTGAATTTCGTTGTGTGCTGTGCTGTGCCATGTGATCACAATGACAAAAATGGGACTTTCACTTTCAATGGGACTTTCACAAAAATAGCAGGGTTTGGGGGTACTGATACATTAATGCACCCCTATGATACAATAGCACCCCTATAAAAGGTAGCACCCCCCAATTATGGAGGGGTGATTCACACTCTGCTGACAGCTACCCATTTTGTTTTTTACACAATAAAAGCAGCACAGTGCTAATTTGATGTGTGTGTATTTATATACCCCACTTACTACTTTGTTTGTACACCTCTGCAGTTAATGAGTTAATTAATAATTACTATCTTTTCCTGAGAGATAGTTGATGCCTGTTTCAAATTGTTTCCCCAAGCAAGCTTTAGGAAGAATTGTTACTTCTGTTTGATTAAAGATCTGGCTCAAGATTCGGACTGATTAAAACAATGACGCAAAGAAATAAAACAAGTCTTCAATGAACATTATGACAGATAAACACAATTATGCATTCACACCTAAAAATGAACTATTGTGTGAGCTTACGAAACATTCATCTAACAGACACAATGGTAACAAACCACAACACAGTTTTCAGCTGTGAAAAAATCAGTGTGCGTGTACCCCACTTCCACATCTGCAGCACAATATGTTGAAGAGCTGATCAACCTGCGGCGCCAGTTGCATAATAACATTCTGTTTGCCGATTTGGTGCCAATTGGCAGCGCTGCCCATCCTCTGCAGGTTTGTCAGACAGGGCCTGTCGACGCAGTCACCTGTCATCACTACCTCTGCTAATGTATTCGCTTACAAAACCATCATCAAGTCAAGCTTACAAGGCTTGGCCACACAGTCACTGATCATAACTACCTCTGATCATCTTTTCGCTCACAAAACCAGCATCAAGCCACCCTCACAAGGCCTGGCCACACAGTCATCTATCATCACTACCTCTAATAATCTATATTATATCTACATAAAATGCTATATTATCATCTATATTATGATAATCTATTACAAAACCAGCATCAAGTCAAGCTCACAGGGCCTATCCACACAGTCACTGTTCATAACTACCTCTGATAATCTATTCGCTTACAAAAACAGCATCAAGCTACGCTCACAGGGGCCGGTGTCCTAGCATTAGGCTCCTGCTAGCTCATTAGGCTGTGCGGGCTTTCAAAGGAGCACACATATGCTCAGCGTTAGCAACTGGCTAAGCAAAATAATGGCTCAAATGGTGAACGATCACGAGCGACGCTGCCACCTCATAAACACGACATCTAAGGGCTCTTTTCCACCAAACACTCTCTGTATACAGTGCATAGACAGGAAGTGTCCGTTTTCTGTCCGTATTCATTTAGAATGCACGTTAACAGATTAGACCATTTCCATTGCACGCGTGATCTGAGCGTATTCTGTCACACATACACACATATTGTACACAGTTACATGCTGTACACGCTCAAGTCGGTGGAAATGAGGCCTAAGAGAACATCTCAGCCACAGCGCTGCCTATGTCTATGTCTAGCTCTTTCGTTGTATGGGACTTAAACACTCCCGAGAGTGACGCATGACAAGCTGCTACAAACACAGGGACCGAGAGGAATTACCTGCGCTTAGCAACAGAAGAGCCCAGACCCAGAGCGTGAGTGTCGCCATGTTCTAGAAGCTCTCCACGGCCTCGTCCATGCTCACCGCACCATGAAGCGTCGCATGACTGGGGACATGGAAATGGGCCATCCCGGGGCGCTAGCAACACAGCGGTCCTGCCCCCTCGTCGCACTCCCACTGACTGGCTCGGCACCAGGTGCTCCCTCCCTCCCCACCGGCCAGGCCAGATCAGCTCCAGGCTCCAGAGGATTAGGCTAATGCCATCTGACCATCTTACAAACGCGCGGGACACTTTTAGAAGGCTGCTCAGGAGCAGCGTCTCCTTCTCTGAGTCTACCAGGATGGATGAGGTCAGAGGCTTCTGTAAGCGAAAGAGCCAGAAGTCGGTCCCACTCCGGCATCTATGGGCCTCAGTGGGCCACTCTGAACTCTGCCATAGCTGAATTACAGGGGGTCCTGGGGGGTACTGGCCCAAAGACACAAAACGTGTGGAGTGCTGGTTTATAAATGCAACTAATGTGAAACTTAATGGTAGTAAATCTCCGTAAAAAGGCAGTACTCCAGTACCAGGATATTTTATTGTCACATGCATAGACACACTGGTTAGAGTAGGACATGCATAGACACACTGGTTAGAGTAGGACATTGTTGAGGAGTAATTCACACTCTGAGCACTGGCCTTCCCTGGGTCTTCTTGGCCTGTATGGCCTGAGCTGTACCTCAGCAACAATACTACAGTTAATATTTCACTATGGTTTCTGTGTCAATAACACAAGTATAATGGATACCTTTAAAAGCTGGGGGGCATCTGCACATGTATCCTGAGGCGAGGCGGGGGTCATAGGTCATAGGGAGGTCTGGCTCCGAGCCGTAGAGATGCTCCCAGGACAGCTCGAGGCAGCGTCCGCCGTTCAGACAGGGGCTGCTGGCACACTCGTTAACATCCACCTCACAGCGCGGCCCTTCAAAACCTGCAGCAGAGACAGATGAGACACTCTCTCGTTCTCATTCTCATTCTCAATCTCATTTGCTCACGTCCAACTCACAGCGCGGCCCTTCAAAACCTGCAGCAGAGACAGATAAGACACTCGCGCATTCTCATTCTCATTTAAATTCGTTCACATCCACCTCACTGCGCGGCCCTTTAAAACCTGCAGCAGAGACAGATGAGACCCTTTCTCATTCTCATTCTCAATCTCATTCGCTCACGTCCACCTCACAGTGTGGCCCTTTAAAACCTGCAGCAGAGAGCGACGCAAATGGATGTGAGACTCTGTCATTCTCATTCGCTCATGTCCACCTCACAGTGCGGGCCTTCAAAACCTGCAGCAGAGAGGGAGATGAGACGCTCTCTCATTCTCATTCACCGCAAAAGGAGATGAGACGCTCTCTCATTCTCATTCCCCGCAAAAGGAGATGAGACGCTCTCTCGTCCCTTTGAGCCTCTCCATCATCAAAGACAGCGGATGCGTTGGGGAACAAAGGGCTATACTGTGGCAGGATGCACGCATGGCCTCCACTTTAACGGCTGTTGCAGGTAGGCTTGTGTGATGTTGCACAGCTTTGACTAAGAACAAATAGAAGGGCTTTTACATAATGTATAATGCATGCAAAACAGAGAATCTGTGTATGTGAATCTGCAGTACTAACAGTTCAGACTTCAGGAGTGTTCATTTCAGGTCATTTTATTTTATTTAGTTGATAGAAACAGTTTTCATTAATTAACAGACAACATATTTGCTGCAAACAAGCCGGAGTTGGCTAATGATGAATTATCAAGCTAGTTTTTTTAACACAGGGCAAATAGCACCACAGGGCAACCAGGGCGGGGCTTTTCATCTAAACAGCTACGTTAAACCCACCAGCAGTGGGACCTATGGCATTATATTACAAAGAGTCTAAGTGTAGTTGCAACTATAACATTTCAATGAACAAATTATTCAGCTTGCTAAATAAGCAAATGGCATGTTTGCAGTATACACTGTAAAAAAATGCAGCTTAGAACCAACTTAGAGAATTAAGGAAAAGAGCCACATGGATCATTTTATGTTGGTTACACATAAATGCTGTTTATGTTCGTTACATACATGCAAATCTTCAGTTACCTTCAATCAAGAAAAAGTGCCGTGTCACACTCAGATATTCAATATGCTATCATTTTATTTCACCAACGTTTCGGCTTATGCCTTCGTCAGGATCATTTTTAGTCATGCCAATGTACAATGATCCACGCAGCATGTTCACTTAACTCTTTTTAAAACCACACTAAGGCACTTTTTTATCTTTGTTCGCCCTACAGGTGGGAAGCGGAATTGTCTGTCATTAGGACTACAGACCCATTTCAGCAAACTTGCATAGTACAGTTACAGCCCATGGAGGGACGCAAAGTGAACTCAGAAGTGCCATTCACCCTGTTATGAGTTGGTGAACCACTGAAACAATTTTGGAAACATTATTTTAAGTTTGAGACAACTACGTAGTGTTGCTTTAAGTTGGTTGTATGCTTCCGTTCTTTAGTGCTAGGGTATCTCCTCTCATACCTGGCCAGCATCTGCAGGTGTAGCCGGTGCCAGTCTCCTCACACAGGGCAGCATTGAGGCAGGGGCTGGACAGGCAGGGGGGCACGGCCACGTCACACAGCAGCCCCATGAACCCAGTGTCAGAGCAGTCACAGCTGAAACTGAAACAGCATCGTCAGTCCCGCTGTCCAACTCAGTCATGCACAGTCAGGTTACACCTGTCTCAGACAGCACGCAGTCAGATTACACCTGTCTCAGACAGCACGCAGTCAGATTACACCTGTCTCAGCAACAAGCACAGTCAGGTTACACCTGTCTCAGACAGCACGCAGTCAGATTACACCTGTCTCAGCAACAAGCACAGTCAGGTTACACCTGTCTCAGACAGCACGCAGTCAGATTACACCTGTCTCAGACAGCACGCAGTCAGATTACACCTGTCTCAGCAACAAGCACAGTCAGGTTACACCTGTCTCAGACAGCACGCAGTCAGATTACACCTGTCTCAGTACCCAGCACGCAGTCACATTACACCTGTCTCAGCAACAAGCACAGTCAGGTTACACCTCACACACACATACATCCACACACACACACACACACACACACACACACACACACACACACACAGGTGTTGCTGGTTCTGTGTGGGGCATACCCATGTATGGCATCGATGCAGTGTGCCCCATGCATACACACACACACACACACACACACACACACGCACACACACACACACACATACACACACACACAGGTATTGCTGGTTCTGTGTGGGGCATACCCATGTAGGGCATCAATGCATACACACACACACACACACACACACACACACACACAGGTATTGCTGGTTCTGTGTGGGGCATAACCATGTATGGCATCGATGCAGCGAGCCCCATGCATACACACACACACACACACACACATACACACACACACACACACACACACACACACACACATACACACACATACACACACACACACACACACACACACACACACACACACACACACACACACACACACACAGGTATTGCTGGTTCTGTGTGGGGCATACCCATTTATGGCATCGATGCAGTGTGCCCCATGCTGGCATGGTTGCTCCCCACATTCATCAACATCCACTTCGCAACGGTCGCCCTGGAAACCTGCCGCACACGTGCAGGAGAAGCCATCCACGTAGTCATGGCAACGACCCCCATTGAGGCAGGGCTGTGACTGACACTCGTCAATCTGGAGCTCACAGCTGACACCTGCACACATCAGACAAGGGTGGACGACAGAAAGATGGAAAGAGAGAAGGGAGAGAGAGAGAGGGAGGTGTAGAGAGAGGGAGAGCGAGAGACAGACAGAGACAGAAAAACATAAGGAGAGAGGTAGACAGAGAGGTAAAGAGAGAAAGAGAGAGAGAGAAAGAGAGAGAGAGAGAAAAAGAGGTTTTAGTGCGTCATTCTTCTTCTCTGATGTTTACCTAAAAACATCCCTATGGACTCCATCTGGATCTCTCCACATGGACAGAGAGGAAAAGAGAGAGGGAAAAAGAGAGGAACAGAGGAAAAGAGAGAGGGAAAGAGAGAGGGAAAGAGAGATTAAAAGGGAGAGGAAAAGAGAGAGGGAAAGAGAGGGAAAGAGAGATTAAAAGGGAGAGGAAAAGAGAGAGGGAAAGAGAGGGAAAGAGAGAGGGAAAGAGAGAGTGAAAGAGAGGGAAAGAGAGAGGAAAAGAGAGAGGGAAAGAGAGGGAAAGAGATGAAAAAAGAGAGGGAAAGAGAGAGGGAAAGAGAGGGAAAGAGAGAGGGAAAGAGAGAGGGAAAGAGAGGGAAAGAGAGAGGAAAAGAGAGGGAAAGAGAGAGGAAGAGGGAGGAAAAGTGAAGCGCAGAGGAAGAGAGCTCCTGTGTTGTGCTGCATCAGAGCGAAGAGAGGAGCATATGCTGGGCAAGGACTATTATTTTATTTCTGCTCCACTCGTTCTCCCCTCCGCTCCTGGCCTGTCCTCCACTCGTTCTCCCCTCCGCTCCTGGCCTGTCCTCCACTCGTTCTCCCCTCCGCTCCTGGCCTGTCATCCACTCGTTCTCCCCTCCCCTCCTGGCCTGTCATCCACTCGTTCTCCCCTCCACTCGTTCTCCCCTCCTGGCCTGTCCTCCATCACGCTGTGTTATTCTGGGTGCTTAACGGAGCGGTGAGCGCCTGTGTAGATAGTTAACCTCACACATCTTACATTGTCCTGCGAGGAGTTTGCAGCTTGGTCAACGAAGCACCACCAACAACAAATGAGGCCCTTATGTTTCCCATAATTCAGACATCAGAGGTAAACACAGATAAACACTTTAGATAAACACAGGACACACACAACATGCACATACAACTCCCTGCCAGTGACTCATTCTGATTTTTTTTTTTCCAAAAAGCATTTTTGATAATTCATGAGTCAAGAGCTTTTAAAAATGACTTCCACTGTGACTTCCACTGTGTACGGCAGCACTGACACCAAGGCTGCCGTACACAGTTCTATTACTGATCGAGACAAGCCTATTTGTGAGTATCGGGGTGATGTTCTTCGCTACAACGAATGTACCTTATCCTTAAACCTAACTGAACCGCATGGCTAAGATCTCTTTAATTAGCATCTTACCCAATAAAGCCTCTGACGTCTGACCCCACACAAAGGACCATAGTATTCAGCTCTATTGGTGTGGGCGTATGTACAGTGTATAGCCTACAGTATGTAGGACAGTACACTAACACACCACTAGATGGCAACCTTCTACCTCTTGAGACACAATTAAGTAACACAAGCAGACATGGGTAAATTTGGTTTACAAGAATCACTAATGCAGAGGGATATTTCAATCCTGCAAATTTATTCAGTGTAAATTACTTAATAGTTTACAGCTTATGCAGTGAGACATGCATTGTACTACTGTCTGCAATAAAAATGTAATGTCCACTTAATATAGACCAGTGTTTCTCAAAGTTTTTCAGACAAAGGACCATTCCTCCCTTAAAAAAACCTCAAGGGCCACTAAACACCATGTGTATGCATATCACCATAGGTCTCCACACACACCTATGCATGCTAGCGTAGGTCTTTACAAACACCTATGCATGCCAGTGTAAGTCTCTCCACACACCTGTGTATGCCAACGTAGGTCTGTCCACACACCTATGCATGCCAGTGTAGGTCTCTACACACAACTATGCATGCCAATGTAGGTCTCTACACACACCTATGCATGCCAGTGTAGGTCTCTACACACACCTATGCATGCCAGCGTAGATCTGTGCACACACCTATGCATGTGAGCCTAGGTCTCTCCACACAACTATGCATGCCAGTGTAGGTCTCTATACACAACTATGCATGCCAGCGTAGATCTGTGCACACACCTATGCATGCCAATGTAGGTCTCTATACACAACTATGCATGCCAGCGTAGATCTGTGCACACACCTATGCATTCCAGAGTACAGTAGGTCTCTATACACACCTATGCATGCCAGTGTAGGTCTCTACACACACCTATGCATGCCAGTGTAGGTCTCTACACACCTGTGAATCCGGCGCGGCACAGACACAGGAACCGGCCGATCTTGTTCAGGCAGGTGGCTCCGTTGCGGCAGGGCTGCGAGACGCACTCGTCCACCTCCACCTCACACAGCGCCCCCTGAAAGCCCGGCACACAGAAGCAGGCTGGGCCGTGCGTGCCGCGCCGACAGATGGCCCGGTTGCGGCAGGGGTTGGGTGTGCAGTGGTCCACGGCGGTCTCACACCGAGGCCCCGTAAACCCCGGCGGACACACACAGCCGAACTCCCCCTCTGGGCTGTGGAGGGTGGAGGACAGACGGCACTGGATGCCCTCCTCCATGCCACACAGCTCCTGGGCACACAGCTGCACCCTAGACTGGCACGGACGTCCAACACCGCCTGCCTCGCAGTGGCAAGACAGCTCCCGAGCGCCCACAGACTTGGGGTGGCATGTGGTGTTCCCCTGGCATGCCCGAGGTGGGCACGGCTGATGTTCCTGCTGGCACCCGTGGGTCGGGGTGCTGGGCGCTGGGGCTGGGCACTGGCACGAGTACTCCCAGGCAGCCTCCTGGCACGACCCCCCGTTCTGGCACGGCTGCGTCAGGCACACAGAACCTCCTGGTAGCGGACACACACCTGAGGGCAAATATGCTCACATCATTTCAACACACATAAACAAGTACAAGTGAGGACATAAAAGTAACTAAAAGAGGAGCCATTTTACTGAGATAAAAAAACGAAATAACATACTCAATGTTTGCGATTAAAGACACACAGAACTGGCGTGCAGTAGGCACATACCCAGTGACAAATATGTCATTCTAGCTGAGAGGTGAAAATTAAAACTGTAAGTATATCAACATAAAAATAACTAAAAGAACAGAGAGTAAAAAAGAAACTAAACATCATATGTCTGAAATGAAAGAAGTATCATACATATCACAAAAAGAGGCAAATCATCCATGGTTTGCAATATGAAATACCCACATAGAAACACAGAAAACCATAGCTTTTATTTCAGCCTCCTTGATTCCTCTAACCACATGTGGGCTCTCTGCTGTACCATGAGGAATTTCTCTGGCTCATTGAAAATTATTACTTACTGTTATACAAAGGGCAGGCTTTCCTCTGCAGTGAATTAAAAAGCTACATTAAAGTGCTTTCATGATTAATGTCCTGACATACACGATTCAACCTGTATACTTCCTCTTCTATTTTGCACAATTGTATTCTTTAAAAACTAGTCATGTTGCTTCGCAATGTTTTTACATTTTGTGAAATCAATTTACAGTAGCTGGATAAACTAAACATGATGTGGGACCAATATAAACACAGCAGTCGAGTATAAAATAGAATGTTCAACTGTTCTTCATATACATCTTAAGTGATGTATCCACTAAAACAACATTTTTTATTTACTAATTATCATGTTGGTCAAATGCTTTGAAACATGTGATTCAGTAGCCCTATGAACGTGTTCCAATCCAGGTGCAGCTGTTCAGCTGTGCTTTAAGGTCTTTGTGTCTCTGATTCACATCCTTTTTGACATCAGCAGTCATATTTGGCAGCGCGTGACACAATAACAGTAAATTCTTGTTGAAAAGCCATTTTCCTCCCGGCGTTTGGCTCAAGGGCGTTTGCAAACTTTAGGGTTTCACAAAGCATCCCATCAGGATGCCATGGCAACCGATTCTATGCCTTCAGTGCTGTGTTCTCTTGGTCACCATGGTGACTGTGTGCAGACACAAGTCAGTCATTTGTGCTATGATCTCTGTCCGCCAGGGCTCTCCACTCCACTGCTCCCTGCTACGGAGTAGCTACTTGTGAGGCCAAATGTGCATTTCATATTTCTCCTCTTCTTTTCTTCAAGCTTTAGGGATGCTGGGTGCCTGTTTAACATCACTGTATATTCCACATACCTAGCTATAATGGACACTGGCTGGCCCAAGCAAGGGTAGCATATGTGTGCATCCCTTACAGAAAGGCCCCTGCAGAAGGCTGCAGACCACTGAGATACTCACTCCAGTATGCTCTACAATAGGGGCCATAAGGTGCACTTTCATTAATAAACACTTTTAAAGGGTTTTAAAGTGCCTGAGTGATACCTATAAACTGGCTGTCTTTGCAAAGACAAAAAGCAATATACTTCAGCCTGCTTGGAGAAAGACTCGTTAAAAAGTTCATGCTAAGTGCGCTGATCAATCTCATGTCATGGAAATGTCACTGTCACAAGGGTGGGGAGAGGGGGGGGGGACACGTCAGCTTTGCATGCACTGTAAGGAATGCACATGAAAACTGTCCCAAAATGTAGGACTTCTGTAGTCAGTGTTTCATCTCAAAACACTATAGACAAATGTCATTTTCAGAATATCAAGACAGGTAAACTGATTAGGTTGTGTTTGATGCTGGGCAAAGCTCTGTGCAAAGTCTCGGCCCGTGTGGTTGAAAATAAATAAATAAGTACATACATACATACATACATACATACATACATACATACATACATAAATCAATAAATAAACATGTTAACATGTCTAACCCTCCAACTCGGTTAAGCTGAACATTTTCCACACAACCTAAGTCTGATGTCTAGACTGTTTCACTGTTCAGTCAGTGATAAGGGTGGAGAATTGTTAGCAACCATGTGTTCATTAAGAAGACTATTAAAAAGTTAATGCTATCAAGTTACTACACAGGAACAATTGTTTCTCACTCTGATTAGTGCAGAGAGGTTTTGTGTGTTTTGCCTAGTTGGTTAGCTGGCAGCATACAAACACTACACACAACACAATTTCTGACACAATCACGGCCTCTAAAATTTGAGCGAAATGTGGCAATCGCTACAGCCATTTAATCTGTTCTTTTCTAAGACAGCCAATTTTCTTTGTGATGTAAATGAGCGTGATTGTTCATTTGTGCTGGCTGTACAAAGAGCCTTTTATGTGTGAATGAGGAATTCCATGGTGACAGTCTTGGCAAAGGATGGCCACTTTAGAGCATGTGTGCTTCTGAGGCGATAACAAAAAACACACAGGGGCGGCTGTCTGGGGAATGATGTCATGACTGTACACAGCTCTAACTACACTGACAATCCTGATTTTAAGAGAATATTCTTTAAGACAATATTCTTTTCACCCTTTTTATAAAGCAACCACTCTGTAGCTATTTTAGCATTTTCATGATTTTTGAAGAGCCATGCCTCTTTGAAATGAACCCTACATGGCTAAAGTGATTCTGAGACGCTCAAGGGGTCCTTGAATATTGAATGCAATCAGGGGGCTGAGGACAAAGAGTAGTTTAAGTACAGAATACCATACTCCAGCTGGGTCTGCAGCAGTCACAATCACTGCAATCACCACGCTTCCTCACAACACTTAATGCCTGACTTTCTGTGGCATTTATCTATACATTCGTACAAAAACATGCAAATGTTTGTATCTGTGGCCTATGGTTGTGAACAAAACTAAGAGGATGGATGAGAGGGAGGCAGGAATGGCAGATGTCAGCACATCCCCACACAAGCCTGAAGTTTATGTCAGTTGTGTCTTAAACTCAATGTTAAATATCCTACCTTAATTGAGATATGTAAGACGCGTTTAAACCTGACAATTCATGACAACTGATGCACTGACGACAGAAAACAAAAACAACTTACTTTTTATCCATGCGACCACTGCTAAAAGCAACACAAAGCAAGCAGGTGAATTAATCTTGATCAATAGCGATACGGCAATATCCATGTTTAGAAATCATCCTGAAGGTGTTGTCGCAGGTTATTGTAATGGCAATGACACACACATGATCCTCCGCTGGTCTCAGACAGGGACGATGAGCATGTGGGCATGTGTGTGTGCCCGTGCATGCCGCGTCCTGTTCCGTGCTGCACCAATGAGATGCATCTGCCCGCCACTTGAGTTTATCCTCTCCGCAAAGTGGCCATGGATTATGAGCAATTGCCCGCTGAATATTGATTAGTCGCCTCCTGTAGTGTCACTTAAAAATGGCGTGCTATTTTTATTTTCAGTTTTCGGTGGAAAAATCGTTGCCAGTAGGCTAAAAGTGACTTTGTATTTTCCTAGACTGTTCCAGTAGCGAGGCACAAATGGGCCATCTAGCATAGAGGGAGGGGGGTGGGGGGGTTACCACCAATATTTAATATATTTATTTAATATATTTAAAATATTTAGTAGCTAGGCTAATATAATTTACCCAAAACCATCGGAGTATGTCATCCACCATATGAGGACTTCCTATGTGCGTTTTGGTTGTACAGCCAGAAGTGAAGAATAACTGTTTGGGCAATAGCTGTAAACCTAATATCCTTTGAGAACAAAAATATAGCCTAGTATTGTAGACCCCCATGGCATACCTGCCTGGAACGCATGACGTAAAGCTTTTAAAAACGGTGCCCAGCTCTAAACTGCCAGCACCTTTGTAATATCATAACATATATATGCTATATTCAGTCACAGACCTTCTGCAATTACTGTTTTTCTGCTATCTATTGTGCACAGTTAAGTGCTGCCTACCAGTTTCACATTTCACCTGAAGTTGTTTATTGTTTAGGACAAATAAAGTACTGTAACGTGAACTTAAAACTCAATGGTGAGTAGTACTGATCATTTTCAACAAACTATCTGTAATCCAACACCAAGTTTCCCAGCTTTTCTTGAAAACACCAAAACTGTCGCTAGAACATAAAAACGTTTAAGCTATCGCAGTGAATACAGCAGGATTGCACTATGGGGTCCGAATTCGAATTCACAGTAGTGGCACTGAGCGATAGCCTACTGTCCCCTACACACTGCTCCCCGGGCTCTGTTGTCATGGCTGCCCCCTGCTCACGTGTGTGATGGGCTAAAAAATGCAAAGTGAATTTCGTTGTGTAGCCTACATTGTGGCCTGTGCCGTGTAATCACAGTGACACTGGGTGCTGTTTAGTTTAGTTTTTATAAAGTTCAGTGACCCCTGACTGTTGAGAGAGTAGGCTACAGGCAGTGGACACCTGATGAAAAACGAAAATAAGAAGGAAAAAGAGAGCTGAAATATGATGGTGCAGATCCTGTAACTGCCTTAAAGGCAAAGGTCAGGGAAGATTCAGATTTATGTTTTGATTGAGATTTGACTTTACGCTACTTTTATATCTTTTAATTGAGTAATTAAAATTAATTTCCCCTGTAATATCCTTATTATCTAGAGCTCAAAGTCATCCTTATTGCCACCCACCTTCCCCGTGTTACAAGCTTTCAACTACTGCGAGCATTTTGTAAAGGTCATTTTTGAAGTAGTGCTTTAGTCAGCTTGGATGAGAAAGTCAGCAGTTTTATTAAGGATGCACCAGCAGGGGGCAGACACACCTCAGTGTCAGCAGAGCCGTACATAGAGATATACGGCTCTGAGTGTCAGGGTAATGTCGAAGGTTAATAACAAAGATCTCTGTTAATAACCAGGTAACATTTTCTCCTAATATTATATTAGTATTGTGTATGAAACAAAGCTATACATGTTTAGGTCTACAGCCTCCAAATGCAAGTTCCAAAATGGATTTGGGACAGTCGTGACAACACGACACCCTAAATGTTTACCCAGAAGAGTGCACAACCCCGAACCGCCCTGGCACAACCTAATCAGTACCATGTGCCAGTATGCTACATCTACTGTATACACAATAGCAGTGATGTTAGATCAACGTTTCAATTCAAATTTCCCCTTACGTTTATTGCAGTGTCTACTTTTTGGTTGTACAGCGGGGGAAAAGAACAAGGTAACGGCAACACAACAATTATTATTTATATATTGCACTCATTCACTCAATTTACATGGCGATAAATGAGTTTCTGCTACTAAAGATAGACATAACTGAAGACAGTCATGAAAGCAACGGTTTCATACAACTCAACCCCGCCCAGTAAACCATTCATTGGCTGTAGCGAGGGGATTTTAAAGGCTTGTTTATTTCTCATTGGCTTATCTTTGTTTTTCTCCCAGCGATTGGGCCAAACATTTACATTCTGCAGTCTGATTGGTTGGCGGTCTCGTAGCAAAATTTAAACTGAGTTCAGGATCCAGGAACTGCAGACTCGTCGTATGCTGACCAGTTTGAGCGACAGTTTTACTCAGCGGATTACGAGCAACGCATTATGTGTTAGTATTTAACTCGCATATACGACTATTTGTCGAGTTTAAAGTGATATTATTTAGTTCGGGAAGATGGCGTGGATGGCGTTTAGTCCTACGAACTGCCTGCCTGCAAATTCTTTAGGTGGCAGTGGCATGGACACAAATAAGGAAAACAAGGACTCAATCCCTGTTTTAACCTTAGACACATTTTCAAGACCTCCTTTTGTGTCATTTGGAACTGTTAAATTGGGCTCATCTAAATTTTTATCTTTAAAAATCGACAATCCCATTGACGAGGTTCCCATGGACGTGAAAGTCGACAAACTTCCTTCTTCAAAAGGATTCTCAGTTAATCAGACAAAACTCTCAATTGAGGTAAGTAAACCGTTACGAATATGTTTTAAAGCCTGGGTTGAACCAATATAATTTCAATTAATGAATCCTGGTTTAGACTGAAATTATGGTTAGAATTTGTCAGCGGGCGTCAGAAGGCACATGGTGGCTGCGAGTGAAAATAAACACAACGCTTTTCTGGCAATTGATACACGCTCTAGGACTAGTATGCTATTTTCCAATAACGTATTTTAGCAAGTAGCTCTTGCTTCATAATGTTGGCCTGTATCTCAATAATAACCGGAGTGTGTGCTGTCGTTCTCTAGCCCGGTGGTAGTACCATCTTGACCATAACTTGGACGCCCGTGGAGGAGGGGGGCGTCAGGGAACTTATAACATTTACAGCAAATGGATTTATTAAACATCAAGCAGTTCTTCTCGGCAAAGTGGAGGCTCCAAAGAAGAAAAAGGTAGGTTGTCTTACACGGGTTTCCTAATTTTAGTCACGTGAAAGGAGTGCCTTGGCTGCTGTAGGTAGGCGGTGGCTGATTTTCTCAGTGCATTGAATTTGGTGCTCGTTGTGTTTTTCAGAAGAGTCTGTGGGACTCCATCAAAAACAAGAATACAGAGTCCTCCGTCACAAGCCGTATGAAGAAAACTGAGACCGGACCACATAAAGCTGTAAACAAAACATTTCATGTGTCTAGACAACCTCAGTACAAAAGAGAGAAGCCGAGGAGTCCCCTGTCCCAGTTTAACAGGGAGAAGCCTTCTCTTCAAGTTTCCCATGATGAGGGGAATGCATCTACCAAAGCCCCCAAAAAACAGCCCTTGAAGAAGTCCCCGGTGGTGTCCCTTCAGGATGATTTTGAGAACAACCCCCAACAGAGCATCTCCCCCAGAGTGGCGCTGGTATCTGCAGACAAACTGTTATCTGTGCCCTCCACAGCAGACACCCCTCAGACACCCACAGGTTTATCAGAGCGCAGAATTTTAAACAAGACACTCTCTCCTATTGCGTCCACATTTAGGCCGCACGGCCAGGCGTTTGACAGCCCTCTGCCTGTCATAAAGACACACCTGGCAGGTGCTGTGTCAGAGCAGGCACCCGTGCCCAAATCACCCGTGCCAGAATCACCCGTGCCCAAATCACCCGTGCTGTCTCTGAACGACGCTTTGGACATCATCAGCTCCGATCTTTGCCAGCCTGTAAGCCCACCAAACGCATGTTCGAGCTTCGACTTCTCTGACTCCCTGGAGTCTGACCAGGGAGGCCCGAGCACGGCGCTGGGAGAGTGTGAGGCAGGTGAAAACATTCCCTTTCAGCTGAACCCTGCTGATCCCAGACTCACCTTCTTTGTCAAACCGAAAACGGCTTCAGCAGATCCCGGCCACGCAGGCAAGGTCGGCTGTGAGGACTCTATTCCTGTGAGGCCCGCGCTGTGCACTGCCACAGTTACCAAAAGTAGAGCACCGTCCCCACCAGCGAGCGCTCGCCACGAGCGGAGAGTCAAAACATCACGACGCAAGCTCCTGGACGAGACGGAGAGCGGCGGTCAGGCGGAGTGTGTGGAGCAGCCTGCGAAGAGCGCGGGTGGGCTGCCTGTGATTGGTGCGGACAACGGTCAGACTCGGAGCACACCTGGCAGCTCTGCATCCTCCATGTCCTCGCCTGAGGACGCCGGACAAGACTACCCGAGGAGGAGGAGGAGCTCTGGCCCGCACGGAGAAGCAGAGCAGGAACACTTTGTCGTTCACAAGCCGCTCCCGCTGCATCCTGGGAAAAAGAGGAAGAGCGACGAGTTCCTGAGGGGGAATGCAGAGGATGCGCACAGGAAATGTCAGGCGAAGAGGAGCAAAGCCCAGAGTGGCCACACAGAGGCGGATAGCCGAGCTGCGGGGAAAGTCTCTGCGGCCCAACCCACAGCACAGCATAAGCACCCCAAAGCATCTGGTGAGTACAAACACAACACACACACAAACACACATACAATAGAAGTAGTGCACACAAGTGCATATGCTTATTAGAATAGCTTTTACCTTAAGTCACTTATAATGTGCAGTTTTCAAATCCCAGAGAGGACTGCTGTCACTTTTCTAGCACACTGTCCCACACTGTCCCAGTTACGACTGCAACCACATCACCCTTTGGATAACTCTTATAGTTCAGAAGATGGCCACAAGGGGGTTGAATGGCTGTTGCACTGGCAGACTGACTGTAAAACTTTAGTTGTCTGGTACATTTTCTGATTTGTATTGTCAGGGAACTTTGATATTACGGAAAGCCACACAGCTCAGTCTATGAAGCTGAATTTCACCACATATTATACAATATATTTCTGGCTCGGCAGGTAAGCATTGTCTGTAAGCCTGAGATATTGATTTCCCCATATCCATGTGAATGGAAGACAAGCAAGCTGACAATTGACATTATTTTAAGGGCTGCAGATGTGAGCGACCCATAAGTATAAAAGACAAATCGCTCTAATCATTACTGGGCACTTTTTAATTGTATTTTAAGGTTCAATCTCAAGGTCAGATATAACCAGACGAGCATCAAGGCCACAGTCGAGGCCTCCACCCCAGAAGACACATCAGAGAGGTAAACATGTGCCTCCACTGCAGTTTCAGTATACAAAAAGGTGCCTCTGTGTTTTGTGTTCATTTTTAAATGTGTTTCAACTACAGCTCCATCAGTTAGATCATTATCCACTTCTACGGTGAAGAAATCAAAAGTCATTGCTGTGGCACAATCACAGCTCACCTTTATAAAGCCAGCCCAAACAGGTGACTGCATCCACATCTCTTAACGAATATGCATTTCTGCCCATTTATGCCTGGTTTTCATTGCTAACTCACTTTACTTCCCCCTCCCCAACAGTCATCCCTCGGCACCCCCTGCCCTTCGCCGCCAAGAACATGTTCTTCGACGAAAGGTGGCTGGAGAAGCAGGAACGAGGATTCACCTGGTGGATAAACTATGTCCTCACGCCAGATGACTTCAGGGTCACCACAGAGGTCACCAAAGGTGCGTTTGCGCCCAGATGTGTTTGAGGTCATGATGTCGCACCAGGCAACCATAGTCCAGTCACCTCCATTCAGAAATAAGCCATAATAAGGAACTGTATCTTTTTGAGTGGCATTTTTCTCGACTTATTGCCAAGATCCTGGTTTGAGTCATTATAACCTACAAATGGTGTTAAGCGAAATGTTTTTGATCACATTAAACTGTAATGTTGGCTCATGGGATTTAAGCCATTATATCAAGTTAGTGGTCAAAAATTGTTTGTATTGAGTTGTACTAATTATCACATTATATCCCTTTTATTTTTTTTATGGTGACGTGTTTGCCAGCTCATGTATCTACAGATTGCTGTAGGGATAACTGGCTATCAATAATTACATCATACTGTTGCCCATACCTGACCTGTTTTTGTTTGTGTTGATGATATTGTTTCTGTGTTGATTAAATTTTCCTGTTGTCCTGTTATGTGTATAGTGAATGCTCTGTCACTTGCAACTGGGGACAGCAAGTTTGCCGTCCCCAAAGCTCCGACCAAAGAGGAGATGTCACTGCGGACGTACACGGCCCGGCGACGTTTAAATCGGCTGCGCCGCTCGGCGTGCCAGCTGTTCACCTCTGACAACATGGTGAAGGCCATCCAGAGGCTGGAGATCGAGGTGGAGGCCAAGAGGCTGCTTATCCGCAAGGACCGACACCTGTGGAAGGACATTGGTGCGTGGAAATGTATTATGGTTTTAAGTAAAGTCATTGTTACCGAACACTGGAAATATCTTCAAGTGCTTTTGCCGTCATCACGAAGCCTACTAATTGTATTTTTCTTTTTCTTCTAACTTTGCAGGAGAACGACAAAAGGTTCTTAACTGGCTTTTGTCCTATAATCCTCTGTGGCTGCGTATTGGACTGGAGGTACGTGGGGTTTGGGTCTTTATGTGCCATGTCACTTTTGTGCATGAAACATTATTTAGATTTAATCATCCGTGCTTTGCAATTATGAGCTAAATTATGCCATTACTATTTCCCTCAGACAATTTATGGCGAGCTGATTTCCTTGGAGAGCAACAATGACGTCATGGGACTGGCCATGTTCATTCTCGGACGTTTGCTGTGGAACCCGGACATAGCGGAAGAATACAGACACCCTAAAGTCCCTCACCTGTACAGAGATGGTAATGACTATACAGACACCCTAAAGTCCCTCACCTGTACAGAGATGGTAATGACTATACAGACACCCTAAAGTCCCTCACCTGTACAGAGAGGGTAATGCCTACCAACACTGGTTCTTAGTCCCTCACCTGTACAGAGATGGTAATGACTATACAGACACCCTAAAGTCCCTCACCTGTACAGAGATGGTAATGACTATACAGACACCCTAAAGTCCCTCACCTGTACAGAGAGGGTAATGCCTACCAACACTGGTTCTTAGTCCCTCACCTGTACAGAGATGGTAATGACCTCACCTGTACAGAGGGTAATGCCTACCAACTCTGGTTCCCTCACCTGTACATTACATTACATTACACTTAGCGGACGCTTTTATCCAAAGCGACTTACAAAAGGAGGACATAATAGCTAACAGATGTGTAGAGAGCTAACAGATGTGTAGAGATGTACAGAGAGGGTAATGCCTACTAACACTGGTTCTTAGTCCCTCACCTGTACAGAGAGGGTAATGGCTACCAACACTGGTTGTTATGGGCTTAATTTGCCCTCTTTATTAGCTGCTTCAAATCAACAACACCCACTATGTTTTTTGAAAAAAAAACTTTTTTCCACATATATTTTAAATGTATCTTGTACATGTATATAGTGACAATAAAAAGCATTCTATTCTAGTATAACGTACACTATACACCTGTACAATGAGACTGAAAGCAACTCCTTCAGTGCAAACATGTAAGAAGAATATTTACAACATAGAATAAATAAACGGTAGTACAAGAAGATGGAGAATAAATATAGAGAATAAAAAAGGGTATGGAGCACAGTTCTGGGGTAAAAGCAATAAATGAGGTTACTAGACTAAAATTTGCTAAAATTTGTCAAATGGAAGAGTAGGATTGCACTGTACCAACGCCTTACAAGCTCAATAAGCCTAAATGAGCTGCCTCTGCCGTGTGATGGGGTCAATAGGTCACGAGGAGTCACTGTCCAGCTTCACACTGAAGAAGCTCCTCCTACTCGTCTGCTTCCTGGACAAAGCAAAGGAGTCCAGACTCATCGAACACGACCCTTGTCTGTTTTGCATGGACGCCGAATTTAAGGTAGAGTTTGTTTTTGTGGTTGTCTCACGCTTTTTGAAGTAGTATGTATTATAATGTAACGATATTACTTTGTGTGTGTGTTTCTTGTAGACCAGTAAGGATCTCTTGCTGGCCTTCTCACGAGACTTCCTGAGTGGCGAAGGGATTCTGTCACGACACCTGGGCCACCTGGGGCTACCTGTGTCCCACGCCCAGACCCCCCTGGATGAGTTTGACTTTGCCGTGAGGAACTTGGCCACAGACCTTCGATGTGGCATTCGTTTGGTGTAAGTCAGGGGTGCCAAACTCCCATCATTACATTTGGTTATTGAGAGCCCAAAAACACTAGCCTGGGCGTGCCCATACTGCCTGTGACGCTGCATTTACATTTCGCGAGCAAGTCAGTCTGGCCAAGCTGCCCATCTAAACCATTTCTGCTCAGTCCTCAGATAGGGGGCCAATGAAAATCGAGCATTTCAAAAGGCAATGACGCGGTAGTTTAGCGACCAGAAATCTATCTGTCACTTTCTACATGGCGAACGTGGAGCAACCGTAAAATTTCAATGCATCTGTAGCTGCTGTTTAGGACGAATTCAAAGGGAAGTTCTCTCTGAAAATAAAGCAAAGGGCAGCCCTTGAAGCATTTGTTGCAGTAAAGGGCGTTTTTGCAATGCTACCGACCGCCTTCGGTAAAAGTTTTGTTTATCAGTTAGCCCCGCTGGTAGCCAAGTCGATGGGTATGGAATCAGATTTGTGCCTTTAAATTAAAAGAAGACTTTTACAAACCCAATAAAAAAATATCAATTCAAAATACCAAATTAAAAAAATCAACCAAAAAAATTTTTTTCAAATAAAAAATACAAGATTGCAATTAAAAAATGTCAAATTGTGTAACAAAAAATTGCTTTCGCCTCTTTCTCAGTTTTGGATGTTGCCGTTTTCTTTGATCACGACTCCAGCCTTCTCGTTTGCGCTCCCTGATTTTTTGATTGCGATTTTGGCACAAACGTGCCTGGTGGGACGGGATTCTCATGGGTGCATTCCTATTGGTGTATTCACATTTGACGGACAGCTAAGCAAGCGTATGACGCGGCTCTGGCCACAGCAGCTACTCTGCTTCTGATTGGTTCTAACAACGTCATCACAGGCGCGACTGACCAAAAGGGCGGCAGAGATAACAGCACATTACAACCACAGCCACTAGACCTTCTGTGTTATAACCATAGACATACTATATATAGACGGAGCATGGGGCGTTACTGCCAATAGGCGCTGACGAGACGCGGAGCCGCCATCTTGGAGCGGGGATACGCTCCATTCAGCTTAATCCGTTTGACAGGACAAATGAACTGTTAGCGCATTTTATTAACAGTACCTCGCTAAACACCACTAATTTTAAACTGGCTGTATCGCTAGTAGGTTATAGTAGGCTATAACAAAGGCTTCTTGAAGGCTTTCATTATTCTTAATTAATTAAAGAGCAACTGTCTCTGCTTCCAAATCCCCTCAGTAACAACACACATTGATAAAATAAACATATGACATGTGACAACTGCGAAGAATTGAGCAGTTGTCTCAAGTTTATTTGAAGCCCCTTCTAATTTTTTTTATATAGTATGTCTATGGTTATAACCATTAGCCTACACCATACCAAAGAAGGACCGTCTTTGCGCATACGGTAAGTAATTGGCCGTTATATCATACCATTATATTAATAAAACCATGGCGAATGAGTGGATAAATACGATGGATGAAACCCCTTCTTTCTTTAAGGAAGCCAGGACTAAGTAGCCATAGCAGAGCAGGATATCAGATCAGTCTAGGGGTTTGTCATCCATCGTATTTATCCACTCATTCGCCATGGTTTTATTAATATAATGGTATGATATAACGGCCATTTACTTACCGTATGCGCAAAGACGGTCCTTCTTTGGTATGGTGTAGGCTAATGGTTGTAACACAGAAGGTCTAGTGGCTGTGGTTGTAATGTGCTGTTATCTCTGCCGCCCTTTTGGTCAGTCGCGCCTGTGATGACGTTGTTAGAACCAATCAGAAGCAGAGTAGCTGCTGTGGCCAGAGCCGCGTCATACGCTTGCTTAGCTGTCCGTCAAATGTGAATACACCAATAGGAATGCACCCATGAGAATCCCGTCCCACCAGGCACGTTTGTGCCAAAATCGCAATCAAAAAATCAGGGAGCGCAAACGAGAAGGCTGGAGTCGTGATCAAAGAAAACGGCAACATCCAAAACTGAGAAAGAGGCGAAAGCAATTTTTTGTTACACAATTTGACATTTTTTAATTGCAATCTTGTATTTTTTATTTGAAAAAATTTTTTTTGGTTGATTTTTTTAATTTGGTATTTTGAATTGATATTTTTTTATTGGGTTTGTAAAAGTCTTCTTTTAATTTAAAGGCACAAATCTGATTCCATAGATGGGGCTTTGCGAGGACGCTGTTGTTGTGGTCATTTTGCCTTTGATCGCACTGATTCGTTTTTCGAATATCAATATTGAATGACCAACACCAGCCACTCTCATGTTTACCTCACAAGTCTGACAAAAATCATTTAACGCCATCTATATGACTACAGGCTACTACTACTTTTTGTTTGGATCAAGCAGTTTCTTTCGCTACATATACATCAGAGGACAAAGGGGTGTGATTGGTTGAAGCTTCGTCCAGTAGCAAACAGAGGCATTTGAAAGAGGCGGGTTAAGCCCGCCTTCTGAGAAATGGGTTTACAACACAGCTTGGCCAGACCAATGCTTGCAGAGCATTGACAAGTCGCGATAGCCAGGCTACAAAAACACCATAATTTATCCCAAAAGGGATAGCTTACCAACATGTATGTCACACTACTACAGTTTTACTAGTAACTTCACTGTAGATCACAGCCTGAGCCGTTTGAAAATCATTCTTTCTACAAGCTGTCTTGGGTAACATCCACACAGGCTGAATCTTGGCCAGTGGAAGACTCTTGCAATTGGTCATCCAACTCCAAAACTAACTGCCACTTATTTTAAACCTTTGGCTGAGTGAGCACATCTCTCTCTCTTTTTTTTTTTTTGGCTGGGAGACCATGATCATGTTTATTAACAACAAAAGTCAAGTCTTGAAGGACTTTCAGTATTGCCTCATGGTCATGCAAGATTTGTGGCTAAACTTGTAAGGACTGGATTTCAGAGCTGTTGATGTTAACATGCCGGTTCCTGTTTTCGTTCTCTCTGTCGCTGCGTCAGGCGAGTCATGGAGCTCTTCACACAGGACTGGAGTTTGTCCACGGGGCTTAGGATGCCGGCCATCAGCCGCCTACAGAAGATCCACAACGTGGAGCTGGCCCTTCAGGTGCTCCGCAAGAGAGGGGTGGACTTGAAAGATGAGCATGGTAAGGTTTTCCACTTGTATAGTTGTGTTTATCTTTTCAGCGTTTTACGCAAGGAATTTGTTAGTTAAAGGAATACTCTGGTGTAAAATGTGGATGTGTGTGTGTGTTTGAAATTGTGTTTAAAGGAATATGGGTGTGTAGAATAAAAATGGGCATGTTAAAACATAAGTTGGTCCGTTTGCTGAGGTGCAAAACTGCGCTAGCCTGTTGCATGTCGAACTTGTACCGTTTTGGTCGAAGAGGCTAATAATGCTAATAGTAAGGGCACGGAGGTGGGAGGGGCGTGTTAAGGTGGCCTAACTCTGAAGGCCTGGCAGAAACGCCGCAGCACAGAAAGGTGCAGTAATTTGCTTTTTTGTGTTTTTTGTAATGTGTGTGTGTGTGTGTGTGTGTGTGTGTGTGTGTGTGTGTGTGTGTAGGCTCAGCCATCGATTCCAGAGACATTGCAGATGGTCACAGAGAGAAGACTCTCGGTCTTCTGTGGAAAATCATCTTTGCGTTCCAGGTGTGCCTTAATGTGTCTACAACCGCTGTGCTTGCTTTATTGAGGTTTATATACTGCACTAAAGAAAGTGCTTTACAAGGTGTATCAGAGCCATCGATAGTTACTTACTCAAACATAGAGGAATCCAAAAGCATCAAGTCTGCGTAGTAAATGTGATATTCTCCGGATTAGTAAATGTGATATTCTCCTGCTTTGTAAATGTGATATTCTCCTGATTAGTAAATGTGATGTTCTACTGATTAGTAAATGTCATATTCTCCTGGCTAGGTGGAGGTGTTGCTGGATGAAGAGCAGCTGAAGGAGGAGATCAGTTTCCTCAGGAGAACGTGGAGGACAAAACAGAAACTCAGCTCTCTGCGCACGGACAAATGTGTCCCCCAGAGGGCTATGAGGTCGCAGCCCGAGATTAAGCACGGCAGCGCCAAGCTCAGCCTGCTCATGGACTGGGTGAATGCTGTCTGTGAGTTCTACGATCTGAAGGTGAGCTATGTGCATGACCGTGGTCCCATGGAAATCCTGGAAATGTCAAAATTGGAAATTTAAAATTAAATTTTCTAGGACTGGAAAACTCATGGAATTTCGTAAATTCACTGAGTTTTGGAAAGTCATGGAATTTTAGTTTCTCCCTAATACAACTACAGTGTTCTGTTATTAGGCCTTTAGAGTCAACAATAAATGCATTGACAGTATTTTGAATGTTAAACATTTCATATTTAGCCCTAAAAGTATGCTAAATTCTTCTGCCGTGAAGTCATGAAAAATTCACCTTAGTTCATGAAAAAGTCATGGAAAAGTTTTAAAATTTTGTCAGTGAAAGAGTGGAAACCCTGTCTAAGCTTCTAGCCGCTGACCTCCACTTCCCAGCACTTTCCTGTACTTTATTACTTTGTCATTTTGTTACGGGTTTGCTTGCTCTGTTCTCCTCTGTGAACCTGTATCTTGATTTTTGTATTGCTGTGATTTGCTTGATTTGTAGCTTGTGTTTAGTCGTTTTGGATAAAGGTGTCTGCCGAGTGTAATGTAATGTAATAATGTAGTGTTTGTAATTTCCTCTGGCTTTGCCCCCTCTTGTGTTCTCAAGGCTGAGAACTTCACTGTGTCCTTCTCGGACGGCCGCATCCTCTGCCTCCTGGTCCACCACTACCACCCCAGCCAGCTGCCCTTGGCCAAGGTCAGACAGGAGACCACTCAGACCGTAGAGTGTGGCCACCGTGGCACAGTTGAGCTCAACACCTCCAGCAGCGACTCCGACACCTCAATCGATGCAAGTCCTGTGGCGCTGAACGGTAACGTGGTGACGTGGTGTCATTACTATTTTTGTTAAATTGTGAAATACAATACACTTTAGAAGTATTGTATTAAAATTATGAGAACCACAAATGTGAGGCATAAGTTCTAATAATTAAAGCCAATAATTGAATGAACATTAACTTAAGGATAGGGTGTTGGGTAATGTGTGTGTCCGTGTGTATGGGTTAAATGCAGAAGACAGATCTCCTCCCTCAAGGATGATAATAGATGCTCTTTTGGAGGAGAATGTGTTCACACAGGTGTTACCCATGTCCTGTTTGTAGGCCTCGTATCCCCCTCCGTGGACTTCAGAGAGCTGCTGGAGAACGAGAGGACTAACTTCCTGCTGGTGAACTCTGCCGTGTCTTACCTTGGGGGAGTGCCGGCCATGATGAACCCCTCCGACATGTCCAACACCATTCCCAATGAGAAGGTGAGGTAACACTAAATCTCTGGTTAGAAATGAGTTATTTAGTAGTCAAGAAAAACAAACGGGTTTGATGTCTTGTTGTTTGGTGCTGTTTTTTTTTTTTTTTTGTTTTTTTGATGACTAAAATTGCCTGATCTTTTTACATTCTCCTAATTTTTAAATTGTGTGCTTTACTAAAGGACATTCGCATATTACATATTCACATGTTACTATAATTTTGCCTAAGCTCTGTGTGTTGGCCTATCATTATGGTAGACAGACTGTAGCAGTATTATGGAGTTTTGGCCCCAAACTCAACAACCTACCTACTTAAAAAAAATAATAATAATAATTTAAAAAAAGCTAAACAAGAGACATCGCTATTTCAGTAGACAGCATTTTACCATCTGGTCCATAAGTGAAGTGTATTGAAGTCCTGTTAACATGGTAAATGGTGTCTTTTGAGGCCGTCATTGTTCAGGTCTAACACCCAGTTGAATAGCACAGGCTGAAGTCTGACAAATGAGGACCTGAGAACCTGACAGTCTGTTGTTGTCTTGGTCATGAAAGCTGTGAAACACCTTTTCTGAAGGAATAACTTTACCTTTGTAATATTTCAAACTACAAAAAATGTTTACTTTTTTTGGTTATGAAATTTTTTTTGAAGAAATTACTTATTTTAAACTTTTGTATTTACATCAACTTTTTTTATTGTCACAGGTTGTTACGTGCTTCCTGTCATTCCTCTGCACGCGTCTGTTGGACCTGAGGAACGAGAGCAGAGCTGCCAGGGTCATTCAGGGGGCGTGGAGGAAGTACCGACTCAGGAAGGACCTTGAGCTTTACCAGGTCATCACTGCCACAAACTATCCCACGACATGTGGCTGACCCATCAGCTAGCATGCATATGTGGCTGACCCATCAGCTAGCATGCACATGTGGCTGACCCATCAGCTAGCATGCACATGTGGCTGACCCATCAGCTAGCATGCTATTCTGTTCCCTAATGCGCTTCCCTTGTATGTTTGGCTCTGTAGGTGGTTTAGTGACTAACCCAGTATATAAGTTAACTCAGAGTAAGAGTAAATGAGGGTATTCCAAGTAGGTGGTTTAGTGACTAACTCAGTAAGAGTAAATCTACTAACAGGAGAGTCTAAGTGCTTCAGTCTCGTGGCAAACAAAGCCACAGGGCTCTCCTATTAGGAGCTGAAGTAGAAGTAGAAGTCTTTATTGTCACTATACAGCAGCCAACAGCAGATGCATAGAAGACACAGATAATAAGAATAGAATGAAATAGATAAAAAATATCTGGAGATAGAGTTAAAAATATAGGTTCAATTTACAGTACAAGTTTACAATTTACAATACATACAAGTAAAACTATAAAACAATATGAAAAATAATTATCAAAAACAATATGTACATTTACACTGTCAAGCCATGGATTAATAAATAAGGTGCAGGATATGCTAGCAGCAAAAGTGGAGTGTGTGGCAGAGTCAGATAACACAGAGTCCAAGTAATTGCACAATAGCACAGTTGCACACTTTACCATTTGCTCCGAGTTAACATACCCAAATAACCCGCTTTCTGGATCGTCCCCCAGGCGAGGAACGTGGCAGCCTCAAAGATCCAGACTGCGGTGAAGAGCTTCCTGTCAAAGCGGCGAGCAGAGAAGCGTGCAGTGGCGGCCGTCGCCATCCAGACCGTCTGGAGGGGTTACGCAGTGCGGAGGGCGTTAAAACGCATGCGGACGGCGCGTCTTCTTGCCCGCCATAACCTTGCAGCAACCGTAATTCAAGTGAGACATTTTTGCTGTTGCTAGCACTTGTGTTCTTGATATGCTTCGTTTTTATCACTTTGTGTTGAAAACGACAGACGGGTTGAGCAGACGTTTTGTTTTTATAGAAAACCTACCGAGGGTGGCAGACCCGGGAGTTCCTGAGGAGGAGTCGTGCTGCCGTCGTGATCCAAGCCTGGTACCGCATGCATGCGCGCAGAAAAGAGTACCGCCAGCTCAGAGCGGCAGCGGTGGGCATTCAAGCGTGGTTCAGAGGTCGCAGCCAGAGACGGCAGTTCCTTGCCTTAAAACTGCAGCAGTCGTCTGCGGTGACCATTCAGAGTGCCTTCAGAGGCCATCTCGTCCGGAGACGGTTGGCCCAGATGAGTGGAGCGGCCCTGTTAGTGCAGAGATGGTTTCGGGCCTGTTGTCAGCGGGACCAGGAGCAGTTACGCTACCTGAGCATGAAGCAGGCAGCCGTGACCTTGCAGGCAGCTTACAGAGGGTTCCGGGCTCGCAGAGAGCTGGAGATGAGACGGCGGGCAGCCGTGAAGATCCAAAGCGCTTTCCGGATGGCTGTCGCTCGAAGGGCCTACCGGGCGCTGAAGAGGTCCGCGGAGGCCGTGCAGCGCCAGTACAGAGCCAAGGTTCTGTGCGAGCGGGCCAGGAGGGACTATGTTGGGCTCAGGAGTGCGGCGGTGGCGCTGCAGGCCGTGTGGCGGGGCAGAGCCCAGCGGAGGAGGATGGAGGAGCTGCACAGGTGTGCCACTCTGGTCCAAGCGCAGTACCGACGCCACAGGGCTCTGTCTCGGTTTAAGGCCCAACGATCAGCGGCTCTCGTCATTCAGGGCCGTTACAGAGCCTTCCGCTCGGCCTTGCAGGCACGGACTGACTACGTCAGGCTTCGGCAAGCTGCAGTGGTGTTGCAGGCTGGGTGTCGCGGCATGCAGGTCAGGCAGGCGTTGAGGATGAAGAACCGCGCAGCCACAGTGATTCAATCTGGCGTGCGTGCTTTTGCCTGCCGCCGGTGCTTTCTGGCATTGAGAGCGGCATCCGTAGTGATTCAGCAGCGCTATCGCGCACGACTGCTAGGCCGAGCCGAACAGCAGCGCTACCAGCAGATCCGAAGAGCAGCGGTGACGCTCCAGGCCGCCTACCGTGGGCTTGTGGTCAGACGGCGCTTGCAGAAGGAGCACCAGGCAGCCGCGATCGTTCAGGCACTGTTCAGGGCGCAGAGGGTTCGACTGTCCTACCTTGCGCTGAAATGTGCGGCCACCATCATCCAGCAACGCTACCGGGCAGTCGTGGCGGGACGGAAAGAACGAGAGGACTTCTTGAGGCTCAGAGCAGCAGCTGTGTGCGTGCAGTCCACCTTCAGGGGAATGCAGGCTCGTAGCCGCGTCAGAGGAATGCATGTGGCTGCAACGGTCATTCAGGCTCACTTTAGGGGAATGCAGGCTCGTAGCAGTGTCAAGAAAATGCACGTGGCTTCAACAGTCATTCAGGCTTTCTTCAGAGGAATGCAGGCTCGTAGCCACGTCAGGAAAATGCACGCCGCTGCAACAATTATTCAGGCCCACTTTAGGGGAATGCAGGCTCGTAGCGCCATCAAGAAAACTCATGCGGCTGCAACAGTCATTCAGGCACACTTCAGGGGCCACGTTCAGTTTGTCAAGTATCAAAGTTTGCGTCTGGCAGCACAGATCATTCAGCAGAGATTCCGGGCGCACCTGGCCAGGAACCGAGCCGTCCTTGAGTACTCCGCCCTGAAGTCAGCAACCACATGTGTTCAAGCCCATTACCGCGGTGTGATGGCGAGAAAACATCTTGCAAAAATGCAGAATGCCGCCATAACAATTCAAGGGATGTACAGGACCCACAAGCAGCGCAGAGAGTACCTGGTCCTCAGAGAGGCCACCGTAAGGATTCAGAGACGATTCAGAGCCACGCTGATGGCACGGCAAGAGCAGAAGCACTTGTGCTTGGTACGCAATGCAGCCGTCACCATCCAGTCCGCATACAAAGGTATGAAGGCAAGAAGAGAGATGAAAAAGCAACAGAGGGCTGCTGTAGTTATCCAAGCATACTTTAGAATGCACAGAACAAGAGTGCGATTCCAAGCAATGAGGCTGGCTTCATTTATCATACAGAGGTGGTACAGGCACCATCTTAAAGGAAAGCACATCAGAGAAGACTACCTAAAGCTCCGTCAAAGTGCTACGACAGTTCAAGCGATCTTCAGAGGCAGTCAGACCAGGCGTGAGATCCGTCGGATGCACTCGGCAGCCTGCATCATCCAGGCACGGTTTAGGATGCATCGTCTCCAAACACGCTATATGAAGCTGCTGTGGGCCACCAGGACCATACAAGAGAAGTTCAGGGCCAACAGAATGCGAGACTCCTGTGTGGAGCGGTACAAGAGCAAGAAAAAGGCTGCGTTGACGATCCAGTCTGCCTTCCGTGGCCGTCAAGCTAGGCAGGAAATGAAAACAAGGCACAAAATGGCTATCCTCATTCAAAGACAGTTTTTTACTTTTCAGGAAAGGAAGCGTTTCTTGGCATTTAGGGCAGCTGCAGTCTTCTGTCAAAGGCGATATCGTGCTAAGCAGGTGGTATTGCAGTGTCGCCAAGAGTACCTGGACAAGAGAAACGCCTGTGTCACGATCCAGGCATGTTACAGAGGCTTCAGAGTTCGACAGCAAATGGAGCGAGAACGCAGGGCAGCAGTGGTCATCCAGGCCCATGTCAGAAAACACCTCTGCAGGTCATACTACATTCGTCTGCTGAGTGCGGTGCGGTCAATGCAGGACCGCTTCAGAGCCACTATGCAGATGAAGAGGGATGTGGAGGATTATCGAAGCAAGAAGCGGGCTGTCACAGTGCTCCAGAAGGCGTTCCGCAGCATGAAAGCCCAGCAGCGTCTGCGCCAGCAGCACCAGGCCGCAGTTGTTCTGCAGAGCTGCTGGCGAGCCTGTCTCGAGCGCAGGCGCTACTTGGCCCTCCGCACGTCCGTCCTCGCCATCCAGCGGCGGTATCGCGCCGTGAAGGCGGCCCGGGAAGAAAGGCAGTGTTACCTTTGCCTGCGCCACGCAGCGCTAACTCTTCAGGCTGCCTTCCGGGGCCACAGGACCAGGAAGCAGATTCTCAGGGAGCACCAGGCAGCCATGGTCATCCAGGCAGGGGTCAGGGGTCACAGGCAGCACGTCAAGTTCCAGGCCATGAGGCTAGCCGCCGTCATCATCCAGAGGCAATACAGGGCTTACGTGGTGGGCCGAGACGTTCGACGACAGTACGTCAAACAGAGGGAGTCTGCGGTGGCCATCCAGGCCGCTTTCCGTGGTTATCGCGCAAGACGGAAGGCTGCGGAGATGCACCGGGCAGCAACAGTCATCCAAGCGTCCTTCAGAAGGCACCGGCAGCAGACGTCCTTCGGGAAGCAGCGCTGGGCGGCCTCTGTGCTTCAGCAGAGGTTCCGGGCTCGCCAGCTCAGAAATGAGCACGTGCAGAATTACCAGGAACTGAGGACTGCAGCCGTTTGTCTCCAAGCGGCGTTGAGGGGTAGGAGGGCAAGAGAGCGGGCAAAGCAGATGAGGGCAGCCAGGACCATTCAGTCCGTCCTGAGGATGAGCGCGCAGAGACGCCGCTACCTCAGGATGAAGACTGCCTCTGTCACCATCCAGTCCGCCTTCAGAGCTCACCTCGCTCTCCGTCGCTACGCAGAAATGCGTGCAGCGGCGACTCTCATCCAGACGTGGTACCGTTCGTGCCTTCGGGTTCGGGAGGAACGAGAGAGGCTCACGAAGGTTCGGCGGGCGGTGCTGACCCTGCAGTCGGCCTTCCGGGGCATGCAGGCAAGGACGAGGGCCAAGCGGGAACGCGCTGCCGTCAAGATTCAAGCGGCGGCGCGCATGGCCCTGCAGCACAGGAGGTTCCTGCAGATGCGCAGCGGCGCCGTCAGGCTGCAAGCAGGTGTCCGCATGTACCTGGCCAGGAGGAGGTACCTCGGGCAGCGCGATGCAGCCCTCGTCCTGCAGAGGCGCTACAGAGCTCAGAAAGCCCGGCAAGAACAGAGGAGGCGCTACCTACGCACTCTCGCTTGTCTGAGCACCCTACAGGCTCACCTGCGTGGGGCTCTTGAGCGGAGGAGGTTCCAGAGACTCAGGAAGAGTGCCGTCGTACTCCAGGTGAGAGAGCTGTGTTTTTATTTACATATGCAATTTCTTGTAAGTAATTCTGTGCACGCCATCCAACCTAATTCCTACTGCCTTTTTAAAAATGTGTGTGTGTGTGGGCGTGTGCGCGTGTTTTCCCCTCCACCGCACTAGGCTGCCTACCGAGGGAAGGTTGTGAGGCGGGAGTTGGAGCGTCAGAAGGCCGCCGCTGCAGTCATCCAGAAGCACTACAGAGCTCATGCCCACTGCCAGAGAGAGAGGGCCCGCTTTCTGGAAATGAGGACATCTGCTCTTTTGATTCAGGTATTCTCAGGAAAAACAATACAGGGATGATTTTTGTTTTGTTTTGTTTTTTTTGCTTGATTTCATTTCACAGGTGTGAAGCAATTCAGGGGGTTGTTTTGGTCACTGTGCCGTTATTGGTTTGTTTACAGAGAGCGTTCCGACAACACCTGTTCAGAAGGCATGTCCAACAGGAGCGGGCAGCCGTTAAGATCCAGGCGTGGTTTAGAGGAAGCCTGGCGCGGCAACACTGCGCTGCCCGCCGAGCTGCTGTCTTGACCATCCACAGATGTGCGCAGACCAGACTACAGCGCAGAAGGTAATTCATCATCCAGACCCCTCTTACTCTTTATTTATTTTTAATTTTAATAGTAGTTAGTAGTATCCAGAGCCTTACAGTGGTCCATTTACATGTCTCATTTTGTTTATATCCTTATTAACGGTGTGTAAAGCACACTGAACCGTGGCTTGTGTCAAATGCCCTATGAAATTAAAAATTCCTTGCCTATTAGTATTATTTGTTAAATTAAATAAATGTTTTTTTTTTTT
The DNA here is from genome assembly GCA_027475355.1 of Coilia nasus. NCBI lineage: Eukaryota > Metazoa > Chordata > Actinopteri > Clupeiformes > Engraulidae > Coilia > Coilia nasus. Next base: position 1,907,550 of record CM050212.1, read on the forward strand.
TTTTTTTTTTTTTTTTTTTTTTTTAATATTTTCTACTTTTTCGATGGGCCGTGTCAGATTCCTGGCACTGCAGCACAGCTCCCGCCTCGTCCAGCAGCGATGGAGGGAGACGCTCGCAGCCAGACAGCAGCGGCAAAACTACCTGCGCCTGAAAGCCTCAGCAGTCGCCATCCAAGCCGGCTGGAGAGGCCACAGGACCAGGCTGCATATTCACAAGGTGCTCCCAGGTCTTCATTAGTCTGAGGCCTTCATTAGCTGCTTTCACTTCCTGCAAAGTGTCTGACACCTCTGCATTGGCATTCGTTCACTCCACAGTCGTGTCAAACTATCGCTACTGCTTGTTGCATTAAGTGTTTATGAAAACTTGTAGGAAGGACACCAATATTGTCTTTCACCTCGACAAAATTCCTCAGGCATTTTACTTGTTCTGGCTTTAAATCTTCAATTTGAAAGCTTGAGTTCCAAGTCATCATTTTCAGCCCTCCTTCTGTTCGCATGGCCCGTCCACATTTACAGACGGAGCGAACTGAAGTGAAATGAAATTGAGCGGAGGCACTAGGGGGCGCTAGCTTGGCTAGGTCTTTATACCGTAGGTGTAGTGGGTCACAATACCACAGAACATGTGTATAGTGACAATGAAAAGCATTCTTCTATTCTACCCAAAGCTTATCATTAATACATATAACGGCTATCGGTTTAGATTGGACAGGAATGTGGGTTGGGGGAACACGAAAACATGAGGTCTACATTAAAGCCAGATTATTTCTTGTCATTTGTAACCTGCTTGTGTTGGGTTTGATTTAAAGGTGCACAGAAATTGACAGTGTTGTGGCAAGGTGTTCTGGCCTGTTTTATAAAGACTTTGAACTTCCCCGGTCAAAAGCGCTACAACATACATATTGGATGGACACTTTGGAATCTTTGTTTCTTCCTGAATCACGTGGTTGATGTGTGAGCAAGCTTTCAGTTCTGTTGGCGTGACTGCACTAATAAACATGCGATGCTCTGCAGGAGCGGAGCGCAGCCACGCTGATCCAAGCCCACCTCAGAGGTCGTGTCCAGAGGCAGCGCTTCAAGCGCCTCAGAGAGGCCGCCGTGACGATCCAGAGGCGGTTCCACGCCGTGCGTCGGGAGCGTCTGGAGAGGGCTAAGGAGAAGCAAAGGACTGTGGCCGCCACTGCTCTTCAGGCATACTGTCGTGGCTGGCTCACCAGGAGACGGGTATTGTTTTGTTTCATAGACACACATGCAAACACAGACATGCATAGATACAGGCATGCAGACAGACATTCAGACATGCATATATACATACAGGTATATATATACAGACAAACATGCATAATATATTTCTACCACATACTGATTTTACTTTTATGCTTTTACACGTGTTTTACCTTTTATGCGTCTACACTTACTTTATCTTTTATGCCTTTATATATTGTCCTTTGCTTTTATTTTTGTGAAGCACATTGAATTACCATTGTGTATGAAATGTGCTATACAACTAAACTTTCCTTGCCTTGCCTTGCCTTGCAGACAGACATGTATATAGACTGATATGCTTGCAGACAGACCTACACAGAAATACAGATATATGTAACCCCACTTGTATTACTAATGACGGGGTTCCCATAGTCATGGAAATCCTGGAAAAGTCATGGAAATTGAAAATGTAATTTTCCAGGCCTGAAAAAGTTATAGAATTTTGTAAACATTGGCGCTGATTGCCTGCCTTGTATGGTAACCATTGGTGCTGATTGGCTGCCTTGTGTGGGAAACACTGGTGTTGATTGGCTGCCTTGTGTGGGAAACACTGGTGTTGATTGGCTGCCTTGTGTGGGAAACACTGGTGTTGATTGGCTGCCTTGCCTCTCCAGATGCAGGAAGCAAAGGACGCCCAGAGGCGGCTGCGGTTCTCTGCTGCGGTGCACCACCACGTCTGTGCCATCCGGCTCCAGCGGGCATTCCGGGCCCACCGGGCCCTCAAGGCAGCCAGGACACAGATGCATTCGGTCCTCTACATCCAGGTGCGTGTGTGTGCGTGTGTGTGCGCGTGTGTGCGCGTGTGTGTGTGTGTGTCAGACTGTTGGCCATGTAATGGTCTTTAGGTCAGCCAGTTGAGTTCATTGGAAACCACACCCACCCATCTCTTGCGAAAGGAGCAGCTATGGAAAAATTATGCTTTTCTTTTGAGCAGACAAATGCACAGTGGTTCTTGTCAAAAAAAATGTGTCTGGGAGATTTGACAAACATGTACATATGTGAGCTTTGTCTTGCCGTCTTTTGTATTTTTTATTTTCTTTATATATATATATATATATATATATATATATATATATGCATGTTCTGTGAAGCTGCGGAGGCCTTTTCACAGCATGTTTAGAAGTGTCAATCCCAGCTTCAGGAACCGTGCCTTGAATTATTTAATGACAGACCTAACACAGCTGATTTTACTAGTTAGCTAATGTGCCCATGTGTTGATTTTGTGCGCTCATTGGGATCAGCTGGTTCGGAAAATCATAAAATCCAATATGTGGCAGGGTTTTTGCTTTCTGAAGCACCCCTGTGTACATTTAAATGTGTCTTTGTCCGATGGTTGACCTTCATCTTGTGTGTGTCTTCCACACAATCCCGACCCCGCCTCTGGTGTCCTGCAGCGGTGGGTGAGGGCCAAGCTGCAGAGGAGGCGCTACCTGGAGGAGCGGGAGCGGGCACTCGTGGTGCAGAGGGAAGCCCAGGCACGGCTGGCCAGGCGCGACCAGGCGGCCATTGTCATCCAACGCGCCATCCAGGGCTACCTGCAGCGCCGACGCCAGGAGAAGGTGCAACGCGGCATCCTCAGGGCACAGGTATGCCAGCCTGCCCAGGTAGTGATCAGGGCACAGGTGTGCCAGCCTGCCCAGGTAGTGATCAGGGCACAGGTATGCCAGCCTGCCCAGGTAGTGATCAGGTGTGCCAGCCTGCCCAGGTAGTGATCAGGGCACAGGTGTGCCAGCCTACCTAGGTAGTGATCAGGGCACAGGTGTGCCAGCCTGCCCAGGTAGCGATCAGGGTCACGCAGGTATGCCTGCCTGCCCAGTTAGTGATCAGAGCGGCGCAGGTATGTCTGCCTGCCCAGTTAGTGATCAGAGCGGCGCAGGTATGCCAGCCTGCCCAGGTAGTGATCAGAGCGACGCAGGTATGCCAGGGTCAGCACAGCCGCCTGCCCATGTAGTGACGATGATCACCTTGACGCAGGACGCTTGCTTTTGGTGAAGAGTAAAGAGTTGAGCCATAAATGAAAATAGAAGGCAAATTTATTTATATAGTGCATTTCATACAATATGTGCTTTACAAAAAAAAGAAAATGGCAAGCTAAAAGGACAGTTTTATTCTTTTATGCATTTTATTTACTGTATTATTTTTAGAGGCGGGCCGTTATCGGCGTTAACGTGCTGCGTTAACGCGAGACTCTTATCGCGCGATAAAAAAAATATCGCCGTTAATCTATTCTCAAAGTTGGGTTGGGAGCTGGGTCTATACTACACAAACTATGATGACTTTCACCAAAGATCTTAGATTCTACAAAGATAAGCCAACATAATACGTTACTATGGGACCAAAATGCCAACAAATTCCTATTTCGAACTCTTAGAAAATAATTTAGTGTGTCTGTAAAGCGAGCTAGCAAGCTAACGAACTAGCTCTAGCTCATTCAAGTGAATAGTAGTAACTATAACAACATCATGTGCTAAACGCTAACAGCGATTGGGCTCACCTTGAATTTAATACATTGCTGTAGCCCTATAACTTTATATTACTTTGTCTGCTTACACTATAACCAGTAACAGTATCTAGGTGGGTGTTAGTGACAGCTTTCAATTCAAAACATTACGTTAGCGTAGTTCGCTAGCGTTAGCGCGCTAACAACCACATAGTAAGTGGTTGCTGCCTGACCTGAAATAAAGCTAATTTTCTCAAAATCCAAACAGTAACAACTTACACTATTAGGCTTGAAATTATTACAAATAGTTGCAGATTGTGACACATGATTCCAAAAAACCCTTAACAACTCCAGAAAAACGTAATGACCAATTTATTAGTTAAACTCCACATGTGTCCCGTTCATTTCAGTAAAACGAACCTAGAATCTGCTCTGCACTGCATAAAGGGGGATTCCCCCCTCCCCCTTGCGAAAATAGAACACGGAAGCAAACGGCTCCCTTCCTCAACACTTTCTGCTTTCACCTTGATATTTTAGCGCGGATGTATACCCTACCTCTATATTTTAATGCGGATGTATACTTAGCCGAATTGCACTGAAGGGGACTCCTGCCACAACTGTCCCATGCAAGAGACTTTTTTCTTTAGCAGGCCATATTGTGCAGAAAAGGAGATCTACTTTGCCACCAGAAAATGTGAACAAGCTGGTCTGCCTAAGTGACTGGTGGAAGAAGGAGAAATAGAGCTTGGACTGATTGACACAAAGCTACTGACTGTAAACAGTTCATCACAACTTCTTATGTAGGCTTACAGTTCAAAATCCACGTTTCATGTTTCATTTAGTTCATGTTTAACTAAATAAACAGCTAGTAAACACAAGTACATTTTATTGAACATGATTTATTTCCATCACCAAGTATCAAAGTAGAACAGCTTTTTCAAGCAGTTAGTGATGCATTTTGGAAACAGGAGATGAGCCCCTGGTCTACTGTGCCACCTGGCTTAAGAAACCCGTTCTCAAAGACTTACTTTATTTAGGTAGCACACATATTCTGAATGCCTTCGGCAGAATTCAAATGAGCCATTTTAATCTAGATTAATCTAGATTAATTTTATGATTAATCTAGATTAATCTAGATTAAAAAAAATAATCTATGCCCACCACTAATTATTTTATCCCTACGCTTAGTATTTTAACTAAGATAAGCTGTGAAATACCCTGTGAAATCCTGATTTAACTATTTGCTGGGCTCTCTCTAGGCTTTGTGGAGAGGTCACTGCTCCCGAAAGCAGAATGACACCCGAACGATTGTTGCCATGCGACATCGCTTCCGGAAAGTCAACCAAGAGCTGAAAGAGGAGGACCGTCTGTGCAATAAGACCGTGACTGCCATCGGCTACCTGCTGGCGTTCAACAACTACGCATACATCCTTATAGCCCTGAAATATTTAGGTCAGTACTACACATCCATCCTTCGAGCCCTAAAATATTTAGGTCAGTACTACGCATCCATCCTTCGAGCCCTAAAATGCTTAGGTCAGTTGTTGTGGTTGTGGATGAGGATGATGAAGCTAAGCTATACCACCACGTATACCACCACGGTGGGTAATCATTTGCCTTCTGTCATTTTTGTGCAGAGACGGCGACCAGGCTTTCGCCCGAGTGCTGCGAACACCTGGTGAAGAGCGGTGCAACAGAGAAGATCGTCACCCTCATCAGGAGCTGCAACAGAAGCCTCCCCTCCATGGAGACCATCAGCCTGTCCGTGCAGGTGCTCCTCAACCTCTCCAAGGTATGCCCTTCTAAGCCCCCTGCCCCCCATAACATGGCCCATCTGCCCGCCTGTCTTCCAAACATCCACGTACTTTCATGATGCTCACAATAACAACAGTAAGAAGATTTTTTTTTTTTTTTTTTTTTTTTTTTCACTAAATGTATTATATTCTTGTAATGACTTATAGAGAGGGAAATTGTATTTTATGTTATGGTATTTTAGTTTTCTTCTAAATCTAGAGCACTTTGGTGCTGACTGACTGCTGTGTCAAAATGTGGTTCATAAATAAAATGGCATTACTGTTGACTCACAAATGCATCACTCTACAGTACAACCGAACCTTAGACGCCGTGTTTGCGGTGGAACATGCTGTAGACATGCTCCTGGACCTCCTGCAGATCTACCGGGAAAAGGCCGGGGGCAAAATGGCTGACAAAGGAGGGAGCATCTTCACAAAGGCCTGTTTCCTGCTGTACCTGCTGGTGCAGGACAACCACCGAGCAGCGGTAAGAGGAACTAGAAAAGACCAACCCATATTACGGTTATCAAAGGAGCCAAGTCCTTCATCATCCTAATCATCCTCATCTACCATGACTTGGATGAATGAGAATCTTCACAGCAATATTACGGTTGTTTGGTGCTAGCTCTGTGTCTGATTTTTGTTCACGGATTGGTTGCTAAAAAAGTTAGTTGATAGGCAACAAAAGAGCTCCCCTGAGATAGCGTTAGAGCAAAATACAATACTGAGTGAAGGCTACCGTGACTTTACCACAGTGCTACCATGCTGTGTGACATGGTTCCAATGTAAACACAGAAAACTGGAAATGCATCGTACCATCTAGCTGGTCCTTGTATCCTTGTATGTACTAAAGGGACATACGAGAGGAGGAGTAACTTGTGGTGCTTTGTCCCTCTGTCTTAGGAGGTGAAAAAGATCCCCAGGGCGGTGGATCGCCTTCGCAGCATCTACCGTCTCACCATGAAAAAATGCAAGAAGGACACAGAAAGAATGGTGGTCCAACAAAAAACGAACGGCTCCCTCAACGGTAGCGTCCTTGTCCAGGCCACCCCCCGCAAGGCAAGGATCCCACCAAGGTACCCCGATATTATGACCTCAAATATATGACCTCATGCACCGCTTGTGTTGAGAGTATTAGATATTAGGGTTACGCGTTATTTTACGGTCCCTCTTACAGTGTACATCAGGAAGTATAGTGTAAGACAGTTTGTAACAATGTGTCACATTATGTACTTACACTGTTCCGTTGTACCAGTGTACAGTGTAAGTGCATAATAATGCATGTTACATTTAGATGCACTGTAAAAGGAGCTGTAAAATAAAGTGTTACTGATATTAGATGTATAAGATATGTTGGAACTCTATCAATAGAGTTGTGTGGCTGATGTGCGTCATGGTTCTTATTGACAGGTTTGCCCCTTGAGGGGGCTTGTGTAGCTGTTTGCCCCTGAGTGGGTGCTTGTGTAGATAGAGTTGTGTGGCTGATGTGTGTCATGATTCTTATTGACAGGTTTGCCCCTGATTGGGTCCTTGGAAAACACAAACGGAGAGACATCGACCCCTTGTGCGCCATCCAGATGGTGGCAGACGTTTTATCTATCAAACCATAAAGCCACTTTCAAGGTTTCCTGTTTTTACTTAAAACAATTGTGTTCTTTTGTCCTTTTTATCTCTTTTAATGGCTTTGTTTGTATATATTTTGCTTTTGTAAATAAATTGTCAGTCTGTCAGAGCTATGCTGTTTTTATTTGGTCTCAAAATCTTGTCTACAATAGTCCATAGGCCAGGACAAATTTTGGTGTCAACAGAGGTGGCAATATTTACCTCCCTGGCAAAATCTCTCCCTCCAATTTGTTTGTAGGGTCTGTATAAGTACTAAGAGGCACGGTGGCCATTTTAAATAGGGTTGCACGATATTGGAAAGATGTGCGATATGTGGTAACGTTGCTGAATGTTGCAATGACGATATGTTTTGCGATAAACATTTAAAATTTTAAATATAGTTTTAACATCTTTCAGCTTAATCTTGACCGCTAGGCTGTAGCCAATGCGCCCCCTATGGGGGTGGATATCAAGGGCAGTAGGACTCCATTTGATTTCCCAAATATCTTCATATGTGGAGCGTGAAACATCTTACAGTAATGTCTCATTTATTGCAGTTAAGCCATGTTTTGCAATACGTACATCACGATATTATATAGTGTGATATCACAATATTTCCGATATATTGTGCAGCCCTACTGTGCATTGAAAATCAGTGCAGTGTTTTTCTATGCCTTCATAATCTGTGTGTTTATGTATATACAGGCAACATTGCTTTGTACCCTCCAGTGGTAATGTTTAGGAATGGCTATTAATGTCAGTGTTGGCATTAGTCAAAGTTTTACGCAGTGGATAGATGTGAGAGTGGGTTTTTGAAGAAATTCAATATTGTTTCCCATGTAATAAACAGCGGATTCAGGATTCAGAACACACCACAAACCAAAGTCATAAAAGCATGAAATTTGGTATATATGGTCATGGGTTGACCCTATGGCAACCTGTTAAATGCAACCCAAATCTCAAACAGGAAGTGGATGTTTTTTTTTTTTTGTTTTTTTTTAAATAACTCAAAATGGCCACCCTTAGGCTTAGAGTTGTTAGCTGATTGAAAGTCCACCAAAACACTTTAGTCCTTCATGAGATAATTGACTTTTTAAGAACATGTGCCTCTCTACCATTGCGAAAATGCCTGCTTTAAAGGGACATGCAGATGAAGGTTCATGGATGTTTTCTCAGTAAACCTGTGGAGGAGGATCACAGTGAGCTGGCAGGGGTGTAGATTTCATGTAGGGCACTGAGATAAGGTGGAGTATGGTTATGCAGGGCCTTGTATGTTAGGAGTAGTTCACATGTAAAATGTGAAATAACACATTTTATGGTTTATTTATACATTTTATGTTTAATAAGGCCTGCATGAGGGGCACATGGTCTTTGAGGCAAATGCCATATAGACTGTGGATCTATCCTTTGTCCTGTTTATGTGCATTTTCACTTGTAAGTACATTGGTTAAAAAAGTAATTTTGCTATTTTGCTTAGCTTATTTTTATCTTTGATAGATCTGTGTGTGTGTAATTAAATGTGTATATAATAGATCTTTAATTACTGTTGAATGATTCAGAGTTGCACAGGCACAGATTCTACACATAGAGTACAGAACTTCTGTGTTCTGTCATGACGACTTGGATGTAAAATAAAATGTGTTTTGTGAATAGGCTGTTAAAAAAGCACAATTAGAAGGCCAGATTATGCCGACCTGTCGAGTCTGAAAGAGGAGTACAGTGATGGGGAGTCGGCGAGGATTCGGTGTGAAATTGGTTACACTGGCTTATTCCATGCCACATGCACAGGCACAGAATGGATTCTCACAGGAAGAGCCTATCAGAGTGAGTACGCTGCCTTTCTAGAACCACATGTAATGAACAAGCTATGGTGATGGAGCAGCATTGCCTCATGCCGTAATACACTACAGCGCATAGTGAGTCATAATACACTACAGCGCATAGTGAGTCGTAATACACTACAGCGCATAGTGAGTCATAATACACTACAGCGCATAGTGAACACAGCCAGCGTAATACACTACAGCGCATAGTGAGTCATAATACACTACAGCGCATAGTGAGTCATAATACACTACAGCGCATGGTGAACACAGCCAGCGTAATACACTACAGCGCATAGTGAGTCATAATACACTACAGCGCATAGTGAGTCATAATACACTACAGCGCATGGTGAACACAGCCAGCGTAATACACTACAGCGCATAGTGAGTCATAATACACTACAGCGCATAGTGAGTCATAATACACTACAGCGCATAGTGAACACAGCCAGCGTAATACACTACAGCGCATAGTGAGTCATAATACACTACAGCGCATAGTGAGTCATAATACACTACAGCGCATAGTGAGTCATAATACACTACAGCGCATGGTGAACGCAGCCAGCAGGATCATTGGTGCCCCTCTGACCTCCATCATGGTCATATTCAACACACGCCTCACCGACAGAGGCATTAGCATTACCAAGGCCACCTCCCACCCCTCACACTCTCACCTCACACTCACCTCACACACACACACCTTACACTCACCTCCCACACCTCACACTCACATCTCACACACACACCTCCCACCCCTCACCCCTCACATTCACCTCCCACCCCTCACACACGCACCTCACATTCACCTCCCACTCACCACTCACACACACCTCCCACGCCTCACACCTCACACTCACACCTCAACTTCACCTCAGACTCACCTCCCACGCCTCACACTCCTCACACTCACACCTCCCATGTTACGTTAATCGGTAGACTTCTTAAACCCCTGAGATGACCAAAAGTCTGGGGCAAAGAAATACCATGCCAAGTCAACAGCTCTTCACACCTCATGTCTCACACAGACACACACATCTGCAGAGCAGCAGACGGAATCACTCTTACAAAGCTGTGATTCTGATTTATGAATTCTAACAAAACAAAAAACCAGGGAATGTAAAATAATAATAAAGAGATTATTATTATTACTCAAATTCCTTTATAGACAACATGTGAGAAGAAAGAAGTTAAGACCTCCCATTTATTTAGCACTGAGGACATGTCCTGTTTAAACTCCTGTTGCTCTTACAATACTGCTCTTAAAGCTGTTTTTGGGGTAGACACATTCTGGGGCTGCCTCTTTTTCACAGACATATCCACTCAAGACAAGCAGTAAATTATTAACTCTGAAGCCACAGCCAAATCACCAAAAAAGAGGCAGAGATCAGTTTGATCATTTGCTGGTTTGGGGTCCAAAATGCAGGCTGTGGATCTATCCTTTGTCCTGTTTATGTGCCTTTTCACTTCAGGAAATACTGGTAGGTGCATTGGTTAAAAACTAATTTGTCTATTTTTGTTTGATATTTGGCTTATAGTAGGATATATAATCCTAATAATATATAATAAGAATAATATAATAATATATATATTACGGGTGTCAAGCCGGTTGTACAGTTCAGTGCGCTTAAATTCGAGAGAGGGCATCTGCACTGCAGAAGATGCTGTCTGTGGTTGGCAACTCTATTAGAAATAATTGACATCAACACTTAAAACTTATCAACATCAGAAGGTCATTGCGTGTGCACAACTACATGTCTCCTTCGTTTAAAACCTGCCAATTAAGGTGGTCTGTAAGTTTTGTAAGGTTTCTATAGCACTTACATGTGAACGTTTTTACCAACTTAAGGACGTGGATACTGAAGGAATCTGAATAATAATTTTGTACATAACAAATTTGATATTTACACATTTCTTTATTGCTATTTGGTATTTTAAAGTTATTTGTGTTCCTACAAGTCTTGCTATTAGAATTAGAGCTTTGGAAGAGAGTTCCTGAGTACTCTGCAAACATGTGGGTCTGTGCCTTAAGAGAGGAGGTGTGAGGAGAGGCTATCTGTGTGTGTATTGGTTTTCTCCACACATTTCTCCACACATTGGAAGTGTCTCAGGAACTTGCCCAGTCTTTTGATTAACATTCATATGTTGATGAGCACCCTCTGGTCTTATGAGGAATAAGTTTTCACTGTGACCAAACTCCTGTTTTCCAGACAACTTCCTATTGCATATTCATTTAGGGCTGGTATCTTCGGGTATACACACTTTCTGTACAGGATATTTAAGCTTATTGTCTGATTTAGAGAGAAGCATGGACTAGCATGGATAGCTGGTTGATCTCTGGTAAGGCGAGGCCCTAGCCCTCTGCCTTCTGGTAGTAACGCTGATTAAACATTGCTCAAACTATGCTTTCCCTCTGCCTTCTGGTAGTAATGCTGATTAAATGTTGCTTTCTCACTCATCTGATGCATCATTGGTAATAAAGTCTTGGTCCTGATAACCACCATCTCCAAATCTCCAAATTTATCTGTGGTACAAAATTACCATCAATACAATCACATGTCGTCTAGGGCGCTGGACTGATAGTCCAGTGTGCATTCATAAGTACATCAGATTCATAACTCTCCTGTGTACTGGACTAATACTGATTCTGATTTCTGACTGTCAGAAGTTAGACAGTTTTTCGACCTCAATGCTTGGTTTGGATATTCATGAACGATTACTTATGAAATCCTGGGGGAAAGTAATTTGTGCCTTTGAACACAATTCAAAAATAGCGCCCCCTATGGAACAACCTTTATGAAACATGATGTGCTTACAGAGGTTGTTAATGCTGTTGATCGGCAGGCAATCATTGACAGTGTGGTTGCAAAAGGTAAAGTAAACAATGCCGGGAAGCCTTTATTTGTAAAGCTGACCCCTCCAGCCTGCCAGTGTGATGTCCTGTGACAACCACATCTTGTCATGATCTATTAGCTTCTTTGATGTAGTCACCATATGCTGATATTATACTCACAACATTGTTCTTGAAGGTATGACCACTGCTATACATATATACATAGTAATGCGCAAATATACAGTAATGTGCAAAAGTTTTAGGCAGGTGTGGAAAAAATGTCAACTAGGAATGCCTTCAAAAATGGAAGTGTTAATCATTTATGTTCATCAATTAACAAAATACAGTGACTGGACAATAGAGAAACCTAAATTAAATCAATATTTGGTGTGACCACCCTTTGCCTTCAAAAGAGCATCAATTCTTCTAGGTATACTTGCACAGAGTTTTTGAAGAAACTTGACCACAGAACTAACCACAGATCCTCTGTGGATGTAGGCTTCCTGATATATACAACCAATTTGGTGTAATTGGTTGATCATACACCTGACTATAATCCTGCAAAATCCCTGACTTTGTGTGTACCCCTGTGTGTGTACACTTTGTGTTCACCTGCCTAAAAAAACTTATGCCCATCAAGTCCTTTCAGCCTTATGAGTGTTTTAACATTAAATATGTGGATGGCTAAAAAGATACAGTACTGTGCAAAGATGTAGGCAGGTGCCTTCAAACCAGCATCAATTCACACAAAGGGGTACACACAAAGTGTCCTTATTTGTTCCTTGCTGGTAGCCTCTAGCAGCACTATTATAGTGTTACGTGTCTGCTTGGTCTGCAGAGATCTGCAAGCTCTCACCCTCTACTTCGTCTAACACCAGAAGATTACCTGAAGGCAAAAATATTTTCCTACCTGGAGAACAGGTTGAGATCGAGTGCAGTGAAGGACATCGGACAATTACAAAAAAGCAGAGGGATTCATTTCTCTGTGGAGAGGATGGAGAGTGGCCCAATAGGATCACTCCTGACTGTGAGGGTAAGCAGCCACAGCCTTAATGTGTTCAAACACCACTCATGTCATACTGTTTAACGTAAAGAGCAGATAGGAGCACTCCTGGCTGTGAGGGTAAGCAGCCACAGCCTTAATGTGTTCAAACACCACTCATGTCATACTGTCCCTGCAAGTATGCAGAGACTGCTGCCGATTGCTAGACTGTCTTTTTCTAGCCCAAGACACTCTAAACAAGCAGTGTACACAGACTATCACAATGGACAAGCCTTTGCCAACCCACGGCCTACGCATCCACTACAGCTCCCAAAAACCGCAGGGCTCCACCACCCCCTCCACCCCCATCAGGATCACAGCTGCAGTATACAAACAGTGGCAGCAGGGACAACCTCCATGATTGCCCCATCTGATATGCCGTGGGTCCCTGCATCAAGGGTAGTTTTGAAAACAAGCTGGGACCCAGGATGCCCAGGCCATTTTCTATTCCTCTGCTCACAAGAAAAAGAAGAATTCGTGTTTATCCTGTCAGTGGGGTAAATCAGTCTAATCTCCTGCCAGTTCTAAAACAATCTCAGAATGCCTCAGTGGATATGGCACCCACGCTCAATGTAAAACTAGCTCTTCTGAACATCAGATCACTCTCTAACAAGTCATTTTTAATTAATGATCTTATTTAAACACACAAACTTGATTTTATGCTTCTTACTGAAACCTGGATGGAACAAGTGAGCAGTTTCGCTACTCTTATTGAATCAGCTCCCCCAAATTTTGATTTCATGAGTGCCACAAGAACTAATAAACGGGGAGGCGGAGTAGCAAACATATTCAAAACATCTTTTCAGTGCAAACAGACAACATTTGGCAACTTTACATCTTTTGAGTACTTAAGTACACTCGTTAAGTGTTCTTCTAGTATGTTATTATTAACTATATACAGACCACCAAGACTTTCAGCAACAGTTTTTCTTGAAGAGTTTGGTGAACTGTTGTCGAACATTTGTTTAAGGTTTGACAGTCTTATTATATCAGGGGATTTTAACTTGCATGTCGATAATCCAGAAAACACCTATGCCAAAGAATTTCTCACACTGATTGATACCTTCAGCCTAAACACAACATGTTCAGGGGCCAACACACTCTCATGGCCATACCCTTGACCTTGTTATCACAAAGGGTCTTAATGTCTCTACAGCTGTTATGGACTTGGCCATATCTGATCATTTTTGTGTTTTCTTTGATGTTTGTATGTCCCCTCACATTCAAAACAGGTCTATGTCTGTAAGAAGGAGAGTCATAAATAATGGCACAGGTCTCCTTTTTGAGCAGGCACTCTCACATACTCCAAGTCAGCCATCAGACTGCGCAGACGATTTAATGATACATTTTAATTCTAGGATGACACATATTATGGATAATATTGCCCCTTTAAAAACCAAAAGAGTTACTGACAATCAAAAAGCACCCTGGAAACTGAATCCAGTGGTTAAACTGCTAAAGAGAGAGTGTAGAAAGTCTGAAAGAATGTGGCGTAAATCTAAACTTCAGATTCATTATCAAATTCATAAAGAGATGCTTGGTAAATACAATTTGGAAATCTCTAAAGCAAGACAGTCCTTCTTCTCTAACATCATAAATAGGAATATCAACAATGCCCGTGTGCAATTTTCTACTGTTGAGAAGTTAACAAATCCCTCATCACAGTTGCCTCCTGAGCTTTCCTCGGTTAATAAATGCAATAACTTTGCATCTTTTTTCAAAGGAAAAATTAATAAAATACGACTGAATATAGCTTCCCAATTGCAAATAGCTCAAAATCTGGAACCACTGGCTGTAAAGAGAGGGGACCTCAACCTAATGCCAACATTTAGCTTAGTTGACAATGAAAAACCGTACAAAATCTCAGTTCTTCCACATCTGAGCTATATATTTTAAATCTGTTCTTCATCTTATATCAGCCGATGTACTTCAGATTATAAATACATCACTACAGACTGGCATTTTTCCTTCCTCTTTAAAAAATGCAGTTGTAAAACCCTTACTGAAAAAGAATAACCTTGATGGTTCAGTGCTTAATAACTACAGGCTCATATCCAATTTACCATTTATTGGAAAAATAATCGAAAAAAAATGTTTTTAATCAATTAACTGCCTTTCTTACATCAAATAGCTGTTTTGATAAGTTTCAGTCAGGTTTCCGTGCCAATCACAGCACTGAAACAGCTCTTATTAAGGTCATAAATTATATACGTCTTAATTCTGATGTTGGCAAAACATCAGTCTTGGTGTTACTGGACCTTAGTGCAGCTTTTGACACTGTTGATCACTGCATACTACTACATCGACTGGAACACTGGGTTGGATTTACTGGTACGGTTATCAATTGGTTAAAATCATACTTACAACAAAGGAGCTTTTTTGTTGCTATTGGAAACTGTACCTCAGCATCTACGTCCTTGACCTTTGGTGTCCCACAGGGGTCAATCCTTGGACCATTACTATTCAACCTCTATATGCTTCCGCTTGGGCAAATCATAAAAAACAACTCGGTCAATTACCATAGTTATGCTGACGACACCCAAGTTTACTTAGCTCTGTCACCCAATGACTATACCCCCCTTGAATCTCTCTGTGGGTGTATCGAACAAATCAACAACTGGATGTCACACAATTTTCTTCAGCTGAACGCAGATAAAACTGAAGTAATTGTATTTGGGAAAAAGGAAGACAGACATAGGATCACTACTGCTCTTGAGACTAAGGGGCTTAAAGCAAAAGATACTGTTAAAAATCTCGGTGTGTTTATTGACAGTGAACTAACATTCAACAGTCACATGAAAGCAATCACTAAATCTGCATTCTATCACCTAAAAAACATTGCTAAACTTAGAGGCCTTATGTCAAAACAAGATCTAGAAAAACTTGTACATGCCTATTTCCAGTAGGGTTGATTACTGTAATGGCCTTTTTACTGGCCTTCCTAAAAAGACCATCAAACAGCTTCAACTGATCCAAAATGCAGCAGCAAGGGTTCTTACAAGAACAAAAAGATCTGACCACATTACTCCAGTTTTAATGTCCCTGCACTGGCTCCCAGTAAGTTATAGAATTGACTTTAAGGCATTGCTTCTTGTGTTTAAATCATTAAATGGGATGGGACCCAATTACCTATTTGATATGTTTCAGTTATACGCACCAACTAGGTCTCTGAGATCACTTCAGAAAAATTTGTTGGTAGAACCTGTTGTTAGAACAAAATGTGGGGAAGCAGCTTTCAGCTGCTACGCTGTAAAGCTCTGGAACCAACTTCCAGAAGACATTAAAAATGCTCCTACTGTTGGCAGTTTCAAATCTAGACTTAAGACCAAACTGTTTTCAGATGCTTTCTGTTAATGATTCCTACTAATTTTATTTTTATTTTGTGTGTTTCTTATGCTTTTATATCTTTTATCTACCTGTGAGATGCGTGAGGAACACCTGAGTGTGTGAAGCGCATGGCTGCGCTTCCCGAAGGGGAAGGCAATGTGATGGAGGGACCATCACTAGAGTTGTGGGTGTGCTCTGACCCGAAGGGGAAGTCAATGTGATGGAGTGAGCATCACTAGAGTTGTGGGTGTGCTCTGACTGCCACCCCAACGAGCCTGGCTCTTTGGCGTTGCGGTCAGGGCCCCCGTTTAGTAACCCAAAGACCTGGGTTCGAGTCCTGGTGGGGTGCCCGGTGGGGTGACTTCTCCTCCCCTTCGCTACAACTGGTGTCAGAATTGGGATGGCTTGCTATGAGGTCATCGGAGGTCCACCCACTGTGTGAGAAGTATGGTGGGAGATGCGTGACAGACACAACGTTGGTGTTGTGGTCAGAGCCCCGTTTAGTACCCCGGAGACCAGGGTTTGAGTCCCGGTGGGGTGACTTCTCATACCACATATTGATTTTACTTGTTTGCTTTTACACTGGTTTTACCTTTTATGCTTCTACCACATATTTATTTTACTTGTATGCTTTTACACTTGTTTTACCTTTTATGCTTCTACAATTACTTTATCTTTTATGCCTTTATATATTGTCCTTTGCTTTTATTTTTGTGAAGCACATTGAATTGCCATTGTGTATGAAATGCGCTATACAAATAAACTTGCCTTGCCTTGTTTAACGTAAAGAGCAGATAGATTACTCCTGGCTGTGAGGGTAAGCAGCCACAGCCTTAATGTGTTCAAACACCACTCATGTCATACTGTTTAACGTAAAGAGCAGATAGATCACTCCTGGCTGTGAGGGTAAGCAGCCACAGCCTTAATGTGTTCAAACACCACTCATGTCATACTGTTTAACTGTTTTACTGTAAAGAGCAGACAGATCAAAATATTCCATTTCTATGCAGAAATCCTTTGCTCACGTCGAGAGCATGACGAACATGCAACTCTGAACTGGAGGTTTTATCCACACACATACAGATTCAATGAGGCTGTAACATATTCCTGTGGATGGGGGTACAGGAAAACTGCAGAGAAAGCTACATGTAAAATTGATGGCTGGAATCCTAAACAACGTTGTGGTATGTCATCTGCCTTCTGTCCATAGTAAATCAAATGGCATGTTTCTGTTCTCGATAAACACAGTGATGTTGGTGAGACCATACTGGTGCTGATGTATGAGGAGGCTCAGGCAAAACAACAGCACGTGTAGCCCACTAGAATCATGTTCATAAGTCTCATTTATTTTGTTGCTGCTGGTAGCCTGAGTGACAGCAGACCCTCTGGTTATGGGGACTTGAAATGTTTGTGCATCCAAAACTTGGTCTACAACATATAACTTTGCTTTCAGTGGATAACAATGCTTGTGCTACCCCTACTATTGAAAATGGATTCGTAGTGGAACATGACAGGAATACTGTGGGATTTTCCTGCAATTCTGGTTTCAAACTAAACACCGGCGGGTGGTGGAGGACAAGCAGCTGCTCTGAAGGCGTATGGTCTGTCACACCCAAGTGTATCGGTGAGTCTGTCTGTCTGTCTCTCTGTCTCTCTGTCTCTCTGTCTCTCTGTCTCTGTCTCTGTCTCTAAGTAAGTTTCCTGGAGCAGGGACACTTCAGACAAACCCCCCCCACTGATCATTTGGGGCACCCCTCAGGAGAGGGTGTAAGTTCATGACAGTTGTCCTTGCCACGACTCATTAAAGGAGTGTACAGTGAGTTAGGATTTAAACCAGGAGTGTGCTATGCCTGTAATGTCCATGTTTGAGAGTATAGTTAGCAGTATGCTGTGGTTGACTGTATCGAAGGCAGCTGATAAGTCAAGTAGAATAAGTACCAATGATTGTCCTTCAATTCTTGCTGTTCTTAGGGCTTCTGTGATGGATAGCAGAGCTGTTTCAGTGTAATGGCCACTTCTGAAGCCAGAGGTCAGGTAGGTCGTTTTGGCATCCAGGTCGGCGGGATTGTGCCATTTTCGTTCCACAGCTCTGAGGGTGGTACGCATTGAGCGGATAGTATAAGTCAGCCATGGGCGGGGCTAGCCAGAGCATGCAGGTTTCGTGGGACTGTGTAACAATAGACAGTGGCAGAAACCAGAATGTAAATGTAATTTGTTTTTACTTTTTTTACCAGGATTTACTGGTCTGATTTTGACATGATTTTTCTGTTCAGTGGTCAGTGCACCAAAATGAAGAGCTGTTGTTTTCCCTAACAGAAGACAGCAACGGGTGTGCTGCTCCACCACATGTTCCAAATGCAGTTGTTGTCTCTCAGTATCAAGAATTCTATGAAAATGGGATTGAATTGAAATATACATGTCGTCTGTCTTATAAGATGGAGGGCGATAATAAGATCATTTGTAATGCAGGAAAGTGGACCACTCCTCCAACATGCCTTCGTGAGTACTTGAGTTAAATTTTAAGATTTTACGTATTGGCTTCCATCTTACAAACAATTATTGGGTGGGCCAAAAATACGGGGACACATTTTATATGCTTTTATCTTGGATTATAAAAATGATACCGAGTACCAAATATATTTGTAGTAAAGTTGCCATTAATGAGTTTTTCATACATAGATTATTTTCTCTGGGCACTCTGGAAGTGAATTTAAGATGTATTTTATGTAAGGGTACATTTGGAAAACCATTAGTCATTAAACATTGTCAATAGGAACATTTCAAAGTTAAAATTTCTGAAATATAGGAAAACTGATTAGAACTTGAACTGCTTGCTTTGCTACGTACTTATTCCAATGCAGCGAGCTCTTGTGCTTAGGAATTCCATTCCCCCCGGCTCCCCCTGATAATGGCGAGGTCTTTAAAAAACAAATTGCGAATGTAGTCAAAGAATACTTCACCAGCCAAAGACCCATCATGAACAGAGTTTTTTACATGTCAGCAGTTCTTTGCACTATGACACACTAAAGTTCAAACAGTGTGTGGGCACCACCTGTCTCAAGAAGTTTGTAACAGCAGGCAGGCATTGAATTGAGGCGATACAACATCACCTTTTGGGATGGTTAAAATTTCACTAATTTTAATTTAAAATGTTTCTATTGACACTGTTTAATGACTTTTTCATAATTTGTTAGTTGAGGTCTACAGTTTCCAAATCTACCTGTATTTGTTTAATCTTGATTTACATTTGGCTGATTGCATATTTTGTAAGGCTTTGTGATTTCAGTGATTTCAAACAAGACTACTTGGTTTCTTGTGTTTCCAATGAAAATAAGAAATGTGTTTGGCAAAAATAAATAAATAAATAATGTTTACATTTATGTCTGCCTCAGATAGGAAAACCAAAAGCTGGACACGCATGTGACTAAAGACACTTGGATTTATCTCTTATCGCAATGCGCACAAAGTTTTTCTGGTTTATTGTATTTCCAGCTGAGATGCCATGTGATGCCCCAACCATTGCTGATAATGTTAATTATCCACTGAAGAAGGAGACGTATTTGCATGGGGAGTTTCTACAGTTTGAGTGTGACCCTGGTTACACATCAGCACATCAACACATTAAGTGTCAAAATGGAACATGGGAGAATCCATTCTGTATACGTACGTAAGCCGTTCATGTAAAGAAAACTGAATCCATTCTGTACACGTCAGCCTTTTGTATGAAAAAAAAATGAATCGATTCTGTACACGTCAGCCTTTCGTATAAAGAAAACTGTATCGATTCTGTACACATCAGCCTTTTGTATGAAAAAAAATGAATCGATTCTGTACACGTCAGCCTTTCGTGTAAAGAAAACTGAATCAATTCTGTACTCGTAAGCCTTTCGTATAAAGAAAACTGAATACATTCTGTACACGTCAGCCTTTCGTATAAAGAAAACTGAGTCAATTCTGTACTCGTAAGCCTTTCGTATGAAATAAAATAAATCCATTCTGTATACATATGTAAGCCTTTCGTGTAAAGAAAACTGAATCCATTCGGTATTGGTAAACCTTTCGTATAAAGAAAACTGAATCGATTCTGTACTCGCAAGCCTTTTGTGTAAAGAAAACTGATTGATTGCAAGACGATATTATGAGCCATTAATCTTTTGCTCTGCCCCCAACATTTATGAATGTTTTTCTTTCCTCACCCAGGTGACCATAACTTGTGTACTGCTCCACCACGTGTTGAAAATGGAAACATCATCCCACCGGATCAAAAGATTTACAGTGAAGGATTTGAAGTGAAATACACATGTGAACGTTTTTACCAATTTAATGGCGTGGATAAAATCGCATGTCGTTTAGGGCGCTGGACTGATAGTCCAGAGTGCATTCGTAAGTACATCAGATTCATAATACTCCTGCCTACTGGACTAATACTGATTCTGATTCACTGATTTCTGACTGTCGGAGGTGCCCAGTTTTACGACCTTAATGCTTGGTTTGGATATTCATGAGCAAACTTGTGAAACCCCAGGGCAAAGTCACTTGTGCCTGTGAATGCTTCTTCACACTGCAGTACTAAAATGGGTTGTGTCTCAGCGCGTGCTGTCTGACAGGAGGGGGATATAGGGAGAAAGGGGGTCGGCCGTGGAGCCAGAGGGCGGCAGGTCATCTGCCAGGCTTGTCTGTGCCCAGCAGGAAAAACATCTGGGTTTGGGAGAGGGGACGAACAGTGCTCGCCTTCTTCCTTATCTGCAGATGAGGTGCCCGTAAGCAAGGCATCCCACCCCCCAACTGCCAGGAACTCACACACGTCATGGTTTGTGGTGTGTGTGGGTTGCAGGCCCTAACACGTCATGGTTTGTGGTGTGTGTGGGTTGCAGGCCCTAACATGTCATGGTTTGTGGTGTGTGTGGGTTGCAGGCCCTAACACGTCATGGTTTGCAGTGTGTGTGAGTTCCAGGCGATCACACATGTCATGGTTTGAAGGGGCTGTGGGTTGGAGACTGCTGATGTGCATTCACTAACCACGGATAGGTCAAATGCAGAGGCTGAAGACTCTTCTGGGGTTAAACACAGTATCTATCACGGATTGGTCGAATTTGTATTAGTATCAGCTAATCATAGTGAAGAGGAATAACTTTGGCTAGCTAGTAGGCACCAGTGTGTCAGTGTAAACTCTGTTTGCATGCCTGTGTCCATTCAACGAAATTATTCTGACTGAAAACAGAATAGACAGTTACTCTCAGGGGCGCCGCTAAGGGCGGATAGATCAGGACGTTTCAGGGGGCCCAGAGCTTCACAGGGGCCCAAAGAAGATTATATGTTATATGGTTGGGGTGGGGAGCCAAAGTTATTTTCTTTCAGGGGGCCCACAATTTCTAGCAGCACCCCTGGTTACTCTACAAATAAGTCCATTACCTATTACTACTGATTTCTAAAAATAAAATAATACTTTGAGTTACTTTGAATGCTTGCTTTGTTTTCTGTTTCTGTAAGACATCCACAGTGTCAATTACAAACAAAATGACTATATACTCATGATTTTTCTTCTGAACATGTATACAGACTACTAATGTCTAGTAACTGTATGAAGTAGTTGTTTTATATTACGATATCATGATTGTGTTTCATGCAGCACGTGAGACATGTGATAGGCCTGAGGGACAGCACATGACCTTAATACCTGATAAAAACCAGTACAACAATGGCGTCACTGTGAGGTACACATGCAAAGATCCGTTTACTGCAATACCAGGAAGGGATATAAGATGTGAGAGTGGCAGGTGGAGTGCTAAAGTCGACTGCAGATGTAAGTGTTCACTACCTTCAAAACTGATCATATGAAAACAGTTGCAGTATGTCTGTAAAACATTTTTGATAGTTGGTGAGTTTGGGATGCTATCATCATGGAGATAAAAATCCAACCGTAAACTGATAAGTATGAATCATGTAAATGAGCAGTTCATATCAGCTAAGCACAACAAGCCCTGAATAAAAAATATAAAGGCAGAAATTACAGTTTGCATTTACACATTAAAAAAAGTAGAAAACAAAATGTTGGCTTGATTTTTGACTGTGGAACTACAATATATGTGTCTACAAACCCCACTTTCTGATATCTGAGGCAAACCATAATGAACTAATTTTACTGAATTTAACTTAAACTATCATTGAAATTATATTGCTTGTTTGAAAATGTTATATTGTCCATATGCCTTTGTGACTGTTCTTTCTTTTGTATTTCACTGATTTAGTGCCTCCAAATTATTGTGTTCCACCTCCACCGGAGAGTTTGATGGATGTAGTTGGAGAATCACAGCCCGCCTACCCACATGGAACCACAGTGGTGTTCCAATGCCCACTTTACTACAGACTTTCCAGTGGACATCAGACAAGGGAGAATCAGTGCCATTACGGACAGTGGTACTACCCAATGAAGTGTTTAAGTAAGTACATTAATCCAGCCTAAGCCTGCACCTGCACTGTTTACTATAAAGATGTTGAATAATAGAGTAAATGTAGTATTGCAAGGATACAAGGACACACGGATATTTTATTTTCACATGCATACACACGCTGGGTAGAGTAGGACATGCATACACACGCTGGGGAGAGTAGGACATGCATACACGCGCTGGGTAGAGTAGGACATGCATACACACGCTGGGTAGTAGGACATGCATACACACGCTGGGGAGAGTAGGACATGCATACACACGCTGGGTAGAGTAGGACATGCATACACACGCTGGGGAGAGTAGGACATGCAGTGAAATTGCTGATTGTTGATCCTAACTGTGCATGGGGAGGGGGGAGTAAAGTGCGTAGAATGCAGTTGGGGGAATGGCTACCTGATGAAAGGCAGAGGTAGAATAGGTGATGGGGGGGCGGGATAAAGTGCATAAAGTGCAGTTGGGGTTGGGAGGGAGGATTGGCTGTGGTGGCCGATGATTGGCTGTGTGTGTGTGGGGGGGGGGGGGGGGGGGGGGGGTGGTTGTAGCACTGCATGTGCAGCTGAGGTGGGGATGGGGCAAACGTGTGTGGACAGTGGTGTAAGTGGGAGGAATAAGACTGAAGCCTGTAGCAAGTTGTGGTGGGGGGGTGATGACGGGCTGTGTGTGGGGGGCAGTCCTCTGTCTATGGCGGGCGTGGCCTCTCTTACTTTGACCTTATAAAGATCCGACTTATGATTGCAACACAGTCTATACCTCACTTTAGGTTAATTTCTGTGATGGAGTGACCATCACTAGGGTTGTGGGTGTGCTTTGACTGAAATACCAACGAGCTTGGTTCTTTGGCATTGCGGTCAAAGCACCTGTTTGGTACACTGGAGACCTGGGTTCAAAGCCGGGTAAAAAGTGATGATGTGTATTGTGTTTTCTTTCAGAGCCCTGCAAACTCAATCCACAGGTCATGGCTGAAAGGAAGCTTGAATTTGCAGTATCTGGTTTTACTACAGAATATGTCCCACATGGTGACCATATAACATTTAAGTGCCAAAGAAGGACAAGAAGGGTGTCTGATTTAGATATGAGACAGTACTGTTATGATGGCAAAATGGATTTGCCTGAATGCCAATAGTACACATTTTTAAGGAAAATAGGAATTCCAAATGTAATAACTATAACTGTCATTCCTAGTGTAGTAACTACAATTCTGTATTAATTGTAGTCTACAAAATATTCATGTAACCAGCACCTGTGCATTGTTATGTAAATATAAATAAAAAAATAAAAATCTACTTTGTCTGATTGGTCTTTAAGATCTGTTTGAAATTTCCAGATCCTGTCTAGATCTGTCACATTTTAAGCATAATAAAAAGGAAAACATGAAGAAGGTAGCCTGTTGGGCTGCTGAAATCATGTCAAGGACAAGAAAGAAAGCCCTTTTTTATACAAAATCATCTCGCCAGTTAACATAATTAACTGTGAAGTGTCCTCTGTTGTTTTTGCTTCTGTTTCTTTCTTCTGTCTTACTCAAATTTTCCTGCCTTTTTTTTTGACACCGGCCCAACTTTTTTTGAGACATGCTGCTGGCCTCAAATTTAAAATGACCACAAATATCCCACACAACAATATATCCTGGTACTATTCTGAAACACATATATTGCTTGTATGATTTTCAGAGAAAAAATTCTGAAAATGGTCTTCAGATATCTGAGCAGCTCATGGGGAATAGCATGCTAACAACAGGCATTACTCTTTGCTTTAAGGAAAATAAGTGACTGACAGACAGACTGTTAGTTTGACTGACAGTTACAGAGTTTACACAACATACTTGTGCAACTAGGAAGAGCACCTCTGAGAGAAGAGATTTAAGCATTCCCGACTACAAACCATTCTGACATAGTGTTGTTTTGTAGAACACTTAGCACTGTAGAACACTTAGCACTTAGTTTTAGCAGTATCATTCTATTATTTCCGGAGTCCTGAGTCAATTGTCCTATTGTTGGGTTGTTTTGTTAAATCACAAGATGTAGTTGGTCTGTGAAAATTCCCAGGACACCTCATCAGCAGTGCACCTCACTATCTCTGTGTGTTTCAAGACTTTAGTCCCTATATACCCTCATCTTAATCCCTAGGAAATGCACTTAATCCCTGGGAAATGCACTTAATCCCTGGGAAATGCACTTAATCCTCTATAGGAAATGCACTTAATCCCTAGGAAATGCACTTAATCCTTAGAAAATGCACTTAATCCCTAGGAAATTCACTTAATACACTGTAGGAAATGCACTTAATCCCTGAGAAATGCACTTAATCCTTAGGAAATGCACTTTATCCCTAGGAAATGCACTTAATCCACTGTGGGAAATGCACTTAATCCATAGGAAATGCACTTTATCCCTAGGAAATGCACTTAATCCACTGTAGGAAATGTACTTAATCCCTAGAAAATGTGCTTAATCCCTAGAAAATGCACTTAATCCCTATGAAATGCACTTAATCCCTAGGAAATGCATGGCTTGCAGGAAGCACTTACCCCGACACCTCATTGTCTTTGTCCACTCTCCATTGACACACTGCTTCTGCTTGTCACCCTCCAATATGTAGTATGGTTGGCACTTAAACTGCACCAATTCCCCATTACTGTACACTGGCTTCCATGCGCTAATGACATCTGCCAGCAATGTCAGTGGGCTAGAGTAGGAGGGATTGATCTTTCTGAACAGCTCATGGGGAACAGCATGCTAACAACAGGCAATGTCAGTGAGGTAGAGTACGAGGGATTGATCTTTCTGAACAGCTCATGGGGAACAGCATGCTGACAACAGGCAATGTCAGTGGGCTAGAGTACGAGGGATTGATCTTTCTCAGGTTTGGTTAAGATCCCCCACAGTTTTTCAACCTGAAAATAATGTTTCCAAAATCGTTTCAGTGGTTCATCAACTTGTAACAGGGTGAAAGGCACTTCTGAGTGCCGCCTTCCATAGGCTATAACAGCACTATGTAAGTTTGGAGGAGTTGACCGTCTCTCTGTAGTTCTCTATGAGAGACAATTCAGCTTCCAACTTGTAGGGCGACCGAAAGTGGAAACTACATAGTACTGCTTTAAGGCCGCTGGCATTACTCTTTGCTTTAAGGAAAATAAGGAGGAGGAAGTGATTGGTAGGTGTACAACAGCTTTATTTGTGAGTCCCAGTAAAGGAGCTGAAGCAACATGAACGAATAAGGACTAAAATGACAAAACACAAACTATGAAAAGTATGCAAAACACCACAAATCATTAGAAATTAGAAAAATCTCACAAAATCACGACACACACACTCACAAAACACTAGCTAACTAACAAAATCTGCCAACCCTGCCACACAACAAAAGAGTCCCCCGACCAGCTAGCCACTGCAAGAGGTAGGCCAACCCACGACAAGAGAAACATCACACATGGTTGCCATTTGGCCCACTTGCTACATCCACTACCCACCACCAAGATCCGAGGCTCAGCTAGCAACAGCTGGCTCGTTAGTGGCAGCCACCAGGGGGCATCCCAGTGCACTTACAAGACTTTCCAAACATAATGTAGAGTTTTCTTCTCTGTTCATGTTAATGAAGAAAATATTTCCCTCGTCCATCTAACAATGATGTTGCATCACTCTGGTTCGTACATTTTAATGTCACTGTTTATTAACTTATTTTTGCATGGCAGCAGCTGGTACTTCACTGAACAGCACCACATTCCTAATACGAATGAAACACTTCACACCCAAAAAAAAAAAAAAAAAAATTATTTCCTATTGGTCCCACATGGGTCAAAATAAGAGTCCTTGGACATGTATTATACAATCTCAAAACATCACATGCTCACACATTATCTGAAATCAACAATAACAAAAAATAATACAAATCATATCCATATGAGAACATAACTCAACACATAATGACTAAAATATTAAGCAGCTCTACTGCAGAAAATATTTATTTCAGAAACTGCAACAGATGAGTAAACTTTAATATCACTGAATGATAATTCATTAAAAAAAATTGCATATGTTTAAGTCTATTTTATCAATCCTCACACTCGTTCAGTAAAAATATTACGAACACTCTGGAAATCGCATGTGCCCATCACGACAGTACTGCTGGAATCCAACGCTGTCCCGTGTTTGCCTCATGCCTGCTTTGCAAACAAATGTTACACGGTCATTATGTGGGACATAACGTAGGTCTTCTCTTTTAACTTTGAACTCAATGTTTCTCTGATCCATGTCCTCTTGTGTCACTGTGCAGGGTTCTGAAGGGGGAAAACAGACTTCAACACTCAAACCAAACAGAAATTTAAACTGAAAGGTTGCAATTTTGTTATTTAGTCCTGTTATTTGTACTGTTTACTGCAACCGTAAAGCATGTGGTCTGTAGTGGATTGACCAGTTCCACAGTGTAGCAGCTGTAGTGACTGACAGACAGACTGTTAGCCTGACTGACAGTTACAGAGTTTACACAACATACTTGTGCAACTAGGAAGAGCACCTCTGAGAGAAGAGATTTAAGCATTCCCGACTACAAACCATTCTGACATAGTGTTGCTTTGTAGAACACTTAGCACTGTAGAACACTTAGCACTTAGTTTTAGCAGTATCATTCTATTATTTCCGGAGTCCTGAGTCAATCGTCCTATTGTTGGGTTGTTTTGTTAAATCACAAGATGTAGTTGGTCTGTGAAAATTCCCAGGACACCTCATCAGCAGTGCACCTCACTATCTCTGTGTGTTTCAAGACTTTAGTCCCTATATACCCTCATCTTAATCCTTAGGAAATGCACTTAATCCCTGGGAAATGCACTTAATCCTTAGAAAATGCACTTAATCCCTAGGAAATTCACTTAATACACTGTAGGAAATGCACTTAATCCCTGAGAAATGCACTTAATCCTTAGGAAATGCACTTTATCCCTAGGAAATGCACTTAATCCACTGTAGGAAATGCACTTAATCCATAGAAAATGCACTTTATCCCTAGGAAATGCACTTAATCCACTGTAGGAAATGTACTTAATCCCTAGAAAATGTGCTTAATCCCTAGAAAATGCGCTTAATCCCTATGAAATGCACTTAATCCCTAGGAAATGCATGGCTTGCAGGAAGCACTTACCCCGACACCTCATTGTCTTTGTCCACTCTCCATTGACACACTGCTTCTGCTTGTCACCCTCCAATATGTAGTACGGTTGGCACTTAAACTGCACCAATTCCCCATTACTGTACACTGGCTTCCATGCGCTAATGACATCTGCAAACCTGACTTGAGGTGGTGGACCACACGACCCACCAGGCACCTCTGTAAACACAAAGAGAGGAAGGTTTCAGAAGGCAGAGCTCATTGCTCATCATAATGCATTTCAGAGGTACAATCTCATTAAATGTGAAGAGCACTTAGTCGACACATGGACAACATGGAAAAAAAGTGACTGCGGACATAGTTATCCATTGGCCTGGTAGACCAGCCCCTTCATTTCATTTTGTACAGAGGGTCTGGCAGTGCTTTCATTGACATCGCTGTATAAGGCAGAATTTTGCGTAGCCAATATGTGAACAGAGGGAATGTTCGGAAGGGATGATGTTGACCTTGTGTGCCAGATTTGAATTTTAGTGTGTAGGCAGGTTAATCTGTACAAAATGAAATGAAGTACAAGGGGCTAGTTTACCAGGCTAGCTATCCATACCGCATCTTGGAAAAGTGCTGCTCCACCGTCCACTGTTTAGACAGATTACTTCTCGTTTCCCACGGAGAACCATGCCTGAATACGTGCAGCTGAAAGATAGTTTTGTGCCAAGCCTGGCAGGGCCATTTCCACTGGGCAGGCCCTGGACCCGGACACTGCTATGGATGTCATTACGTGCGCAAGTAATCTCTAAGAGAGATGGGAGAGGCACAGAGTACATTAGCTCCCAAGAGTTGCTCTTTGGCCCTCCTCTGTTCTGCATTGTACATTTGCAGGGCCACAGTGGTCGTTACCTTCACACTTAGGAAATGGTGCGCTCCATTCTCCGCTGGCTGTGCAAGTCACCTGCTTCTCCCCGCTGATGGCCATCCCCTCCTGGGCACACGTGAAATGCAGAGTCTCTCCATATTTGACAGGGTCACCATGTGCTGCAGTGCCTCTTAGGGTCACAGCGGGGTCAGTCCTCCCCAGCTCACAGGTGACAACTGAGGGATGACAGGGCACATGCAAACAGCTAGAGCCATGCCCAAAAAGTCTCACTGACATCTTACAGGGGCCATATTATACTCTTTTTTAACAAGTTAGTATAGGTGTATGGGCTATAAAAACATGTTCATCAAGTTCTTTGCACAAAATCACTGTCTCGTGAAGGAGATCTGACCAGTTCTATACTGGACATTTTTTTTTACCTATTAGAATGAGTCATTTGGGTCTGCTGGTGTTAGCTTTTTTGGCATAACGTAGATCGCGGATGTCATACCATGCTGGTGTTAGCTTTTTTGGCATAACGCAGATCGCGGATGTCATACCATGCTTTGTTATGTTGCACACCGCTGTAGACGAACTGTAGGCGGCCGAGGTGAGACTGAGGTCTGGCCGCTAGGCCTCCAGAGAACGGCTAATAGGCTACGAGGTGCTCTAGTACTGCTCAATCTGGTATTGTTTGATGATGTTTTCCAGTGTACAGTTGTTAGCGGCTGTACACATGTTTCATAAAGCTTACGGCACGCACAGTAGAAAATATAACAAATAGAGAAAGTTTGACATTCTGTTGGGACGTCACATCAGAAGCCAGACAAGAAGTGGCTCATAGAAGCACTGTATTCCTGACACCAAAATCAACTCACAGCAAATGAGTGGATGTGTTTTTTTCAGCACTTGGAGTGTGTTTATTAGAGCAGTACCGACCCAAATGACAATACAAAAATGCACAAAAAGCGATTTTTGCATAATATGGCCACTTAATTTCCCTGACAGGGTGACACATATATGCTGTATACTTTTTTTCAGGTGGGATTGCATATTCACTGTGCCTCATATCTACTGGATTCAGGCACAGCTGTTTGAGTACAACTAAATATCTAGGGGAAATAAAACTAATGAATAAATTCAAAACGTAAGTAAATGGTTCTGAGAGTGCCATGACCCCTGTTGTCTTGTGTTTGTTTGAAACGTCACTGAGTAACCGAGCACCTCAACAGGTGTGTACCTACTCTTAACCTAAATTAACAACTTAATCTCCGCCTGTGCAGGTTATAACAGCACATGGTCAAACTTCCAAACTATAAATAATTAAAAACTTGTCTTGATACTGTATGTGCATCTGCATATTTTCAACTTCATATGTTCATCTATTGTTTATCTGTAGTTGTATGAAATTCCTCCAGGCCTTACCTTCACACTTGGGAAAAGGATGATTCCACTGCCCAGTTGATGTGCAGGTAACCTCCTGTTCTCCTCTCAGGACCATCCCAGAGTCAGCACATGCAAACTGTAGTTTATGGCCGTATACAACGGGGGTGTCATCCTCAGGAAGTCCGTGTAAAATCAAACTCGGGTGGTCCTCAGGCTCACAGGAAACAGCTACAGTGAACAGCAGGGGCCAATCAGGGTGTTTACTAAACAGGCTACTGACACGATTCACACAAATGATAAAAAAGATCATTTCATCCTAGTGGCAGTGGTAGCTCCTTTTTTAAACAAAAATAAACAAAGCAAAAAAATACTGCCTAACAGCGCTTTAATAAAGATTTCCTCATATTCATTACACTGCGTGTTATGAATCATCATAGAAAGGCTGCTCTGTATCAGAGAAATGGTTATGTTATGCTTTAATAATGTCTGGCCAGGTAAAAATGTGTTCGAATGGAAAAGGGACTGGATGGATACAGTATGCCAGACCAGAATAAAAACATGGCTCCCAGGCTATTCCCTAGTAGATATAAGATCTTAAAATGTATTGTCCATGTTTATAATCTGTTTTGTCTGTAAATATTTAAATGAAAATCATCAAAACCTTCCAGGCATTACTATTGCGTGTGATCACACAAATTGATCCACTTGACCAGCAGAGGGTGTTGGTGTCCCAAAATTGCTTTAGGAGTGTGCAAGGAAGTCTACAACCTTTTGGCTGTAGAACAGACATCCTCTTCAATAATTTATAGAGTTTACCATCACAAGTGTCTTAGGCTCTTCTGAAATTAGAAAATTAAATCTTCAACTTACCTTCACAAACTGGTAAACTGCCACTCCATCCAGCAAGCATGCACACTCTTGTCTCAAATCTGCTTACCATTCGGTAGCTAAGTGAGAACAAATAGATAAATACTCTGTTCATTGTCACAGTACTATCAGAAAATATAATACCATAGACACTAATTTACACATAGTACAACATGGATCACTTGTGTCAGATGGATTACAATGAAAACAATCGGAGGGGGGTGGGGGGGGTGGGGTGGGGGTGTCTGGACGATTCGGGGGGCTCGGCGTTTCACAGGGCCCACAGAAGACTGTGATATGGTTGGGATGGGGACCGAATTTTTTTTTCAGGGGGCCCACAATTTCTGGTGGCACCCTGAAAGCAGCAACAACAATAATAACTTAGACATGCAAGAAGGATCTGAAGAAACACGCCTCACCCGTCATTGCAGCTGTACTTTATGACTGTTCCAAACACCAGGTCCGTCCCCTGCACAGTCTCATAACTCCCATTTGGGATGTCCTCTGGGAGCTCACACGGTCTGGCTGAATACAACAGAATACCTTTTATTGTCACTATATACTATATACATGTAAAATGAGATTGGAAGCAACTCCTCCATTGCAGACATGTATGAACAATATTTGTACATAGAATAAATAAATAGTAATGCAAGACAAGATAAACATTAAAAAAGGGGCCCAGTTCTGAGGTTAAAATGAATAAATGAGGTAATAAATGAGGTCTTATATACACTACATTACACTACAGACATGTAGCGTGTTCAACACTCTGGGTCAACTGATGGATAAACTATCAGGTTTACTCACGAATGCACTTTCCCTGGCGAACTCCAACCCATTTGGACTTGGAGCAGGAGAAGACGGTTCGTCCAGCCGACACGTAGCCTAATTTACACGAGAAGGGCAGTAGGCTGCCTTCCGTATAGCTTTCCTTCATGTACTCCAAAGACGGCTCCGCATTGTCCACCTCTGGGAGCGGCTCTGTGCACGCCACTACAAGTAGGATAGGAAGACAAAGTTAGTCAAATTCACATCGCTACCTTAAATATGTTAAGCAGGGACTGACTGACAAAGTTGGGTAAAGTTGGGTCTTCATACCTCCATCTGGGTGCTCTGTCTGTGAAGCAACACACACCACACTGCAGAATAGCACTAGAGTTCTTTTCATTGTAGCTTTATCAGCCGATCTACCCAGCAGGGAATGCCATGGGCTCGTGTTGGGAGACAGCTTAATATGCGTCTGACTCAGAGCCTCATTATCAGGTATTTGTAAGGCCAGTGTGGTGCAACTCTTCCTGCCAGCGTTTCATCGCTGAGGTAATAGGCTGTTTCACAATTTATACCCAATGCAAATGTACCGTGTGACATCAAATTGTTTTTGATCATTTCAAAGGATATGTACAATTTACAAGGGAAAGGGTGCCACAAATTAGTATGCTACCTCAAAGAAAAAGGAATCTGAAAACTTCTGCTATTGTCCTGCTGCATAAAAAACAGAATGTATGTGAGAGAGAAAAGGAATTAATGCTTTCCTGGGTCAACAATCTGATGAGAAAAAGAGTACATGGTGCTTGTGGGAAGAGGGCGTCCGACACATCGATGCAAATACAGGACAAACTTTGAGGCATTCCTGTTAACAGCTTTAAGCCTTTAGTAAAATACTGGCTACATGCCTACGTGTTTCAACAAGATTGTCTTCATCACAGCATGCCATACAACCACAGGTGAGCACATTTAAACAGGTAGCGTGGTGAGATTAAGTCCCATCATGACTCAAACCACACCCCTCCCTACCGCCACAGAGAAGACCCAATTAAAAACATACATGAAAATCCCTCACATAGCCAAACACGTACAAAAGCCAAGGCAAGGCAAGTCAGTACACGTCCCAAACAGTAGTGCTAACACACAAGTGGCATGTGAATGTTAAAGAGTAACTGCACCCTCTACCCAAGAAAAGCTTCTAAAGGCCTCAGGAAAGACACTCAGAAATAGTGACAGGTGTTGTGTTGTGTTGTGTTGTGTTGTGTTGTCCTAGAAGGGGTCCCCAAAAATTCTGTGAGTTTTTGAAGAAAGCTGATTCAGATTACATAAGTGGACAACTATACAATTGGCAGCTGATTCAGAACACACCAAAATCTACCTCATAAAAGCACAACATTTGGTATATATGCTTGGGGTGATCTTAAAAATAACTCCCAAAAATCTCAATAAAAAAAAACAAGATGGCCTATCATAGGCCTACAATTCACAGCTGATCGAAAGCTTACCAAAACACCTTACACAATGAGGGGAATATGAAGTGGCTACCTATATGCCATTTGCCTCAAAGACCTTGTGGACCTCATGCAGGCCTTATTAAACCATAAAATGTATCACATTCTTCACCACATTGGGTTCACTCACCATCTCATCAGTCTTGTCAGGCAGGCAGGCTGTTGGTTTGGAATGGACTTTTTCCGTTACCGCACATGTCTTTGTGTGAGCGATACATATGACTTTTCATAACCTGCTGTGAGTTATGTTTTTGTGAGTAGAGAGGTTGGCACATCATTAATTCTCAGTTTGCTACCCAAATGCAGTCAAATTTTCTATGTATTTTTTAACGTATTTCTATGACAAGAAACTCCTCAGATTTCACATTTATGGATGATATATATTAGACTTTTTAACTTTCTATCTCTGGACATTTCTCCCTATATATCTTACTTCAATAAATAAAGACGTTGTCAGAGAAAGGCTGTTTTGGTATCAAGCTGCTGTCTCTGAAAGGGATTAGCCATGTATTGCTCATTGTTATTAGAGGTTTTAAAAAGTAGTTAGCTTGTTTGTTTTTCTTATTTGTGTCCGTAGTGTGAATCATTAAGTTATGTGGTACTGAGCAGTGATGACATCTGTTGGAAAGTCTTCATCATAACATGATGGTTTGTTTGTGAAGAGGTCAGTCAAGCATAAATGATAGCCTTGTGGTAGACACACTGTATGATATTTATTATATTGACTTTACTTCTTTGTACGCACTTGTTTTTTTTACCTGTTGACCTGTTGTAGGCCTGTACTAATTGGGTGATTGCATAGGCAAATGGGCTATCTATGTGACATGTCTGTGTCGTCACCACATGCATTGTTGTTCAGAATGTTGCCTGGTTCTGTGAGTAACTCCAGACTACATTGGGAGCTGTTTATCTTGAGCAAACCTGAGAGTGATCAATGCCCCGTACTCTTGCCCAGCTGCCCTTCACTGACATTGCCCTTTGTCAGCATGCTGTTCCCCGTGAGCTCTTCAAACATCGGAAGACCTGTTTTTGCCTTTATTTATCGTGTATGATTTAGTGTGTTTGCATTGCGCTGCTGGGGACACGGATGGTGTAATCTACCAAATTTGTCATATTCTTGTCATACATACAGTACTCGAGCTATTTACTCATGCACATTCTCATTTGGAAAAACATTTCCCTAAAACGTCTGACTAGTAGGTGTAAGATTTATTAAGATTTTGTTACAGCTGTGTGCATGGCCAAGCCAGTGGCAGACTGGTGTCTGTCTTTCTGCACTTCCTGCCATTGTACAGAATACAACATTATTAATGCGCTGGAAGTACAAGGTTTCATAAAACACAAAAACAACAAAGGACAGGATAGCACAGATTCACCATATTTAAAAACACTAAGCAGTATGAATACTAAATTCGCATTATTGCACTGTTAAGGTAGATGTGTAGTAGCATGAAATGTGGCTCTCTCAACAGGTATTGGGCCTAAACATGCTGGTATTTAGCAGGGTTGTGGTTATAGGAATGAAACAGTCATGGAGTCTGTAAGTTCTGGACTTGATCCCCCTCTAGCACCTCCTAGAGGGCAGCAGGTCAAAGATGGTGGCTTGCATGTAAACTGTTCTTGACTACATCTTTCTCTTTGGTGAGGCAAATGAGAGTTGTAGGCATCATCTAAGGTGGGGCGAGGGTGGCTGATGACCTCACTGATGACCTCACTGCTGACCTCACTGCTCTCTGAAGCCTCATCCTCTCACCGAGGTTTTATTTTGTATTCCATCATGTCTTCTCTTTATATTGCTTCACGTTTGCCATTCTCTTCCTGGATTATGTATCTTGTACTCATATAATGGCTACATGATACACTTGTTTAATACACAAAGATGTTGCCTTAATGTACATAATCAGCAGAGGATGTTTTGTCGGTATATCAATTAGTTTTGACAGGCAGTACCTTGCTGTAGTTTCTGGTCGCCGCCATAATGAAAGTCCGCACAAGTCAATTGAGGAACACGAACCAGCAGTAAGAATAGGAGAAGAGGTAGTACAGTCGATTTGTTTGGACTTTCATCATGGCGGCGACAAGAAACTACAGCAAGGTACTGCCTGTCAAAACTATTTTATTAATAAATGTTGTGTACACTTACAAACTTCTCAGTGCCTCGTTTTTAATGTCAGGACCTGTGTTGTACTACCGATGGAGTGTGGAGTTTCTTCGAGCTGTTTTAATGGTTTAAAAATAGCGTAGTCGTCATGCTTCGTCCGAGGGCACCTACCACTTCCATTGTTAGCCTTCTGGGACAAACGATAAAAAGTAGTTAAACTCTGAATGCAACAGGCTAAATCAATTTTGCTCCTCAGTACACATACCAACTCCGTATGATGTTTTAACATGCCAATTTTCATTTTACACCGAAGTTCTCCTTTAATACACTTGTTTAATGCACAAAGATGTTGCCTTAATGTACATAATCAGCAGAGGATGTTTTGTCGGTATATCGATTAGTTAAGATTTTAACACTATGCTGCTGTAGCAAAGCCCTTCATATGCATACAATAGGCATGAACAGGCGGGTACAACATTTTGAATCTGAATAATTTTGCATGTAAATAGCAAATAGATTGAAGAACACATGCAACATTTTAGAGACATGCTCCAAATAGTTTTTGAGTGAACTATTTTTTAATGTTTTTTTGTGTAAGTTGGTCTTGAGTTCTGAGTCTCACCAATTTGTCATTTTTATTCATATGGGTTGAAATTTGGTTTCCTTTATGGAAAAAGCACAACAAGTATTGTGATAAAAAAAATGAGTTCATCATATGTTTTAAGAAAATGTATTTATTTATTTTAAATTTCAAAGATTTCCTAAATTTCAAAAATCTATATTTGGAGTACTTCAATGCCACTTTCACACTTTGTTGTTCTGTCACAGTTGTACCAGTGAAAAAAGTTAGATTAGTGTCACATGAAAACTGAGTTCCTCAGGGGATGGTGAACATGGCTCCAGACCTCAAGATAACACTTGTAAGGGTATTTTGGCTCTTTATTTCACAGGGAAGGATATGTGTGATATATTTAGTTTGATGTGAAAGAATGGGCATTCATATAACAAATACTGGAAAATGAAGAATGGTATGTTATTTCTGGGAGGGCCTGTTTGAGTTGGCATAGAATGACCCAATTGCATTGCAGTGTATGTATGAAAGCAGCTAGTACTCACTGTTTGTGGCACACATAACTAACAGTTAGGTGTTCTACATCAGCATATGCAAAGTGGCTCAGGAACGCCCTACTGGCAGTAGCGGAAATCATTGAATCGGAGTACACCAGCAGTGCGCTAACTGGTCCAATGTGATTCAATGATTTATGCTAAGCTAATAGCTAAAGTGCTACTGCCAGATTCGGAGATCCTACTGCCAGATCTGGAGATTAGCTGAAAGGATTCAAAAAGGGCAAACCTCGACTGGTAAATTCTAACGGTGCCTGTCCACTATCGCGGCGCGTTGAGATAGCTTGCCGCACCGCCTCCCCTTGTGTTGCCGGATCGCTACTACAGGTAGGCGTGTACCGAAAGTGCTGTTGAAAGACCACAGCTCAACATTAGCATGTCTGTGTGTGGCTTGTGTCCTCTATTGTAAGTCACATTGATTAAAAACATGTAAAAAGTCTAATGTAATGTAATGTGAAAATGGGCTGTGTCTACATAGCACGTTCTTGCAGTTAACATCGCCCCCAAATCTGCTGGAATCAAACCAGTATCCCTCCATTTGCTGGTCGACTTCTTTACCTCCAGAGAAACTACACTGTCGGTGTACTTAGATTTTCTACAGCATACAATTTCACTCATATCACCAATAGAAACTGTAATAATAATAAAACAACAGTTTTCTTTTCTCGAGAAAGGTGCATATTCACGAGAACTAATTTCGTCATGACAATACCTCGCTTGTGATCTACTTTCATTGGATAACGCGGGCGCGTCCGCCGGAATAATTTGCATAAAGTTGAGCAGAGCCCAACTTCTTGACGCGCCGCAACTGTCCGAGCTGCCGCGCCGGAATCCCGATAGGCTTTGCGAGGACGGCCATACTGACTTGACGGACTCCATTGGAAATGAATTGAATGCGTGCAGCGCGGCTTGACCCGCCGCGATAGTAGACAGGCACCGTAACGGTGCCTGTCCACTATCGCGGCGCGTTGAGATAGCTTGCCGCACCGCCTCCCCTTGTGTTGCCGGATCGCTACTACAGGTAGGCGTGTACAAAAAGTGCCGTTGAAAGACCACAGCTCAACATTAGCATGTCTGTGTGTGGCTTGTGTCCTCTATTGTAAGTCGCGTTGATTAAAAACATGTAAAAAGTCTAATGTAATGTAATGTAAAAATGGGCTGTGTCTACATAGCACGTTCTTGCAGTTAACATCGCCCCCAAATCTGCTGGAATCAAACCAGTATCCGTCTATTTGCTGGTCGACTTCTTTACCTCCAGAGAAACAACATTGTGGGTGTACTTAGATTTTCTACAGCATACAATTTCACTCATAGTCACCAATAGAAACTGTAATAATAATAAAACAACAGTTTTCTTTTCTCGAGAAAGGTGCATATTCACGAGAACTGATTTCGTCATGACAATACCTCGCTTGTGATCTACTGTCATTGGATAACGCGGGCGCGTCCGCCGGATTAATTTGCATAAAGTTGAGCAGAGCCCAACTTCTTGACGCGCCGCAGCTGTCCAAGCCGCCGCGCCGGAATCCCGATAGGCTTTGCGAGGACGGCCATACTGACTTGACGGACTCCATTGGAAATGAATTGAATGCGTGCAGCGCGGCTTGACGCGCCGCGATAGTGGACAGGCACCGTAAGGGCTCATTTCCACCGCCTTGTTCAGCACGTAGCCGTGTTCAGCGCGTGGGCGTATACAATAGGTTTGTATGGGGACAGAATACGCTCAGAACACGCTTGCGGTGGAAATGGTCTAATCTGTTAACGTGCATTCTAAACGAATACGGACAGAATACGGCCACGCGCTGAACACGCAGAGAGTGCGATGGAAATGAGCCCTAATTATAAGGGAGTTGGAAAATGAGCCTATTTTCAAAAACAAGTGGAGTGTTCCTTTAAGAGTGGAGCGAATGTATTAAACTGTGCAGATGACTGTTAAACAGGACACCTCTCTGCGTGAAAGGTGAAGTCCCTCTGAAAAGATCAAGACATTTCAAACAGATCTTAAAGACCAGTCAGACAAAAAAGATTTTTTTATTTTTTATTGATATTTACATAACAATGCAGGGGTGCTGGTTACATGAATATTATATAGACTACAATTAATACAGAATTGTAGTTACTACACTAGGAATGACAGTTATAGTTGTTACATTCGGAATTCCTATTTTCCTTAAAAATGTGTACTATTGGCATTCAGGCAAATCCATTTTGCCATCATGACAGCGCTGTCTCATATCTAAATTAGTCACCTTTCTAGTATTACTTTGGCACTTAAATGTTATATGGTCATCATGTGGGACATATTCTATAGTAACACCAGATACTGCAAATTCAAGCTTCCTTTCAGCCATGACCTGTGGATTGAGTTTGCAGGGCTCTGAAAGAAAACACAATACACATCATCACTTTTTACCCGGCTTTGAACCCAGGTCTCCAGTGTACCAAACAGGTGCTTTGACCGCAACGCCAAAGAACCAAGCTCGTTGGTATTTCAGTCAAAGCACACCCACAACCCTAGTGATGGTCACTCCATCACAGAAATTAACCTAAAGTGAGGTATAGACTGTGTTGCAATCATAAGTTTGATCTTTATTACCGTTTAAGGTCAAAGTAAGAGAGGCCACGCCCGCCATAGACAGAAGACTGCCCCCCACACACAGCCCGTCATCACCCCCCCACCACAACTTGCTACAGGCTTCAGTCTTATTCCTCCCACCTACACCACTGTCCACACACGTTTGCCCCATCCCCACCTCAGCTGCACATGCAGTGCTACAACCCCCCCCCCCCCACCCCCCCCCCCCTCACCCCACACACACACACACACACACACACACACACACACACACACAGCCAATCATCGGCCACCACAGCCAATCCTCCCTCCCAACCCCAACTGCACTTTATGCACTTTATCCCGCCCCCCATCACCTATTCTACCTCTGCCTTTTATCAGGTAGCCATTCCCCCAACTGCATTCTACGCACTTTACTCCCCCCTCCCCATGCACAGTTAGGATCAACAATCAGCAATTTCACTGCATGTCCTACTCTACCCAGCGTGTGTATGCATGTGACAATAAAATATCCGTGTGTCCTTGTATCCTTGCAATACTACATTTATTGTATTATTCAACATCTTTATTGTAAACAGTGCAGGTGCAGGCTTAGGCTGGATTAATGTACTTACTTAAACACTTCATTGGGTAGTACCACTGTCCGTAATGGCACTGATTCTCCCTTGTCTGATGTCCACTGGAAAGTCTGTAGTAAAGTGGGCATTTGAACACCACTCTGATTCCATGTGGGTAGGCGGGCTGTGATTCTCCAACTACATCTATCAAACTCTCCGGTGGAGGTGGAACACAATAATATAGAGGCACTAAATCAGTGAAATACAAAAGAAAGAACAGTCACAAAGGCATATGGACAATATAACATTTTCAAACAAGCAATATAATTTCAATGATAGTTTAAGTTAAATTCAGTAAAATTAGTTCATTATGGTTTGCCTCAGATATCAGAAAGTGGGGTTTGTAGACACATATATTGTAGTTCCACAGTCAAAAATCAAACCAACATTTGTTTTCTACTTTTTTAATGTGTAAATACAAACTAATTTCTGCCTTTATATTTTTATTCAGGGCTTTTTGTGCTTAGCTGATATGAACTGCTCATTTACATGATTCATACTTATCAGTTCACGGTTGGATTTTTATCTCCATGATGATAGCATCCCAAACTCACCAACTAGCAGAACTGTTTTACAGACATACTGCAACTGTTTTCATGTGATCAGTTTTGAAGGTAGTGAACACTTACATCTGCAGTCGACTTTAGCACTCCACCTGCCACTCTCACATCTTATATCCCTTCCTGGTTTTGCAGTATACGGATCATTGCATGTGTACCTCACAGTGACGCCATTGTTGTACTCGTTTTTATCAGGTATTAAGGTCATGTGCTGTCCCTCAGGCCTATCACATGTCTCACGTGCTGCATGAAACAAAATCATGATATCGTAATATAAAACAATTACTTCATACAGTTACTAGACATTAGTAGTCTGTATACATGTTCAGAAGAAAAATCATGAGTACAGTATATAGTCATTTTGTTTGTAATTGACACTGTGGATGTCTTACAGAAACAGAAAACAAAGCAAGCATTCAAAGTAACTCAAAGTATTATTTTATTTTTAGAAATCAGTAGTAATAGGTAATGGACTTATTTGTAGAGTAACCAGGGGTGCTGCTAGAAATTGTGGGCCCCCTGAAAGAAAATAACTTTGGCTCCCCACCCCAACCATATAACATATAATCTTCTTTGGGCCCCTGTGAAGCTCTGGGCCCCCTGAATCGTCCTGATCTATCCGCCCTTAGCGGCGCCCCTGAGAGTAACTGTCTATTCTGTTTTCAGTCAGAATAATTTCGTTGAATGGACACAGGCATACAAACAGAGTTTACACTGACACACTGGTGCCTACTAGCTAGCCAAAGTTATTCCTCTTCACTATGATTAGCTGATACTAATACAAATTTGACCAATCCGTGATAGATACTGTGTTTAACCCCAGAAGAGGCTTCAGCCTCTGCATTTGACCTATCCGTGGTTAGTGAATGCACATCAGGAGTCTCCAACCCACAGCCCCCTCAAACCATGACATGTGTGATCGCCTGGAACTCACACACACCACAAACCATGATGTGTGAGCGCCTGGAACTCACACACACCACAAACCAGGATATGTGTGAGTGCCTGCAATTCACACAGACCACAAACCATGATGTGTGAGTGCCTGCAATTCACACACACTGCAAACTGTGTGTGAGTGCCTGGCAGTTGGGGGGTGGGATGCCTTGCTTACGGGCACCTCATCTGCAGATAAGGAAGAAGGCGAGCACTGTTCGTCCCCTCTCCCAAACCCAGATGTTTTTCCTGCTGGGCACAGACAAGCCTGGCAGATGACCTGCCGCCCTCTGGCTCCACGGCCGACCCCCTTTCTCCCTATATCCCCCTCCTGTCAGACAGCACGCGCTGAGACACAACCCATTTCAGTACTGCAGTGTGAAGAAGCATTCACAGGCACAAGTGACTTTGCCCCGGGATTTCACAAGTTTGCTCATGAATATCCAAACCAAGCATTAAGGTCGTAAAACTGGGCGCCTCCGACAGTCAGAAATCAGTGAATCAGAATCAGTGTTAGTCCAGTAGGCAGGAGTATTATGAATCTGATGTACTTACGAATGCACTCTGGACTATCAGTCCAGCGCCCTAAACGACATGTGATTTTATCCACGCCATTAAATTGGTAAAAACGTTCACATGTGTATTTCACTTCAAATCCTTCACTGTAAATCTTTTGATCCGGTGGGATGATGTTTCCATTTTCAACACGTGGTGGAGCAGTACACAAGTTATGGTCACCTGGGTGAGGAAAGAAAAACATTCATAAATGTTGAGGGCAGAGCAAAAGATTAATGGCTCATAATATCGTCTTGCAATCAATCAGTTTTCTTTACACAAAAGGAGTACAGAAACGAGTACAGAATCGATTCAGGTTTCTTTATACGAAAGGTTTACCAATACCGAATGGATTCAGTTTTCTTTACACGAAAGGCTTACATACGTATACAGAATGGATTTATTTTTCTTCATACGAAAGGCTTATGAGTACAGAATTGATTCAGTTTTCTTTATACGAAAGGCTGACGTGTACAGAATCGATTCATTTTTTTTCATACAAAAGGCTGATGTGTACAGAATCGATACAGTTTTCTTTATACGAAAGGCTGACGTGTACAGAATCGATTCATTTTTTTTCATACAAAAGGCTGACGTGTACAGAATGGATTCAGTTTTCTTTACATGAACGGGTTACGTACGTATACAGAATGGATTCTCCCATGTTCCATTTTGACACTTAATGTTTTGATGTGCTGATGTGTAACCAGGGTCACACTCAAACTGTAGAAACTCCCCATGCAAATACGTCTCCTTCTTCAGTGGATAATTCACATTATCAGCAATGGTTGGGGCATCACATGGCGTCTGACCTGGAAATACAATAAACCAGAAAAACGTTGTGCGTATTGAGATAAGAGATAACTGCAAGTGTCTTTAGTCACATGTGTGTCCAGCTTTTAGTTTTCCTGTCTGAGCCAGACATAAATGTAAACATTATTTAATTATTTTTTATTATTTTATTATTTATCTATTTTTGCCAAACACATTTCTTATTTTTATTGGAAACACAAGAAACAAAGTGGTCTATTTTTTTTTGCTTTTACACCAAACTGAAATCATCAAACATTACAAAAATATACAATCCGCCAAATGTAAATCAAGATTAAAAAAATACAGGTAGATTTGAAAACCAAGTGGTTTTTTTTTTTTAAACAAAAAATGCAGCAAAGACTGCTTGAAAATATAGACCTCAATTAAAAAGGTCATTAAACTGTGTCAATAGAAATATTTTCAATTAAAATTAGTAAAATTTTAACCATCCCAAAAGGTGATGTTGTATCGCCTCAATTCAATGCCTGCCTGCTGTTACAAACTTCTTGAGACAGGTGGTGCCCACACACTGTTTGAACTTTAGTGTGTCATAGTGCAAAGAACTGCTGACATGTAAAAACTCTATTCATGATGGGTCTTTGGCTGGTGAAGTATTCTTTGACTACATTCGGAATTTGTTTTTTAAAGCCCTCGCCATTATCAATGGGAGCCACAAGAGAATGGAATGCTGGAATGTGTGCTGCATTGGAATAAGTACGTAGCAGCAATCATAGCTAGCAATCATAGACAGTTTTCCTATATTTCACGTTTTAACTTTTAAATGTTCCTACTGACAATGTTTAATAACTTCTTCATCATTTTTAATTAGTTTGAAATGTTATTGGCTGTGCTTTTGTAAAAAAAATGGTTTTCAAATCTACCCTGACATCTTTAACTTACTTCCAGAGTGGTTTCCAAAGAAGTTATAAAAAAACCTCCAGAATGTCAACTTTACAACAAACATATTTGGTACTCTGTATCATTTTTATAATTCAAGATGTAAGCATATAAAATGTGCCCCGTATTTTTGGCCCACGCTATATTTAAGTGTTAAATCTTGAAATTCAGCTCATGTACTCACGAAGGCATGTTGGACGAGTGGTCCAGTTTCCTGCATTACAAATGATCTTATCTTTGCCCTCAGTCTCATAAGACAGACGACATGCATATTTCAATTCAGTCCCATTTTCATAGAATTCTTGATACTGAGAGACAATGATTGCATTTGGAACATCTGGTGGAGCAGTACACCCGTTGCTGTCTTCTGTTAGGGAAAACAACAGCTCTTCATTTTGGTGCACTGACCACTGAACAGAACAATCATGTCAAAATCAGACCAGTATATCCTGGTAAAAAAGTAAAAACAATTTACGTTTGCATTCTGGTTTCTCCCACTGTCCATTGTTACACAGAATTTGCCGTAATTGTGATGTGTAACCAGGTTTGCATTCAAACTCCTGAGACTCTCCCCCTGAATAAGTGTCCTTCTGATTCTCATAAATGACATTATCAGCTGCGGGCGGGGCAGCACATTCATTTTCACCTGCAGATAACCAAGGAGAGCATGTAAAGAGGAAATAGGATGTATCGTATCATATTGTTTTATAATATTTGTATTGTCATGAGGCAATGTCTTCACTCTTTTTTCATGACTGCTAGTAGGTCTTGAGATAGATAGACAGACAGACAGACAGACAGACAGACAGACAGACAGACAGACAGACTCACCGACAGACAGACTCACCGATACACTTGGGTGTGACAGACCATACGCCTTCAGAGCAGCTGCTTGTCCTCCACCACCCGCCGGTGTTTAGTTTGAAACCAGAATTGCAGGAAAATCCCACAGTATTCCTGTCATGTTGCACAACTAATCCATTTTTAATAGTAGGGGTAGCGCAGGCATTGTTATCCACTGAAAGCAAAGTTATATGTTGTAGACCAAGTTTTGGATGCACAAACATTTCAAGTCCACATAATCAGAGGGTCTGTTGTCACTCAGACTATCAGCAGCAACAAAATAAATGAGACTAATGAACATGATTCTAGTGGGCTACACG
Organism: Coilia nasus; assembly: GCA_027475355.1. Lineage (NCBI taxonomy): Eukaryota > Metazoa > Chordata > Actinopteri > Clupeiformes > Engraulidae > Coilia > Coilia nasus. Next base: position 1,951,952 of record CM050212.1, read on the forward strand.
TGCTGTTGTTTCGCCTAAGCCTACTCGTACATAAGCACCAGTATGGTCTCACCAACATCACTTTGTTTATCGAGAACAGAAACATGCCATTTGATTTACTATGGACAGAAGGCAGAAAGCAAAAATGACATACCACAAAGTTGTTTAGGACTCCAGCCATCAATTTTACATGTAGCTTTCTCTGCAGTTTTCGTGTAACCCCATCCACAGGAATATGTTACAGCCTCATTGAATCGATATGTGTATTTATAAGAGTTCCAGTGCAGAGTTGCATGTCCGTCATGCTCTCGACGTGAGCAATGGATTTCTGCGTAGGAATGGAATATTTTTATCTATCTGCTCTTTACGTTAAACAGTATGACATGAGTGGTGTTTGAACACATTAAGGCTGTGGCTTACCCTCACAGCCAGGAGTGATCTATCTGCTCTTTACGTTAAACAGTGTGACATGTGTGGTGTTTGAACACATTAAGGCTGTGGCTGCTTACCCTCACAGCCAGGAGTGATCCTATTGGGCCACTCTCCGTCCTCTCCACAGAGAAATGAATCCGTCTGCTTTTTTGTAATTGTCCGATGTCCTTCACTGCACTCGATCTCAACCCGTTCTCCACGTCGGAAAATATTTATGCCTTCAGGTAATCTTCTGGTGTTAGGCGAAGTAGAAGGTGAGAGCTTGCAGTTGATCTCTGCAGACCAAGCAGACACGTAACAATAGAATAGTGGTGCTAGAGGCTACCAGCAAGGAACAAAAGAGGACACTGATTGGACAAAATAACTTACGCATCTTTTCATACCTTTTCATTTCATAAACTTCACACACTGAATGGGCACAACATTGTTTTAGACCACGCTGAGTTTTGTAAAATTTCATTGGTAGGGGACACCATTATCATTTTTGTGTGTTAACTCGCCAATTGTTGCACCCAACAAAAACATTTTCACGATATGAGTGTGTATCACGGTGTATCAACTTAGTCCTTAAAGGAGAACTTCGGTGTAAAATTATTAAAGGAGAACTTCGGTGTAAAATGATTAAAAGAGAACTTCGGTGTAAAATGAAAATTGGCATGTTAAAACATCATACCGAGTTGGTATGTGTACTGAGGAGAAAAAATGATTTAGCCTGTTGCATTCAGAGTTTAAATATTTTTAATAGTTTGTCCCAGAAGGCTAACAATGGAAGTGGTAGGTGCCCTTAGACGAAGCATGACGACTACGCTATTTTTAGACTATTAAAACAGCTCGAAGAAACTCCACACTCCATCGGTAGTACAACAAAGGCTCTGGCATTCAAAACAAAGCACTGAGAATATTGTAAATATACACAACGTTTATTTAAAAAACTGTTCTTACATGCAGTAGTTTGCAGTTGTTTATCGTCGCCGCCATGATGAAAGTCCAAACAAGTTGATTGTACTACCACTCCTCCTTTCTTCCTGCTGGTTCGTGTTCGTCAATCGACTTGTGCGGACTTTCATCATGGCGGCGTCAAGAAACTACAGCAAGGTACTGCCTGTCAAAACAGTTTTACTAATAAATGTTGTGTACACTTACAAAGTTCTCAGTGCCTCGTTTTTAATTTCAGGGCCTTTGTTGTACTACCGATGGAGTGTGGAGTTTCTTCCAGCTGTTTTAATGGTTTAAAAATAGCGTAGTCGTCATGCTTCGTCTAAGGGCACCTACCACTTCCATTGTTAGCCTTCTGGGACAAACGATAAAAAATAGCTAAACTCTGAATGCAACAGGCTAAATCAATTTTGCTCCTCAGTACACATACCAACTCGGTATGATGTTTTAACATCCCAATTTTCATTTTACACCGAAGTTCTCCTTTAAATGGTCATTAGCGCTATAGCACCACCTAGTAAAAATTGTAAATGTCAATTGCCAGTGTCATTATTGCATGAAATTTGACATGTAGGATTATTACTCCAACCTATGTAAGCACATTATGTTTCAAAACATTTGTTTCATAGGAAGCTCTATAATTTCAAAAAGTTGCTTATAATTACAGAACGGGCATTTATTTTATAGGGCCACTATAATTCCCCTTTGTGCTGAACTTCACAGCCCACTGCGGCAGTCATAGGTACCGCGATGTATCTCTGCTTGTGACTTTGAAGACGTCTGTACCTTCACACTCTGGTGTCACAGTCCAGCCGTGCTTGGTGCACTTTGGGGTTCTTTCATTAGCCGGTTTGTAGCCCGCCTCACAGGTGTATCTGAGGTCGTCATCATCTCTGAACACGGCCCGGCTGTTTGTAATCCTTCCATGTGGTATAGCAGGCGTTTCACATTGTATTTCTGAAAACACAGGCCATTTTTTGCAAGAGTAATATATATATATATATATATGTAGAGATGCTGATTTTAGGAAAATGTGCAGTGGTCTCTTAATTTCCAGAGCTCCAGATTTTTTTCCAAGCTTTTTTTCAAAGCCCACACAAAAAAAGTGTAGCAGAGTAGCGGAGGACATTTTTGTGAGAGTATATATATGTATATATATTTATAATATTTATATATATATATAGTAGTTTTATTTTCAAAGCCCACAAAACTGTACCTCTACATGTTGGGATGGCAGCACTCCATGTCCCCTCCTCTGTGCAGTGTATTTCCTCTGCTCCACTGATCTGCTTTTTCTGTGACTGGCACTGGAAGTGTATGACATCGCCGTAGCCGCCATCTTCAAAGTTACCGGACGCCCTGAGGTCGCCGGCCAGTTCGATTACTGGACACTTCACCTCTGAAGTTTCAAACCAGAGTTAATGCTGCATCATCATATGTAAGGTACGGTCATGCTTTTCTTACCATGTATCCAATAGCAATTGCTCCTCATTTCTTTTTAGTCACACATGCTTCTTTCTGTCCAGGTTGGACTTCACCTAATTTTTGGCTTATTAAACATCTTAGCTTATCAGTCAGAACTTCTAGCACCGTCTCGCCACCTGGTGATCATAATATGAACAGGCACACTTCCAGGAATAGTATTAATGCTGCAGTTCATGTAGCATTTCTTAACAGACATGGCAAAAAATAACAAAAACACGTAAACTCAACAGACAAACTGAACAGACCCTACTTTATCGTTGTCTAGCATAGGGAAAGGTGAGTGGAGAGTTGGTGTACTAAATCTTTACAGACAGAGTAACTGCCAAGCCTTCACAAAGAGTCACTGTACCAAACCTTCACACACAGAATTAGTGTACCAAACCTTCACGCACAAAGTTAGTGTACCAAACCTTCACACACAGTTAGTGTAAACCTTCACACACAGAGTTAGTGTACCAAACCTTCACACACAGAGTTAGTGTACCAAACCTTCACAGACAGTTAGTGTACCAAACCTTCACACACAGTTAGTGTACCAAACCTTCACACACAGAGTTAGTGTGCCAAACCTTCACACACAGAGTTAGTGTACCAAACCTTCACACACAGAATTATTAAACCAAACCTTCACAGACAGGGATGTCATTGTCCCAGCCACTGGCCATGCAGCTACGATGCCTGTTCCTGCTCATCATGCGGTACCTGTAACAGCCATGTTTGTGTAGGCATCAGATACGAGTGACCCTGCACTTAGCAAACTTATCTATCTATCTATCTATCTATCTATCTATCTATCTATCTATCTATCTATCTATCTATCTATCTATCTATCTGTCTATCTGTCTGTCTGTCTGTCTGTCTGTCTGTCTGTCTGTCTGTCTGTCTGTCTGTCTACCCATCTATCTGTTTGGACTTTCATCATGGCGGTGACGAGAAACAACTGCCAACTACTGCAGGTAAGAACTTTTTTTTAAAATAAACTTTGTGTACATTTGCAATATTCTCAGTGCTTTGTTGTGAATGCCAGAGCCTTTGTTGTACTACCGATGGAGTGTGGAGTTTCTTCGAGCTGTTTTAATGGTTTAAAAATAGCGTAGTCGTCATGCTTCGTCTAAGGGCACCTACCACTTCCATTGTTAGCCTTCTGGGACAAACGATAAAAAATAGTTAAACTCTGAATGCAACAGGCTAAATCAATTTTGCTCCTCAGTACACATACCAACTCGGTATGATGTTTTATAACATGCCAATTTTCATTTTGCACCGAAGTTCTCCTTTAAAGAAAAGCCCTGTTTGTCACTCAGATTCAGTGTGCAACAAGCACTGTCCATGGGTTAAATTTGCATTGCGCAAAACTGGATTTGTTCATCTTTCAGTGTTTTGCTTACTGTCATGTTATTTTTACCGCAATCCAAATATTTCAATGGCCGTTAGTCAGAGAAAATTAACTAACTCTTTTTGCAAGGTCAGGCATAACTAAAATACAAATTGCAACACTTCCTAATAGACTTCCAGATGGTAGGCAACACTTCCTTATAGACCCACAGATGTCAGCAATTCTTTTGAATAGTTCTGCAACACCCCTAAGTGTTTCCTAATCTTTTTGTGTTGTGTACCCCCTTAGCCTTTTTGTCATTCCATGAGTACCCCCTGACTCATACGTGTTCGTGTTGATGATTGGCCAAAAGTGTATGTAACACACAAAGTGAATGTAACACAACTGAACAATTAAATGTACCCCCTGCAGTGTGCTCGCATACCCCTAGTAGGGGCACGCGTACCCCTGCTTGGAAATCACTGACTTAGAGTTTCTGTCCTGAAGGCTACATAATGTTTCTCTACTAGGGATGCAAACAATTAATTGTCGATAAGAATTTGTCAGTTAATTGTTCTTTTCACTAGTGGTATCGCTAATAGAGGGCGCCGCTGAGGGCAACGTGAAATGCTAACGCGAGAGACCCAGCTCAAAAAACATGAAGCTGTCAAGAGGAAAAGAAGCCAAATGTACTCTGCGTGGTGCAACGTTTAAATACAACTGTTCAACGACTTCACTGAGTTACCACCTCTACAGCGTGCATGCAACTGTGCTTCATGGAACGAGTGAATCAGAACAACCTACAATCCCAGCACTGTTTGGAAGCACTGTCATCCTATGTGATGATAGAGCAGAGGGCATTACTGACAGGATATGCACCATGATTGCTATGGCCATGACCCAGTCGTTAGTTCCATGCTTGGTAGTCAAGCTAGCTATTCCAAAGTTCTGTTAAGCCTTGCTTTAGCAAAATCACGTCCGTAGAGAGTCAATGCAGCATGACAACACTAAAAGACGATCTCAGAGGCATATAACGTTGCAACTCTGTGTTCTTCCATCTGCTCGTCATTTGCTAAACCTGTCACATTTTTACTGTTTGTTTACAGTTCACCACGAACTTGGCGAATTGATAGACATAAACGTGATATGTTTGGAAAGCAGGGACTATTTCATAGGTGTGCCTATTATATGTAGAAAATTAATAACCGTTTTAAAGAACGATTCACAATGTGAAATTGAAGGAAGCCGTGGTATAAAGCCCAATAATATTCTGTCTAGCTCTCTATTTAGAATGTCCTCTCTTTCTTTTTATGTTTCTAATAAATAAATGTTTCAAATGCAACAAATGAGCCAGTCCACAATTTAGTTTCATGTTAAAGTAACCGTAATTTCTATAAAGAATGTATTTTGTTATACAACATAAATGCATTTGCCTGCACTGTGTTCCTAATTGCACAATAAATCCTTCATTAAGGAATATACATTTTTTTTTATTTAGTATTTTAACCACGTTTAGCTTATATTCTTATAGACTCTATTAAAACACTGAAATTCAGGGAGAAATCACCGCTTATCAATTACAGTTTTTCTCAGTCACTTTGGTGCTTTTTTCACATCATATTTACATTTGCACAACAGTTAGTGCATTTCTCAAAACAATTAGTGCAAACTGCAAAACCTAGTGGATAACCTGCAAAAGCATGTCCCTTGCTTAAAATGGATAGTCCATTCCTTAAAAGCAAGTATTCATGTCAATGAAACTGCCAAGGTCACCAAAATGAGAAGTCTTGACACCATGGTCTATGAACAAGATAGTCAAATGCTTTGTAATGTTTTCATTATGACAGTTTATTCTCTCAGTGTTTTACAATGCAAAAAAAGGTCGAACTCTGTGACACGACCTGAAAATGGTCAAGACAGCACTATACACTACTTGTACAGCCATTTGAAAACTACAGTAAAGTTACATATTGCTGTAGTTAGGGGAGTAGGTGAGTACAAGACACTGAATACGTATGTTTCACATTTTTACTGTATATGGTCTTTGCAATTCTACAGCATTGAGCAAAATAAAAATACACTACACTCACTTCTTTAGAACAAACATAAGTAACCCTTTTGGTACAGCTGTGCCCAAATGTGAACAAGCACAATCAGTGATGGCAACCTGGTCCCCCATGTGGATGGACAGGGTCATTGCATGCGGACACACAGACAGACATACACACACACACACAGAGGGTCATTGCAATACCTGGTCAGTTCCCTCCAGGGTACCAGGTAACAATATAACAGTACATATTGTAACTGAACATAGGTAAATCATTCTGGCACATCCAGACCTTCCTGTCTGTCTGGCCATATATTTTCATCTACATCACAACAGATATCCCTTGCAATGCAGCGAGAAAAATATCTCCTGTAGTGGCGAATCCACCCTCTGCATGACTCTGCTGTGATGTTGTCACATGCTGCATCCATGGCTGCTAGCAAGGCCATTTGCACATGTAGATGCCGGTCATAAACCTTCCACCTCCAGGCAGAGAAAATGACTGAACTGACTGAACTTCTGGAGAAGAGGGCCGTGGTAGACAAATACGATCACGAGGGGAGAGCCATCCGTAGGTGCATCTAGCCCCACAGCGCCAAAAGGAAGCTCAGAGAGGCTTTTCATCATCATTTGATGAACAGCAGTGAATGGGCAGCTTAGACGTACAGCCTCTTATCATTTCTAACACCGAATGATGATACAGCAGATATTCACGTAGCGCCAGAGTTTACACTGGGCTGGAACGCTCCTACTCACCCTGGCAACATAGCCTTCCGGAGCTCAGCTCCGCCTCCTCACTAAGGCAACATAGCCTTCCGGAGCTCAGCTCCGCCTCCTCACTAAGGCAACACAGCCCTCCGGAGCTCAGCCCCGCCTCCTCACTAAGGCAACACAGCCCTCCGGAGCTCAGCCACGCCTCCTCACCTAGGCAGCAGAGCCAACCGGAGCTCAGCTCCGCCTCCTCACCTAGACAGCAGAGCCAGCCGGAGCTCAGCCCCGCCTCCTCACCTAGGCAACACAGTCCTCCGGAGCTCAGCCCCGCCTCCTCACCTAGGCAACACAGCCCTCCGGAGCTCAGCCCCGCCTCCTCACCTAGGCAACACAGCCCTCCGGAGCTCAGCCCCGCCTCCTCACTAAGGCAACACAGCCCTCCGGAGCTCAGCCCCGCCTCCTCACCTAGGCAGCAGAGCCAACCGGAGCTCAGCTCCGCCTCCTCACCTAGGCAGCAGAGCCAACCGGAGCTCAGCTCCGCCTCCTCACCTAGGCTGCAGAGCCAGCCGGAGCTCAGCCCCGCCTCCTCACCTAGGCAACACAGCCCTTTGGAGCTCAGCCCCGCCTCCTCACCTAGGCAGCAGAGCCAACCGGAGCTCAGCTCCGCCTCCTCACCTAGGCAACACAGCCCTCCGGAGCTCAGCCCCGCCTCCTCACCTAGGCAGCAGAGCCAGCCGGAGCTCAGCTCCGCCTCCTCACCTAGGCAGCAGAGCCAGCCAGAGCTAAGCCCCGCCTCCTCACCTAGGCAGCAGAGCCAGCCGGAGCTCAGCTCCCTGTGCTATAGCATGTAGTCATACAATAGAGTGACTATAGGGAGGGAAAGTGGAACACAGCGATCCTAGCGGTGGCGTTCCTATCCCCAGAGCGATCCTATTAAAAATCCCATAGACCGATTTTTAAAAAAATCCCACAAAGGTATGACACGGAACTTGTGCACCAGACATATTTTTCAGGCTATATATGGGGATTATCTACTAACTGTGAAAGTATTGTGTGAAATTTCGTCCTATTTTAAAAAATCTAAATTGTGCCTAACTTGTCATAAACGGACTACAACTTTGAGTCGCTCCCGTTACGTCAGTAAACACAAGTTCACCATACTGTAATTCGTAACTGATTGCAACCACGGAGAAACAAATGAATGCCAGTTTTTACATTTCATAAAGATTCCATAAAGCTACGGTTGTGGATTCTTATAATCAGATGAGTTTCATGTACACAATCGTTGGATTTCACTTACTTCTCTCGCCGGCAGCTAACTGTTAGATTTGGGCAGGCGCCAGATTTTGCGGTGACGTCATACACGCGCCTATCGTTCAGTGTAGTCCTTTATCAGCTTTTTAATTAACATTAAAAACAATTCAGATTAGTGAAAAAAATAAAGTATGACCACCTGAATCGATAGAACTGCCCAGCATGCATATTATATGAAAGCCACTATCTTAACTTTGGAGTGTGAGCCGAAATGTAATTTTTTGAAGAAAAAATCCCATTCATTTCGATAGAGGTGGGGAACGCAACCAGCAGGGGGCGATGAGATTACTTTCCCTCCCTATTGTACGTTCGGCTGTAATTGGGTGCATTTACATTTTATTTTTGAAAAATTTCATTAATATTGTCATTCTGTAACAAATAAAGGTAAATAGAAATATAAGTAGATACTGACCACTGTGAGTAAAGAAGGCAGTTTAGCCACTGTTGCCTACTGTGAGCTGCTTCTCTACTGCACAGCACTGCACTGCAACTAGACTGCTGCCTTCCATGGGTGTAACGCAGCGTTCTGACTAGCTAATAGTTACTGGCTAATAATTACTTCCTAATAAGCATTTATTTTGCTTTTGTTAACTCTTACTTAACACTTTGTTCATCATTTGGTAACCATTGCGTTTGCACTATTCCTCATCAGTAAATCATTTATAAACACATTCACACACATCTGTCTGGAAGTTGGTTGGTTATCTGTCTGTATGTCTGACTGTGTGTCTTTATGCTATCTGCTATCTGTCTCTCAGCCTGCTGTATTTCTGTCTGTCTGTCATCTTCTCTGTCTGATTTAACATTTGTAGATATGTTTATAAATGAATTACAGAGGAAAATAGTGTAAAAGCAGTGGTTACTAATGATGAAATAATGATGACAATGATTATAAAGTGCAACCCGTGGTTCTAAAGCAGTGTGCGGAAATGTCTATGACTGAAACTAGGCATTCCTGAAACTGTTGGCATTCCGTTTTTAAAGCCAACGAGTGTTTCCAACACCTGATGTGTACAGGAGAGAGTACTGCAGAACATTTACTTGACACTAATGTTTGTATGATTGAATTTGTGCTCGAGCAGCCTTATCCATTCATGATACTGTACATAATTCAATGTCAAAAAGACAAATTCTCCTTGGTTCTAAATCTTGGACAGGCAGGGTACACAATTACATAAGATAATTAATACAAATGATTATATAAAGATTCCAACTGTGCCTGCTTTGTGTGTGAGGTGAGTAAAGGAGATCTTAAAGAAGAAATTTGGTGTAAAATGAAAATTGGCATGTTAAAACATCATACCGAGTTGGTATGTTTGCTGAGGAGCAAAATTGAGTTAGCCTGTTGCATTTAGAACTTAACTATGTTTTACCGTTTCTGCCACCTTCTTGGAACAAGAATAACAATGGGAGTGGTAGACGCCCTTAGACGAAGCATGATTATGATCTTCATCTAAGGGCGCCTACCACTTCCATTGCTAGCCTTCTGGGACAAACGGTAAAAAACGATTAAGTTCTGAATGCAACAGGCTAACTCAATTTTGCTCCTCAGCAAACATACCAACTCGGTATGATGTTTTAACATGCCAATTTTCATTTTACACCGAATTTCTCCTTTAAAGCACTTGGGTTAATCTACGTAGGTGTGGAAATAAGCCTTACCCAGTTTTGCATGTGTACTCAACTACAGCTCCGAAGACAAAGTCATCCCCACTAGACAATTGAAAATCTCCATTTGGTGTATCTCCAGGGTGACCGCATGGTTTTTCTAAACAATAAAAAAAAAACAAAGTAGAGTATATTAAAGAGGGAATGATATAGTTTTAACTGTGCAGTGGCTGAAATGCCTACACTATAATTGTTCATAAACAAATGTGCAAATGTGCTCCATCACCATAGCTTGTTCATTACATGTGGTTCTAGAAAGGCAGCGTACTCACTCTGACAGGCTCTTCCTGTGAGAATCCATTCTGTGCCTGTGCATGTGGCACGGAATAAGCCAGTGTAACCAATTTCACACCGAATCCTCACCGACTCCCCATCACTGTACTCCTCTTTCAGACTCGACAGGTCGGCATAATCTGGCCTTCTAATTGTGCTTTTTAAACAGCCTATTCACAAAACACATTTTATTTTACATCCAAGTCGTCATGACAGAACACAGAAGTTCTGTACTCTATGCGTAGAATCTGTGCCTGTGCAACTCTGAATCATTCAACAGTAATTAAAGATCTATTATATACACATTTAATTAAACACACACAGATCTATCAAAGATAAAAATAAGCTAAGCAAAATAGCAAAATTACTTTTTTAACCAATGTACTTACCAGTACTTTCACTTTTTCCTGAAGTGAAAAGGCACATAAACAGGACAAAGGATAGATCCACCGCCTGCATTTTGGACCTCAAACCAGCAAATGATCAAACTGACCTCTGCCTCTTTTTTGGTGATTTGGCTGTGGCTTCAGAGTTAATAATTTACTGCTTGTCTTGAGTGGATATGTCTGTGAAAAAGAGGCAGCCCCAGAATGTGTCACCTCAAAAACAGCTTTAAGAGCGGTAATGTAAGAGCAACAGGAGTTTAAACAGGAACTGTCCTCAGTGCTAAATATATGGGAAGTCTTAACTTCTGAGTCACATGTTGTCTAGCAACCTTACAAGACCCTTTTAGGACTTTGCAATGTTTTTAACCCTCACTGCATGTGAACTACAGCACATACAAAGAGTAAAACATTATGCATGCAGTTTTAATGACAATGAACACAGTTAAGCTTTACTTTAAACAACATCTCCTTCAGCACAGATATTATTTACTTTAGTTCATAGATATGGCATTGCTGTCAGATTAGTTTTGATACATGAGCATGTGAGAATTGGATAAACTCTGCTGTTGTTCACTATCTGTCTTATAGTCTTATTATTTATTATTATTTCAGTTATGTGTCTACAGTGCAGTAACACAGCAGTGCTGTCGTTTGTGCTTGATATTGCTCAATTACTTGGTTGCTCAATATTGTTCAATCAAACATCACTGTGCAGTCCATGGAGTGACGCCCAACTGCCACCATCTTGCGCTTCATCTCCCAAAAGACCAGTGTTGAAAATGAAGGTGTCGTCCTTTTGTAAAGATTATGTAAAGATTATTTAAAGGCCGTCGTGTAAAGATTATGTTAAGATTAAGTAAAGATTGAATAGCAGACATGCCACCATAATGTGGACCATTTGCAATGGTTTTGTTGCGCAAACAGGCAGGCCAGCCAGGAGAGATTCGCCTCGATTACTACAACGCCCTCATGGTTGGCCTGGCCTACCTGCTTGCGCAATAAAAGCATTGCAAATGCTCCAGAATACGACGGCGCGTCTGCTATTCAATCAACCCAAAAGAGCGCACCTCACTCTGCTTTTCGTCAACCTGCATTGGCTCTCAGTGGCTGCTAGAATTCAACACAACGCTTTGATCCTAGTCTACAAAGTAACCTCAGGGTCTGCCCCTGCTTAACTGAAGGCAATAATAAAGGCTTATGTTCCTACCAGGGCGTTGTGATCCTCAAATACGATTTGTCTTGGCTGTGTCCTCTTCTTACACAAGGCGACCTCAGTCTAAACTGTTCTTTGTGTTGTCCCTCAGTCAGTGGGTTTACATGGCAGTGTAATAATTCGAATCATTGGCTTAATTTGACTAAGAGTTTTCATGTTTAAACCAGCTACCAGCCGCTACAAGAGTAGGGCCATCCCTCCTGACCTCTAAAAAGCTTATGAAGACTCCTTTTTTTCTAAGAGTACTTCCCTTCCTAGCAAAACTAACCTCCACTCACCAACACTTTATCTGGGTGCCTTTGTGAGGGCGTGTGTGTGTGTGTGTGTGTGTGTGTGTGTGTGCGTGTGTGGTGTGTGTGTGTGTGTGTGTGTGTGTGGGGGGGGGGGGGGGGGGGGGTTGAAGTGCCATGCTTTTGTTTTCTCTGTGTTCCTCTAACCTTCTGTTAGCTTGTTTATGTCCTCCTTTTGTCAGCCACTTTGGATAAAAATGTCCGCTAAATGTAATGTAATGTAATGTAATTATGTCTTCAAAATGATGGTCGATGGTCTCCTCGTCGTGTAAAGATTATGTGTTCTACAATGCTTTTAGGAAATGCAACGCAGATAGGTATTTTATATTTGTCAACACCAATGATGTGGAAATCATGTTTGACTTTTATTGCCATTGGTCAAAATCAGCTGCATCACTATCAAATACTGTCAGTCCTTTTACCCAGTCCCTCTACAACACAAGTTGAGATATGTCTACTGGAATAATGGAAAATACAGAAACTCACATGAATTAGCCATATGAAAAGGACCTTGATCAACTGTAGGCTTCAGGAACATGTCAGCAAGGTTGGTTTAAATTGACTGATTTGGTTGGTTTAACTGATGAATGAATTATACATATTTGCATGGAAAATTGAGAGTGAAAATTGTCTCTGTTCTGACACTGTTTTAACAATTTAACCAAACCCATCTGAAGGCCATTGCAATGTCATTATCATTATCAGTGATGTTGTGTAGGCCCTACTGACATGCCCAATGATATGGCACTGATGATGATGAAAGTTAGGTACATAATACAGCAATTTAGTATTGCCAATATCTGTACTAGCCGTGGCATGTGTAAGTGGTCATAACTTGACGATGGCGGTAGTTGTGAGTATAATGTCAGCATATGGTGACTACATCAAAGAAGCTAATAGATCATGACAAGATGTGGTTGTCACAGGGCATCACACTGGCAGGCTGGAGGGGTCAGCTTTACAAATAAAGGTTTCCCGGCATTGTTTACTTTACCTTTTGCACCCACACTGTCAATGATTGCCTTGCTGATCAATAGCCTTAGCACTAACCACATGAACCAAAACATTTTGTCATACAAGAATTTGTACTACTTTGGAACAAATGTTAGTCAACACTTTATTTTATTGTCCCTACTACATTCATTGGATACAGTGTAGCAACATGTGTAACAATGTGTAATATTACTTCATCTAACAGTGGTCATAACTGCATGAAAGACGGTGGCAGTTGTGAGTATAATGCCAGTGTGTGACTGTCTCAGTGACCATGTGAGTATAATGCCAGTGTGTGACTGTCTCAGTGACTATGTGAGTATAATGCCAGTACATGACTGTCTCAGTGACTATGTGAGTATAATGCCTGTGTAAGACTGTCTCAGTGACCACATTCAGATCAGATCTCAGTTGTGTTTTTAAAATGCTCTCACTGAAGCAAGAATACCTTTGTGTGTTGGTTCGCTTCTCAGCGATCATACAGTTCAAAGCCCTCCTAACCAGCAACAGCACAGATGCTAGGCCTGCTCCTAAAGCTTCAGACAAAGGCCTGACATTTTTACCTCTTACACCAACATCAATTTCCCACAAAAAGCATATCACTTTTACATTTTCTGGTAAGGAACTAAAAAACTTTTATTCTAACAGCCATTTTAAATTAATTGGTGGTTTGCGTTTTTTTTTTTTTTTTTTTTACCATAGGCCAACACTTTGTTTCTTGTAATAAGTAATCATTGGCATCATCCCCTTTATTAAACTATCTCTTGTGCTATCAGCATGTGGTTTGATGTGTGTTAGCCTCCTACAAATGGTATAGTATAATAACTGCTTCATATGCTGTTACCCTTTAGATCATGCCTCCTCCCCTGCTGCTAGTGCTGATGTCTTCTTACCAAATCCACCGAGTGACTCACTGCAACAACAGGAAGAAATGGTCCTGTTGCTACACAGTAACTGTTTTTCTTATTTATTTAATGTTTTGCAAGTGAGTGTGTAGCAATGGTGTTCTTGGACTCAGCATCTTATTGCTCTGCCGTGTTCACACACCCTTTTCCTGTTTCATGTCTGCTTTTCAAGTGTGACGCAGGACTATATTCCTGTTCCCTCAGGTCGAGGATAATCCCTAAATTGTATGCTTTATAGTGAGGAAGAATGCAAATGGCACCTGTGCTGTAGAGCAGGGGTCTCCAACCTTTCTGGGACTGAGGGCTACCCCAAGGATGACAATCTGTACTGAGGGCTACTCCTTCAAAATAATCTACTAAATGAAAGTCTTAACTTCCCTTTCAAATAACGCTATGTATAATTGTTTGCTTTTAATTAGTGATACTTGAGAAATAAACTTCTATTTAAACATTAAAGCAGAAAAAATATGATGATTCGAACACTGCAGCAGTCTGCGGTAGTATTTATAAAAATCCCTCACCTTACAAGGTCCTGATGGGCTGGATGGTGGCTGCCATGTTGGGGGCCCCTGCTGCAGAGCACGTTGTAGCCCGTGGGCACCATGTTTGGGATCCCTGCTGCAGAGCACGGTTGTAGCCTGTGGGCACCATGTTAGGGGCCCCTGCTGCAGAGCACAGTTGTAGCCCGTGGGCACCATGTTGGGGGCCCCTGCTGTAAAGCACGGTTGTAGCCCGCTATGGGGTCACCCAGGCAAGGAGTGTAGAAGACCGCAGGCAACACTCTGTTATAATTTTGCCATCAGTTCACAGGTGCCGCCCATTAATTAAGGCCATATTATGTATGCCATATATGTTTCTTATTAACAAATATAGATTTTTCCATTCCGAAATCTGAGATCATTGATGACTAATTACCCCCATCAGCAAACTGAAGTGTTTTTGTAAACTTTTAATTGTGTCATTTATATAAACATTGGTAAGTTCTGTGGTGGCTGTCATGTTGCACCATCAGTTCGAGATTAAGCAGCAGGAGACAACACTGGGAACATACAGCTTTTGCATTTGCAGCTTTTGCATTGATACACAACCTCACCACTAGATGGCGTGGTGATGGTAGGAAATCTTAGGGGTTTCTTGTCAATAAGCTATGACCTATGGAAATCTATTTGCCTCAACTAAAAAGCAAACTGTATGATTCTAATAATGTTCTTGATATTTTACCCCCAGTCAAATCACACCCTTCTCACAAAGTAGAATAACACAGAATAGAACAGAATGGAATCTTTATTGTCGTTGTGCACTCTGCAATGAGAGTCAGTGTGAGTTGTCTTTAATTAACCAATTAAAAAAGTTCTACAGAATTAAAAAACACCGTGACTTAAAAGAATATATTTTCCACACAAATAAACTCAAATAGAATAAAAAAACAAAAACAAAACAGAAAGCCTACGAGAGCACCAGCTGTCTGTGCAAAGCAGCAAAGACTGATGTGACTGTAAGCAAACAGAAGCATTGCATCCAGTCAGGAAATTGCTTTATCTATGGAATTTTCTGGACCAGGAAGAACTGAGAATAGGCAGGTTGGCCAGACTGACTTATATGGGTGGCCCAGAGTCCCTAAGGCCTATAGTCCCTATGGCCGTTTCCTATTCGTAGGATGCATGAATAAAAACACAGTGAACATAGGCAGCTCAGGTGCACGTAGGCAGCTGTGGCCTGGTGGTTAGGGAGTTGGTCTTGCAATCAGAAGGTTGCCGGTTCAAATCCCACCCTACCCATGGCTGAGATGCCCTTGAGCAAGGCATCTAACCCCACACAGAGACTGTAACTGAAACCCTGTAAATATCTGTAAGTCGCTCTGGATAAGAGCGTCAGCTAAGTGTAATGTAATAATAGTAATAATGAACAAACAGCTAGATGGCCATGGACAATACATCTCTGTCTGAACTGTAACTTTAATAATAACAACATTGATGTTTGTTTGTTTGGTTACTTCTGTGGAGGAAGGAAGATAAGGGTGGCATGCTGCACCCTAGCTGCTTGGAGTATAAAGTAGACTAAATCATCTAACCTTCTAAATCACAACTTGCCAGAACTACATATTGCTCTTTTAATTAAACATAATCATTAACAATGGCAACAACAATATCAACAACAACAATGGGAACAACAATTATTTTGACGTAAGCCATTATCTGAGTCTTTGCAGACTTTGTATGGCCACGTTTCACATCTAGAGCATATGATGTAGTCATTGCGTTTAGGGATGATGAACATTCAGCTGTTAATGTTACAGTATATTACTGAACTGTCGCTTTGCCTGAAAACCTTAACAGGACTTCATACATATTCTGTTTTATGATGAAACAGACCCGGGCTGCTCTGGAGGAAGAAATGTCTCCGGTAGGTCGTGGACATACAGCAACTGTGAACACAGAACAATTAAAATATCGTCAGTCTCACTCTAAATACAAATAAAGCAACGAAAAACTGTAAAGGAGGCTACCTTGCAGTTTTCTTCGTCAACTAGCTTAATGGGTTTGAGTGCAGGGTCCACAGAGCGCACAGTATAGCCTAAAAAAAAATGTAAAATACAAAATTAGACATAAACATGTGTGTGTGTGTGTGTGTGTGCTGCGTGTGTGTGTGTGTGTGTGTGTGTGTGTGTGCGTGCGTGTGTGTGTGTGTGCGTGCGTGCGTGCATGCTTGTGTGTGTGCGTGTGGGTGTGTGTGTGCGTGTGTGCGTGCGTGTGTGCGTGTGGTTGTGTGTGTGTGTCTGCGTGTGTGTGTGTGTGTGTGCAGGCTTATGCAATTGTGTATTTCCTGTCAATCAGAACAGGAAAGAAGATCTCACAATATCATAAAAGAGGGAGGCCAGGTCAGTATTGTCAACTGACATTTTTCCATTTGAAGAGCTAAAACATTTGCCAGTTTGAAATGTGTCTTTCGAACTCAGACTATTACCAGACACCTACCTCCTTAGCATTTAACTGAATTTGGATTTATGGGCATTCTAATATGACTAGGCTATGTGAAAAGGTACCACAGAATTCTACAGTGCTTTTTTTATCAGGCAAAATACTTCAAATATCCCTTAGGTGGCGCCCTAATATCACTCTACTATCTCAGCTTATGCGTCATTGTCGTGACATTGTCTACCGCACTCACATTAAATGTACAGAGAGTATGGTGCCACTCAGACCTGTTTTTTGTATTTGTGGGCTAAATCATTTAGTTTACCTCATATCATACCCACTATATCAAGCCCAGCCATTTATAATGTGCTACCCAATTTGCATCAGGGGACTACTTATTTGGAGATGACTGGTGTTTTGTATATCCACATTACACTGTTAGATCCATGTTTTGTTTACTATAATTACAAATGGGCCAGATCAGGAAGAGTTATTAAAATCTGCCAGTTTAGTAATGAGTAGCCCTAATCTTCGATGACTAAGGTTAGAAAAAAATATTTGTAAAACGTTTTAATATGATGACAGCAGACCTGAATGCCTTTATGAGGCTGTGACAAAATACCCTATCGATTTCTGCGATGTGCGCAATAGCTTTGGTAGGAACGTGTAATAACACATAATGTAATCCCATCATGAAATAAAGCTCCAAACTGTTTTGTCTTTCACACTTGCTTCCATACATTACGGTGAACCTTAATGTGGACCTTACTTACCCCTGCTGCGCGTGTACAGGCGTGCCAGAGCAAAGACAAACAGCAGCGCGAGCAGCGGCGCTACGACGGGCACGAGGATTCTACTCACTTTAGACCAATTCAGACCTTCAGCTGAGGAGGCATATGTGTAGGTCAGAGAGAGAACAGAAGAGACAGACAGACAGAGGGGTGAGAGAGAGAGACAGACAGAGAGAGAGACAGAGACACAGAAAGAAACAGAGAGAGAAACGCAGTGTTAATTCATAACTTTTAACTCTGAGTGTTACATTGGAGAGCTTCACCTACATTTATGCTTATCATATGCACCGACACTTCGTTTCACCAACTTCATGTGATCCTTTCACACTATTGTAAAAGATATATATTTACACCATTACAAAGGATGAAATGTCTCTTCTGTTCTACTTCTGTGCAACTTTACGCTTTTTGCTGATGGACTGCATGTAAGTATGGCTAAGAAAGACACGTGTGTGTGTGTGAAGAGAGTAATACCCTCAGGTGCCTTAGGCTCCTTTGTTGGCTTCGTACAGGTGCAGGGAGGTGGGGAACTTGAGTCAGGTGAACTGGGACGTGGGGAACTTGAGTCAGGTGAACTGGGACGTGAGGAACTTGAGTCAGGTGAACTGGGACGTGAGGAACTTGAGTCAGGTAAACTGGGAGCAGAGGAGGGTGCAGGTGTGTTGGTAGGGCATAACAAGCTCTTGTCCAAAGAACTGAGGCTTTGATTGTTCACCTTCTCTGGATGTGTACACATGATAATAAAAGAGTAGTTTCTTGAGTGGATGTGCTTTTTCATTTCACAGTCACACTGCCAAGGATTGTCATCCAGTGACACCTGCAATTTCCCAAACACCTCAAATAACATACCAGTGAGTGACTTAAGTTTATTCTTGGACAGGTTGAGAGACCTAAGCGCCTGCAGATGTTTAAAGTCTTCATCTTGTAAGAAATGTATTAGATTTCCCTCCAGATTGAGTTCCATTAACTTCCCAAGACCCTCAAAACTTCCTTGTGTCAAATCTTCAATCTGATTATTGGAAATGTCCAACAACTCAAGCTGTGTGAGTTTACTGAATACTCCTTGAGGAAAGGAGGAAATATTATTTTTCTGTAAATCTAGTATTTTAAGAGCGGGGAAGTAAGTAAGCACCTCTTTGTGGAGCTCATTCAGGAGATTATTACCCAAAAACAACCGTTGAAGCTTTTCGTGAGATTCTTTGGGAGTTTGTAAGTGTCTGATGTTGTTGCCCCGTATATCAATTTCCTCAAGGTTAGTTAGGTGACCAGACCAGATATCCTGTGGAATTCTGTCCAGTTGGTTTTTTGATGCTCTGAGTAATTGCAGGTTTGCAAGGTGTGAGAAGAGCTGTGAAGGGAAGGCTTTTAGGTTGTTCCGTGACAAATCAAGCATCTCAAGCTGCTTCAGACCGTCCAAAGCTCCCGATGAAATGGAGTCAATGCTGTTACACTTAAGCTGCAGATCTCTAAGCTTTCCAAGACCACTGAACAACTTTGTCTCAACAGATCGAATTTTATTGTCCGTCAAGTGAAGTGTGACAAGTTGATCGAGATTATGAAATATTCCGTCAGGGAGTGATTCCAGCTCGGTGCCAGAAATTTCCAAGACTTTGAGATCAGCCAAACCCTCGAAGGCAGCAGGCTGCACGGTGGTGGTAGAGGTACCTATGAACTCCACCCTCTCAAGCTGTGGGTGCCCCTCGAAGGCCTTCTCCTGAATGGTCTCAACCGTACCCAGAAACAGCACCCTTGTGATGCAGTGGGGTAGCGAGGGCACGCTCGTCAGCGTGTCGTTTTGGATGTGTATTCCAGAGGAGCATGACGTGGGGTGTCCACATGGTTGACTTGACTGGACTTGTGACAGAGTGAGAATCCAGATCTTCATGACCACCAAAAACATGTTTCCCTAAAGATAATATAAATACTCATAAATACAAGTATATCAGACATGATTATCATTTTGCCACAGACACCATTTGCAGGATAAATGTTCCCAGCCTTCAAAGACACTATGAACATGATCATTTGTTTGTTGTTTATTGTTTATTACTCTATAAGTCTGGAGGCTTTTGTTTATGCATGCTGCCGGTATTTGCACTGGTAATGTTTCTTAACACTTTTTCTGACACAACCACCACACATGTATTTACCTTAAAGGAAGACTTGAATACATACTTTTCAGAATACCGATTTATGAATTTGAGAACATATAACAAGTCAAGGTAGCGCCTCTACAAAAGCTTAAGACAAAGCTCCATTATACTGGCACTACAGCTAATATGGGCATTTGCACACAATGAATCAACTCTACAATATTTACAGAGGACAAAGGAACGAGCCATTTAAAATCATCAGAATAACACAACTCTGGTCTTCAGTGCCAAATCAATAATCTACTGTTCTGCCTTAAATAATCCTTGCACATACACAACAAAAAAGATGAACACACTTTACAAAGAGACATAAAATGTATGTTTACACCAAAATGCCCTATAATCAATGAAGGTTAGTAATAATGTTTGTACATACCATTAGATTGGGCAGACTTGTAAATGTTCCTATGCTTTCAATTCGACTCTACAAAGAACTATTATAAGACATCGCACTCCCTCCTTTGTTTTGCTGGTCCAAACAGCTCCCACCCCACCTCTGCACATTTCCTCACTGACTTTGAATAGACGGCAGATCCAGAGAACAGGGTGGGGGGCAGGAATGTTGTTCCTAAACCTTGTCTGGCTTCCAGAGGCCTGCTTTAATGCTCCAGTCCGCAGCAAAACATAAAGCTTACAGTGTTGTAGATTAACCCTTTAAGAGGCACCCCCTATTACAACGTTGTTGTTATCAGAATGGCAATGACTAAGTTGTAATGTGTTACTAAAGACTTTCTGTAATGCCGTAGTAATGTTGTAATATAGTAGTTACGTATTTTTTCAGTCACAGCAAGTCGTTGTGCCTGCGATACGGTGACTGCTAAAGGGATACTGAGCTACTAAAAAGCACAGAGAAACAGGCAAACAGTGAGTTTGGTCATCAAAAGTATACTTGTATATGTCACCTTTTTAATTGTTTATGTTTTTGTTTTCTGTATGCCGAGTGTAATAATTTGTTTCTTTTGACACTTTTTGATGGCTGTTTTCTGTCTCTGTTTTTGTGTGGAAGGTAAGGTAATGAATCAACCTTGTCACAGATCACCCGTCAGAGGGTGTGTGTATGAGAGAGAGAGAGAGAGAGAGAGAGAGAGAGAGAGAAGATGCATGCATTCATACTCCCTTCACTGCTCCTACATAATCTCAGTACTGTTTAACAAGAGCCATGTTGGACTCTTGATATCCATCTTAGAATTGTTTTGGTCCAACATGTGTTGTCGTAACAGATAAGTGCAAATCAACTGGCTTTTAATCAGATTGCTTTCTTTTGAAGGGCCTAGTGGATATTGAAAATGCTGAAATGTTATTATAACATTGATAATAATTATTATGACTATAAATGTTATATATATTATTATTATATTATTCTTTTACACTGCCATTCTCGGAAGACGTGACCAACATGAAACCCTGCTGTGGGCGTGTGACCCCTGTGTGACCACAGTGTGACCACAGTGTGACCCGTGTGATGGGAGTCTGCCCTTGGCATGAGGTGTATGGATGTCACAGGGAGGGTGACCCCTTCGTGACCTCGGCGTGACCCCTGTGTGACCCCTGTGTGATGGGAGTCTGCCCTTGGGATGAGGTGTATGGATGTCACAGGCAGGGTGACCCCTTTGTGACCGTGGACGTGACAGGGAGGGTGACCCCTGAGTGACCCCTGTGATGGCGGTCTGCCTTTGGGACAGGATGTGTGGACGTGACAGGAAGGGTGACCCTTCCGTGACCCCTGTGTGACCCCTGTGATGGCAGTCTGCCCTTTGGACAGGGTGTGTGGACGTGACAGGGAGGGTGACCCCTGAGTGACCCCTGCGTGACCCCTGTGATTGCAGTCTGCCCTTGGGACGGGGTGTGTGGACGTGACAGGGAGGGTGACCCCTGAGTGACCCCTGTGTGACCCCTGTGACGGCAGTCTGCCCTTGGAACGGGGTGTGTGGATGTGACAGGGAGGGCGACCCCTGAGTGACCCCTGTGTGACCCCTGTGATGGCAGTCTGCCCTTGGGACGGGGTGTGTGGATGTGACAGGGTGACAATAGGCAGACTGGGCAGTCACATCCTGAGGAGGGTGGAGCCTAGAGGCCCACTGCACTGGTTCCAAGCTGACTCACAACAACCACTACTGGGCTCTGTGTAAAGAGGCGTATGTGGAAAATCTGACCTAACATTACCCAGTTGTGCAAACACCTAGACTTTAATCTGCACATGGGCCTTGATAGACGCATACATTAAGTATTGCTGTAGGACTTTAATCTGCACATGGGCCTTGATAGACGCATACATTAAGTATTGCTGTAGGACTTTAATCTGCACATGGGCCTTGATAGACGCATACATTAAGTATTGCTGTAGGACTTTAATCTGCACATGGGCCTTGATAGACGCATACATTAAGTATTGCTGTAGGACTTTAATCTGCACATGGGCCTTGATAGACGCATACATTAATTATTGCTGTAGGACTTTAATCTGCACATGGGCCTTGATAGATAGATTAAGTATTGCTGTAGGACTTAAATCTGCTGGCCCTGCCTTCAACCAACCGTATCTGTCTGAATGCAGCATATAACCATCAGGCGTATAACTTATACAATATACATTAGCTTGACCTTTAACAATTACTTTAGGGTTTAATGAGATGAAAAAAGGAGAGGAATGGAAAGTGTTACACTGCCACAGTGTTTCAGGTTGATAGCACATGTCAACATTGTTGTCATGGTTTCATTCAGCCAGTTATGTTCACCAGAGCAGATTACAAGAAGAGTCTGGCTTTCATCTGAGCAGTTCCACTATTGCTGATAAAGCAAGGGGTTTTGTGGCTATTTGAAATGATCTGGCTGTGAGTGGTGACAGGTAAAAAACAGAGTTCCCAGAATGTACGCTTTAAATGTATGATGTTTTGTGGCTATTTGAAATGATCTGGCAATGTCTGCCTATTCAATTTAACACTTGACAGCAGTGTCTGCCTGTCTGAGGGGGAAATGATTGAATGGACGTTGTACGATTCGGCAGGGGCTGATTTCGATTGTGATTTAGCAGGTCATTCTAACATCCTGCAGTCACACACAGAATGGAGTGGCTTCCTGAGTATAAGCAAAAATGCTGCACCCCCACAACAGTCTGGTCTAATAACTCCATTATTGTTCACACTTTTTGGCAACTACTTGGGTTTTTGTGTATATGTAGAGAGCCAAGTGCTCAAAGCAAAATGTGTGTGGAAAATACACAATAATTTCAAGAATTTATATTATGAATTGAGGAATATTGTGTTTGGAACATCAAAAGAACAATTGTTTTCACTTCTGACAAAAAATATGCTTCACAATGATAGGAAGAGCTGACATCGAAGGATCAAAAAGCGACGTCGCTATGAACGCTTGGCCACCACAAGCCAGTTATCCCTGTGGTAACTTTTCTGACACCTTCTGCTTAAAACCCAAAAAGCCAGAAGGATCGTGAGGCCCCACTTTCACGCTAAGCAAATACTTTATTGTAGCATACTGACAGCGTTATATCACCTCTTCTGGGTACATGTAAACAGTACACAAAGCTACAAAAACAAAAACATTTTTTGACTTTTCAAATGAGGATTTCTTATTTGAATAACTAAAATGGCACCATTAACAAGTTGCATGTTGTAAGTTAGTGTCAGCACCATGGTGGTTTGAAGAACAAAACAGCTATGAAATACATGCTCTATAAACAGCTATGAAATACACGCTCTATAAACACAGCTATGAAATACATGCTTTATAAACACAGCTATGAAATACATGCTCTATAAACACAGCTGTGAAATACATGCTTTATAAACACAGCTATGAAATACATGCTTTATAAACACAGCTATGAAATACATGCTCTATAAACACAGCTATGAAATACATGCTTTATAAACACAGCTATGAAATACATGCTCTATAAACACAGCTATGAAATACATGCTTTATAAACACAGCTATGAAATACATGCTTTATAAACACAGCTATGAAATACATGCTTTATAAACACAGCTATGAAATACATGCTCTATAAACACAGCTATGAAATACATGCTCTATAAACACAGCTATGAAATACATGCTTTATAAACACAGCTATGAAATACATGCTCTATAAACAGCTATGAAATACATGCTTTATAAACACAGCTATGAAATACATGCTCTATAAACAGCTATGAAATACATGCTCTATAAACAGCTATGAAATACATGCTCTATAAACAGCTATGAAATACATGCTCTATAAACAGCTATGAAATACATGCTCTATAAACAGCTATGAAATACACGCTCTATAAACACAGCTATGAAATACATGCTTTATAAACACAGCTATGAAATACATGCTTTATAAACACAGCTATGAAATACATGCTTTATAAACACAGCTATGAAATACATGCTCTATAAACACAGCTATGAAATACATGCTTTATAAACACAGCTATGAAATACATGCTTTATAAACACAGCTATGAAATACATGCTTTATAAACACAGCTATGAAATACATGCTCTATAAACACAGCTATGAAATACATGCTCTATAAACAGCTATGAAATACATGCTCTATAAACAGCTATGAAATACATGCTCTATAAACAGCTATGAAATACATGCTCTATAAACAGCTATGAAATACATGCTCTATAAACAGCTATGAAATACATGCTCTATAAACACAGCTATGAAATACATGCTCTATAAACAGCTATGAAATACATGCTTTATAAACACAGCTATGAAATACATGCTTTATAAACACAGCTATGAAATACATGCTCTATAAACACAGTTGTTAGTACATTGGTGTTTCAGCCAAAATGGGGTCATACTGCCCAAACAGGGTGGGTAAGCTGACCAATGAGAACGTGTTTCAGGCTCAGGTAAGTTTAAGTTGTGCAACATGAGAAAGACTTCACATTTTAGGCCATCAAAGCATGTTAGACTATTTTAATAGACCCACAAAAATGAATATGATGAAGGATGACTACCAGCATTTAGGGTTTCCATTAACTTTCAAGTAAAGTAAATAGATAAATATCATTAGTAACAATGAGATGAAATAAAGAAACTGTATGAACCTTTTGGTTTTAAAAATATATGGCAGCTGCCACTGTCTTCTGTAATCCCCAGTAAGTGGTAAATGACTGATGGCATGTAAGAGCTATAATAATGTGTAAAATGGTGAATATTCTGTGTAATTATAAATGTCCAAAATTCAGTGACAACCAGTCCGCAACACCAGACATGAACAATGATGAAGACAACTAGATGTCAGCAAAGTACTGTGGGAAGGGCTTATGACGCCTTATTTGAAAACAGCGCACTCTGCTGGCTGAAACTGGTAAATTAAAATGTTGACCTGCATGTGCGCGCACATGTGTGTTCACATGGCTTTGTTATGCCCGTCTGGTTTTGTCCTGCCATGGGTTTGAGCACATGACACAGACAGACAGCAAAGGCAGGAAACATATGCACTGGACTC
This sequence comes from Coilia nasus, assembly GCA_027475355.1. Classification (NCBI taxonomy): domain Eukaryota; kingdom Metazoa; phylum Chordata; class Actinopteri; order Clupeiformes; family Engraulidae; genus Coilia; species Coilia nasus. The sequence goes on from CM050212.1 coordinate 1,977,248, forward strand.
ATAACACTTTTACATCCCTGATAGGGTTAAAACCACCAGCATGGCATCGCTACCTCTTGCGAGTGCAATTATAATGTCTCAGTTGGGTGATTTTAAGGGCAAGTCACTTCAGTTGTCAGAACAACGCGTATGGTTTGGCTGTCTACTTCCACAAAAGTGTACAGTAGCACCTGTTGAAACTGACTGATTGTGAAGTATAAGAAACAAAATGTCTCAAATTTAAGCTGAGTATAAATCATGAATATGAATTAGTCAAAATTAATGTGTGTATAAGTCATGCGTTTAAATTAGTTTGGCTTGACTTCTCTTAATGTCTGACACTATTAACATATACACATATAAGGCGCTTTTTATGTCAAATTTTGCAAAATTTTCAAAATAGTTTAAGTTTACATTCATACGGCTGCATGGTTCTTTGTGGACTAATGTAAAAAACAACTTGTGATCATCTGTAAATGAGAAAGTGTTGTAATGTAGTAAATCACACACACACACACACACACTCACACACACACACACACACACACACACACACACACACACACACACACACACACACACACACACACGTGCGCACACATACACACAAACACATATACACACACGTGACTCATGTAAGAATGCCTTAAGAATAAAATCAGATGAGCTTCTATGCAAATATTAGTATGTGAGTGAGGTCTTTAATGTTATACTCAAGCAGTATGTTCCCTCACAGGACAGTGTGTGTTTACAAAGCTCTAACCATCGTCCCAGAGGTGTCTTTTTCCCCATTGTTTTTCACGTCAGGGGCAATATTATTTGTATGGCAAAACATGCAATGTGTGCCTGCCACATAGTCCGCCCGACATTCCCAGGAAATGCCATTGTCCCTCCTCGTAGCACCTCGTAGCATGAGCGTACTGTAAATGCTCATTGCTCTGTGCTGGGTTGTAATGGGTGCCATGTTACACTGTTGCATCTGACCCTGAGCTGGGAAAACGTTTGGTGTTTCCACAGGCCATGCACATTTCTTGTAAAAATTCTACCGGTGTTTTGGATAAAATATTATAAGTAAAAAAATCAAATGTAAAAATGTCTTGACTCCTCCGTAAAGATCAGGAAACTGGCAGGGAGCCCACCAAACAAATCTTGACAAGACACCCTCTCTCTCCCTCTCTGTTTCTCTCCCTCTCAGTTTCTCTCTCTCTGTCTCTCTCTCTCTCTGTCTCTCTCTCTCTCTGTCTCTCTCTCTCTCTCTCTCTCTCCCTGAAGCACCTGGAGCCAAGGCAGGAGTGAGGTGAATGACGATAAGCAGCGTGACGTTTGAGGCTGTGCCGTCATCACTGATAAGTGGGAGGCGGTTTGGAAACGAGCACACCACACCGGGCTCCTTTATCGCTCTCCTCTGGCACCCCAGAATTGGGTTCCACGACCCGAATGCCACCGCAGAGCTCTTCACCAATTACGCAGATAAAACACCCGCGTGGTTACAAGAGCTGTTTTCTAAAAGCACAGAGGTGGACTCAGGGAGGTCCCCTGCTGTCATGCTGTTGTTGTTTCACCCAATATTGCCAATGATGTGAGTGTAAAAAGGCTAAAGAGAATATGACATAACATTGATTTTATTGTTTAAACTGTCATAATAAGCACATCAACTGTTTTGTTAAACAAACTAACCTGGCTGACAATCTGTTATTTACAATACGTATGTGAATGCATGTACCTTCACGTAACACTGAATGAACACACAGACACAAGACACAAGACGACACAGAATTAAATTAGTATTTACTTGAGAAGAGTGGTAGGGTTTATCTGAGTCGTTTGAGTACTTTCAGTGCAAGAAAATACTATTACTTTTTTGTTTGTTTTCTACAATATGTCTTATTATTGAGGACGTTTTAAAATGTTTTGGAGACATAGTTTTGCATGGACATCTGAGTAAGTTGAGCTTCGGTTGCCACATTCGAGGTTGTATGTAAATGTGAATAAATGGTGGCACAACCAATTTCCATCCATTTTGTTGCATTGAGCTCTACGCAAATAAAGACAAAATCCATACAGCCCCTACAGCCAACTCTTATTTCATGTGAAGTATTTTTACTCTTATTAATTTGTAATTTGTAATTTACTGTCCCTCTCCTTGGAGAAAGCTATTGGGTCTGTCACAGTTTAAGGAGATGTAAAATAACTGTCTCCTTTCATTCTGAATTTAATTCTAAAAAAAAAAAAATACCTCAGGCATAATGTTGTTCATTAAATGCTGACTCATTACAAGCTTAGGATTAAAAGCTACTTTTGTTTACAAATAATTGCATATGCTTGATTAGCTCACTGTTGAAATCTTAGGACTTGCTTCATGTTCATCTTATTCATATTAATAACAGTTTAAATTGAGCAGGCTTGTAATATAGGCAGCATCGACACTCATGAAATGACAAATGAAACACACAGACTGCCTGTATATGCTCTGAGCTGTAGACCCAACACGCTAAGCAACACTAGAAAAAAATAAACCAAATGTGAGAAATGGGCTTTTGGGAATTGTGGGTAGAGTGTGAGAATCTTGCTCATATCCAATTCTTAGATGAAATATTTTAAGAGCTTGTTGTCACATCAATCGATGTTACATCAGTCAGTCTTCCACTGTGTTCTATTTGTCAGTTTTTTCTTCCTCAACATGACGTCCTTCATTAGCAGGTTATAGACAACACTATGGTTTTACAACAGACAGTAGATTGCCGTCAGTATTTAAGTGCTTCTTACTGCATGTACTGCAGATCTCCATCATGTGAAGAAGGATACACATCAGAGGCTTAACTTCTTTGTAGAAATTTTAAAAGAAAGAAGGAAAATGTCTTAAATGCTGACGATAATTCATGACATCTTGTAAGTCATATATTCATACTGTATTTCCCTCTAGATCAGGGTAAAAGGAAACGTTCTACAGCAGTTCTCATAAATAGTATGTGCAGGTCAGTGTGAAATACCTTGCTATGGTGTCGAAGCAAAATAGCATGTGCGGCATTCTTAGCCTGGGCCCGCCCATACTGCCTGCGTGCGTGTGTGTGTTAGCCTGGGCCCGCCCATACTGCCTGTGACGCTGCATAGAATTTCACATTCAAGTCAGTCTGTCCAACCTGCCTACTCTCAGCTGTTCCTTTGCCCAAAAAATCGGGCACCAATGAAAAACAATCACTGGTCTGATTGGTTGTAGCTCTGTCCAGTAGTATTTAAAGCTATCATACAAAGGCATTTGATAGACACCCGTTGATCCCGCCTCTGAGAACTTTCTGTGAGATCTTTGCCAGACCAAGCTCTGTGTACGAGGTTGATGTAACAACCAGTCCATGCCTTTTCAGAGTAAGGGCTTTAGTCTTAATTCAGGAGGCAGATTGAGACCAGGTCATCTGAAACGCTCCCCTTACCTTAGGGACATTAACCTGAGTCTTGCAGTTATTCTGACGACCGCTAATGTATGACGGCTGCAGAGCTTTGTTAACGTATTTATGTGTGCCCTGAGTTAAAAGCTTTTACATCCTGTTTTTAACATATGTCATTAGCACATATGGCTGCAGAGGTTTGTTAACCTATTTATGTGTGCCCTGAGTTAAACGGTTTTAGATCCTGTTTTTTAACATATGTCATTAGCACGAACTGTTTACATAACCTGTCATTAACACCCATTGCAGCTAAGTGCACTGTGCAGCCTATGGGGAGTTTGTCTGAAGTCTGGCTGTCTTGTTTTGATCCCAGACAAAAAAACACAAAGCAACTGTGTTTAGCTGTGAGCCCACAGTGGGTGCATTCCTTTGGAAAACATTTCACGAGCTAGTCTTTTTGAGTCGCGTACGCATGCTGTAGTGTAGGCACACGCAAGCAGCCTCGTCCTCTGGGTTACGCGACCCGGAGAACGCGAGAGAGCGATTCATTCATCTCACGGAGGACTTGCAGAAGTTCAAGGGGTGCTGTTAATTAACTGCTTTTACAGAGCATACTAATGGTCCCAGTGCCTCCAGCATGTCCCAGTGCCACCGTGGCAGAGTCAGAAAACAAGAGAAGGACAAGAGCGCTGTACATCTGTCTGTCTCCTGAGAGAGCCACAGCTGTTAATTACTACTGAAGGACACAGGAGGGTCTGTGACTGAAGGTCCGCAACACTGAAGGGATTCTTATAGGAACGAGGGAAAAACAGACTCAGAAATGGTCCCTAATAACTTAAATTGCAATTAGCTGAACCAAGTGCTCATACATTAACCCAACTGATTCAATTAAGATATGTAAAAACGTGCCACTTTGTCTCAGAGGACAAGTGTCAATGTCAAACAAAAAATAATTTAGCAGTTGGAATAGCAGGTGCAGATTTCTGTAAGTTCAATGTAATTTCAAATGTATTTGGGCATTAAATAGCCGTAAAACCAGTTTATCTATGAAGAGCTCTTTGACAGAAATGCACTTTGATGTGTTTTGGAACCATTTAGAATGTGCGTTTTGGTGCACAAACTACACGCGTCTTTGTCTGCAGCTGCAGTATCTCTTGTGTGATAAGGTCGTGACAACACTAGAAAAGAAAAGAAACAGCCAGTGGAGAGGTGAAAGTGGTGGAGAAGTGTGGCTACATTTTTCTGAAGCCTGTGTCATTCATATCAAAATCTTGTAAAGGTGTTTGGCAAAAGGCCAGATTAAAGAGCGCCACAATGATTCAACTTGTCCAGCTGCAGGAGGCATTTTTTTAATACAAGAAAAAATAAATCATTTGAATAAAAAACACATACAAGGATACAAGGACTGGGTAGAGTAGGGCATGCAGTGAAACTGCTGATTGTTAGTACGCAGCATACATTTATTGAAGTAAGAGTCACATTTTGCTTTTTAGAAGTCATGAATTGTGGAGGACTGTGCAGCAATCGACTGAAAAAAACGTTTCTTGCCCGAGGATTACCCTGAGGAAGAGGGTGAGACTTCAAGACACAAAAGGTTACCCCCATACCAGACTTGTGTTAATTGATTTATTTTTTCTCTGCTTTCAAAACATTTGGTTTTGAGAAACGTCTTTGTAATTAAATCTTGATGAAGCACTAGATGGATTTTTGCCTTTGCTTGCTGTACCTTGCTACCTTGCTGTAGTTTTTCATCGCCGCCATGATGAAAGTCCGCACGAGTCGATTGAGGAACACGAACCAACAGGAAGAATAGGAGAAGAGGTAGTACAATCGACTTGTTTGCACTTTCATCGTGGCGGCGACGAGAAACTACAGCAAGGTACTGCCTGTCAAAACTATTTTATTAATAAATGTTGTGTACACTTACAAAGTTCTCAGTGCCTCGTTTTTAATGTCAGGACCTGTGTTGTACTACCGATGGAGTGTGGAGTTTCTTCGAGCTGTTTTAATGGTTTAAAAATAGCGTAGTCGTCATGCTTCGTCTGAGGGCACCTACCACTTCCATTGTTAGCCTTCTGGGACAAACGCTAAAAAATAGTTAAACTCTGAATGCAACAGGCTAAATCAACTTTGCTCCTCAGTACACATACCAACTCGGTATGATGTTTTAACATGCCAATTTTCATTTTACACCGAAGTTCTCCTTTAAGACACAGTCACAGTGCATAAGACTTCACTTTATTTTTATTTGACCTTTATGTATCCAGGAAGGTCCCATTGAGATATAATACCTCGTCCTCCAGATATAATACCTCGTACTGTTACAACTACAGTACAGAGATGACATACAGTAGAATGCCCACCCATACGAACGCCACTCATCTACCAATGATAATAATATAATAATAATAATCTTTAATTGGATAGCACAATTTATACATACAAGATGCAGATCAAAGTGCTTTACAGTTTGGCAAGAACAACACAAGACAACATTTCTTGCAGTCCAGTGGCGCTGGAGCGGACGAACACAATAACGAAATGTTGTAATGACGCAATGCCCCGTTAATGCGGGCTCTTGCGTGGCATAACAATGCAATGTCACAACGACATAATGATGTTTAGTTGTTCTTCTCCTTCTGAGGTATGAGAGCAAGCAGACCCATGAACGGACTCCTTGCATAGCTTGCTGAGGGCCAGAGGTGGAGAGCCCTGCTTTAGAACACAAAAACTCTGCCATGTATTTGATCAACCAGTTTTCTTTATCAGCCGATCTTATTAAGCACACAAACCATTAGGCAGATCCATGAGTTAGTGACATCGCCAGGGTGAGGTGCACAGGCGCAAGGAATACATGGCAAGGTTTACTTTCTAAAGCCCAGATCTCCACCTTGGTCAAAAGGCTTAGTGGCAGTTTGCCATCTTAAGGCCAAAGAGCTAAATTGTGGTCAGAGTTGTTGATGACCAAACCAAGCGCATGATTATTGATCTTAGAAAGTCAGCAAACTTCTCCCAAAAAAATACACTGTTATTGAGAGTAACGTTTTTCAAAAAGGTATTTTTTTGTATATGCCTATGCAGACACTTGTTCAAAGAAGTTACAGCAATGTCTTCTTCAGATCTTGACAAATGCTTTCAGTGTGAGCAGTGAAATGGTATCGCTTCATTACGGAGCTCACATTGATTCCATGTCATTTCTGTGATTTGGGGCTTAAGTCTGCCTGACAGGAGCATGACTGGTGGGCTTGTTAGAGTGGCCACTAAGGCGCATAGTGAGATACAAGAGCAACTCTCGGACTTCTAGGGCCATCACTTCATAAGGAAAGTGCATGGAAGAAAGGCCGACAATTGGAGCAGACCCATGGGACTACAAAAATCAAAGATTTTTCTGTCTGTGCTGTGAAACGTCGTCTGAAACTGTGCAAATGGTGGCACCAATACAATGTTTGAACACTGGACTTTGGGGGGGAGGGTGGGTAGTATATGATTCTGGGCTGTGTGCAACATTATTTTTTAGACCTTTCAGGAACAGGGCTATGTGCAGTATCTGGTGGTGGTGTTGGTAGTGGTATTATGGGTGTTTTTGGATGGATGTGAAATAGCCTATATTTTTGTTTTACATGTTTCTTGTCCATTGTGTTAATATGTTGTAGGTAATCCCACTCTCTCTCAATTGCCCAGGACAAATTTCTCTTTTAAAGAAAAAATAAAGGCTCATCTTATCTTACCTCATCTTATCTACATCTGTCTCTCTATTTCCTCTACACCTGTCTCTCTCTCTACACCTGTCTCTCTATTTCCTCTACACCTGTCTCTCTCTCTACATCTCCCGCTACACCTGTCTCTCTCTCTACATCTGTCTCTCTACTCCCTCTACACCTGTCTCTCTCTCTACATCTATCTCTCTATTCCCTTTACACCTGTCTCTCTACTCCCTCTACACCTGTCTCTCTATTTCCTCTACACCTGTCTCTCTCTCTACACCTGTCTCTCTATTCCCTCTACACCTGTCTCTCTCTCTACACCTGTATGTCTTTATTATTAGCTTAGGTAGGAGGTAAAGTATGTAGAGGCCGCTGGGACTAGGGATGGCATTGTTTCTGACCACGGGTGACACTACAAATTATGGGCCCCCTGAGCAAAAATAAATTTGGGCCCCCGCCCCAACCATATCATAGTCCTCTGTGGGCCCCTGTGAAGCTCTGTGCCCCCGCCCCAACCATATCATAGTCCCCTGTGGGCCCCTGTGAAGCTCTGGGCCCCTGGCCCCAACCATATCATAGTCCCCTGTGGGCCCCTGTGAAGCTCTGGGCCCCCTGCATTGTCCTGACCCCCCTATAGTGGCACCCCTGATTCTGACAACTACACTGGCCCTTTCTGCTTCAATCTCATCATCAGTGACGGGTGTATGTGCAGCCCAGCAGTGTATCATTGATAAGTGGGAAATTAAAGTTACACAAATAAACATTTAGAGTCAATGAGCTCGATGAAATAAAGCACCATAAAGCACCATAGCGGAGAACTAAGGGCTGATTCACACCAAACACTCTGCGTATACAGCACGTGCCCATTTCTGTCTGTATTCGTTTACAATGCATGTTAACAAATTAGACTATTCACACGGCACACGTGATCTGAGCGTATTCTGTCACTATACAAACACATTGTACACGGTTACGTGCTGTACACGCTCAAGTCGTTGTGAATCAGGCCTAAGTCAACTAAGCCATTTGGATCTACCCAGACGAAAATATCAGTCTCATCTTTGTCTCTCAGAAATAAATAGAATGTCATTGACTTCTGATATGTTTCTCCTAAGACCAAGAGAAAAAGAAACAGTATAGAACTATTTTAGGATCTTAAGTCGAACTTATACACAAGTCAAAGGCCAGATCTTATTGAATTCTGATTTTTTTTTTCTCAAACCCCCTTAGGAGAAAAAAGATAACAGCTTAATGTAAGTTCTTGTCAATGTATTACTTAATTAAGATCATAAGAGAAGCAGGTGACATTTCATTTGCGGTTCCTTTTTTAGTGTATATACATGTGACAACATGTACCGGTAATATTATATACTTACACTGTACATACTTCACACTAACCCTATTGTTACACACTTTGTTACACTGTACCTAACTGTAACAGGGACAGTAAAATACAGTGTAACTGCAAAGTGATGATACATTAACCCAAATGTGTGGTTTGCAGTGAAAAAGTCAGTGTCTTAAAGATACAGCAGATAAACTGCATATGCTAAGCAAACACATGATCTTTAAAAACACACACAAAGATCACTCCAAACATGTTCAGCACACTTGAAGAACACTACGGTAACCCACTCGTGTATACCAACTAACAAGCGAAGTGTTTAATTGGCAGCAGAGTCCCAGCTGGGCTGGGCTGTCAGGTTTGCAGAGGAGTCGCTCAAGGGCCTTCAGCATCCTGGCTGAATATTTAACACACCAGTGTTCCACAGATTGCCTGTCCTCTCAATCAACAAGGGAAAATAAGTTTTATCTGCACAGCAAACTCATTCCAGCCCATGAGCGTACTGCGGAGGCCTATCAGAGTGGTGCCAGTGCTGTTTACTGCTGGAAAACAACACGTGACGTGTCAACTCAGCTTGTGTCATCCATCCATCTTTGCAAGACCCATCTTTACAGAGACAAGCCTTTAAATCTTGCAGCGATTTCATTCCAGAGTATTCAGAAAGTGCACACTGAGTATTGCTTTTTTTCTTTCTTGTCAGCCTAAACTGTTGCGTTCCATACAGTTGTACAGACACAATCTCATGGGCTGTTGAGCAAGAGGTGGGGAGACAATGCCGTGCATGTCATGTCACACAGGTCGTCAATGGGAACTTTGATACATCTGTCCCGAGACGCAACACTGAACTTTTGAATAAGAAAGTCATTTGCAAGCATGCTAGCTTGCTCAGGTCTCCATTCAGATCATGTATAATGCAACTAAATGTCGTGGAAGCAGATCAAGATCAAATGTTGATTTGTTGGGCTTGTATCATGTGGTTACACCCCACAACTGTTCACTAATCTTCCCTTAATTACACAGTGTGTACCAGTGTACATGTCTTACAGTCGCAAACGCATGGCTCAACACAGGAGGGCAACCGCATCTGGACAGGATTCAGCAGTACATCTGCATCTAAAGGAGAAGGGACACTCCTTTAAAGACACTGATGTGCATGTCTTGGACAAGGAGGACCGGTGGTTTGTGAGAGGAGTAGAGGAGGCCATCTATGTCCACTTGGAACAACAAACTTTGAAAAGAGGAGGGGGGTTTCTACATACCATTCTGCCTTGAGATCTCATCCCAGGAAGTTTACCTGCTCTTCACCATCAGAGCAGTTCTCATTCTCTGGATCATGTGACCACAACGACTCTCACTCCAATTCACACCTTGACGAGACAGTCATGTGACCCCTTGTCATGGAATGAGGGGTGTGGTCTACAGCGCCACCTACAGTGATCCAGAGATACAGCTGCTGGTTCCCCATCATCAGGCCAGAACTGAAGAAGCCTTTTGGATTAAAGGTGAAAGCTCGAGCTCCAAGAAGAAGTCCAGTTGCTTACAACTTAGCAGCTTTGACTAAATTGACTTGGAAGAATGAGAATCTACACAGACATTCTACAGTCAGGTTTTCACAGTTGCACTTGTTTGGGAAAGAGTTGGATAGAAAGCTAGGCGGTGAATCATCTCTTAAGTGGTGAAGTGGGGGCAGGCGAAAAGTAGTCTACTGTCCTTTATGCTGAATGCCTACTTAACATGCATTTCAAATGTTATTCAACAGAGAGGCGGTTTCAAGTGGCTGTGTAAGGTAAATACCTCTCCATTATTTTCGCTTTGCTCTCTTTGTCGCTTTTCCTCTCTTTG
>CM050212.1:1990000-2007500 GCA_027475355.1 Coilia nasus
CTCTCTCGTCCCTTACACTGTCATATATTGCTATTTTTCAGGAGTATTAACTGTCAACTGCAGTTGACCATTGGGTCTTTACTGTAGGACTGGAGTGTTGGGCATGTAGGACTGGAGAGTTGAGGACTCCCTGTTGAGCGTTGGGTGTGTAGGACTGGAGCGTTGGGTGTTTACTGTAGGACTGGAGCGTTGGGTGTTTACTGTAGGACTGGAGTGTTGGGTGTATACTGTAGGACTGGAGTGTTGGGTGTATATACTGTAGGACTGGAGCGTTGGGCGTGTAGGACTGGAGTGTTGAGTGTGTAGGACTGGAGTGTTGGGTGTTTACTGTAGGACTGGAGAGTTGGGCGTGTAGGACTGGAGTGTTGGGTGTTTACAGTAGGACTGGAGTGTTGGGTGTTTACTGTAGGACTGGAGTGTTGGTGTATTCTATAGGATTGGAGTGTTGTGTGTATACAGTAGGACTGGAGCGTTGGGTGTATATATTGTAGGACTGGAGCGTTGGGTGTGTAGGACTGGAGTGTTGGGTGTTTACTGTAGGACTGGAGCGTTGGGTGTTTACAGTAGGACTGGAGTGTTGGGTGTTTACTGTAGGACTGGAGAGTTGGGTGTGTAGGACTGGAGCGTTGGTTGTTTACTGTAGGACTGGAGCGTTGGGTGTTTACTGTAGGACTGGAGTGTTGAGTGTGTAGGACTGGAGCGTTGGGTGATGACAGAGTCGGGGAGGTGAGAGCAGAGGTGGCGGCTTCCAAGTGCAAATTGCATTCTGGGGGTTCGCTCGCCTCTGCGGGGGAGCAGTAGCACCGTGGCAACTGAACCTGGGTCTGTGCTGTGTCGATGGCTGCATCAGACCACGCTTGGTACTGCGCCACAGGGTGTCCCCTTAAGTGACAATTTAATCTTATTCTGTGCCTCAGGTGAACAAGAGGTAGATTCTCAAGGCTGCCAATCACACAACAGAGCAAAAAACCCAACCGGTGGGAATAGTTTTCATAGTGATTCATTTCTGGTTATTTCAATTCAGTTTACTACGTAGCCATTAACAGTGTTTATTTACAGCTCTACCATCATTTAAAAGTACCATGGTAGTGTGAGTAGAAGGATGTTGATGTCTTAGCTCAGTAGCCAATGACTGAACCCGCTCTCATTAATCCCCTCCCAAAGCAACAAGCTGATTGGCTAGAACATGGGGTTTACATGTCAGTTCTAAACATGTCATCTTTCAGTTAGTGAGGAAAGCATTTGACCACCAGAGCTTTTTTTAAGAGCACACACTTGATGGACAGCTGAAGTAACCTGAGAGTATGACAGAGATGTAATGAATTTTAAAGAAGTACTGCCCTATTAAATTGACTTGACAGATCGACAGAACAGAGAGAGAGAAGACTGCAAGGATCAATTCCCCGACTGTGATATAAGAAAAAAGGGGGTGTGTCTCATGATTGATGCAGCAGTCATTTTTCATTCCAGTAAAGAGTGGTGATGAAGAGCGTGGAACATTAGCCTGGTAAACCAGCCCCTCGTACTGCACTGCATTTCGTACAGAGGGAATAGCTGTGCTTCCATTGATATGGTTGTCTCAGGCAGAATCTTGCCTGACCAATCAGCGAACAGGAGAAAGTGCTCGCTGATTGGTCAGGAGACAACCATGTCAGTGGAAGCGAAGCCAGACCCTCTGTACGAAATGCAGTGTACTACGAGGGGCCGGTTTACCAGGCTATATATATATATATATATATATATATATATATATATATATATAACAATCGCAAAACACAAGACACAAAAAGGCAAAGACACCTCATCTCAAAGTGCATTCCAGTGCAGAAAGTGAAGTGGCATAAATTAAACCATCTACAGGTATAGATGAGCTCATGTTTTGTGGTTTTAACTATAACCTTTAAAATCATGTGAAGAGACTGAACACTGCTAAGGCCTTGACTTAGCGTGGTAAACCCGCCCCTCATACATTTCATTTTGTACAGAGGGTCTGGACCGGAATATCTTGAGGTTCATGTTAGCGGATCGAGCAACTCTGATCCAATCAGCAGAGCTGAAACTTCAGTAGAGTCCACACCTCCAGGAAGAAATCGTTTCTCACGGCCTCCGCTCCAGACCCTCTGTACAAAATGAAATGAAGTACGCGGGGCGGGTTTACCAGGCTAGCCCCGGCTGCCATTGGTTGCCCTTCTGGCCTAAGATGGCGGTCCCTTATACCCACACCCATACTGCAGTTGGGTGATGATGTTCCCACACCTCAGCTTACTTCCTGACCCCAGGTGTTTGACAGGTGTGGACATTTGCTTTGTTACTGTGACAAGATGAACGTGTGCACATAACCACATTGCAGAGGTCCCAGTGGCCACTTTACAATAAATGGCTTGTCCTTGTGTTCCTATGAGTGTACTGCATTACAATGATCAACTCTACCTCTGTCTGTTACAAGGATACAAGGATACATCTGTTTGGATAATCTCGGATTTTGGAGGCAGTGCATTGAGGCCAGTCTACAAGATGTACTTTGCTTGCTCATTATTAAATCAGTTTAAGAACCTTTTCATGTTCGGGTCGCAACTGGAGCAGGATATTCAGCATGGAGTCCACTGCAGACGGTGGAGTCTCCTGGGAGGCATGCTGTTGAGGTTAAGGCACAAAAAGCTGTAGACATCAGTGCAGTGCCAAACACGAGGTGCTGTGTTGTGATGGAAAACCAAACAAAACAAAACAAAAAAAGGTTTCTTGCAAAGGTATCAAGTGCCTCAAGCTCTGTCATTCCTGCTGTGTGTTTGTCACACCAACGTTTGCATGTGGAGCGGCGGATATGGAGGACGGGCGTTGGGCATCGGGCATCGGGCATCGGGCGGTGCATAGCGCACTGCGCAGGATGACTACAGGTGGAGCATGTGCACTACTGCAGACGTTAGCAGACCGCATGCTGCCGCAGACGCTGTGTGCTGTGCTTTTACAGACAGACAGACAGACAGACATGTGCACTACTGCAGGCGTTAGCAGACCACATGGTGCTGCAGACGCTGTGTGCTGTGCTTTTATAGACAGACAGACAGACAGGTAGAGCATGTGCACTACTGCAGACGTTAGCAGACCGCATGCTGCCGCAGACGCTGTGTGCTGTGCTTTTACAGACAGACAGACAGACAGACATGTGCACTACTGCGGGCGTTAGCAGACCACATGGTGCTGCAGACGCTGTGTGCTGTGCTTTTATAGACAGACAGACAGACAGACAGACAGGTAGAGCATGTGCACTACTGCAGGCGTTAGCAGACCACATGCTGCCGCAGACGCTGTGTGCTGTGCTTTTACAGACAGACAGACTGGTTCACACAGACTGAAGCTCACAGACAGACAGACCGACAGACACGTGCACTAGTAGAGTAGAGTAGAGTAACTTTATTGATTCCGAAGGAAATTAAGGTGTCCAGTAGCATACACATAATACACATGCAAAAACAGATCAAACCTATTGCACACATCTGCATAATACAACATTCACTGAACTGAAAAATTATTATTAAAAATTATAATAATAATAAGTAAAGGTAATAAGAATTCCACAAGGTAGACAAGTGTCATGATAAGGTGCTTTGTGGTAGCTCAAGTACATAGATTACATTGTCCCAGTAAAATTGTCCAGTGTTATAGAAGGGTCCTTTAGTGCAGTAGTTATCAGGGTAGTGCAGTATATTGCTGTCCATAGTAGTCTAGTAGTCACCACCAGGGACAGCATGTGCGTGTATGTGTGTGTGTGTGTGTGGGCTCAAGCACTCCAGTCCATGATGCTCAGCTCCTTCTGTGTGCTGTTATGCAGCTATATGGCCCTGGGGACAAATGACCTCCGCAGCCTGTCTGTCCTGCAAAAGAGGGACCGGAGTCTGTCGCTGATCAAACTCCTCTGATTGATGATGATGGTGTGTAGGGGGTGGCGGTGATTGTCCAGTATGGAGTGCAGCCTGCTCAGGGTCCTCCTCTCAGCTATTGTAGTTAGAGAAGTCCACTACTGCAGGCCTCAGCTGACCACATGGTGCCGCAGACGCTGTGTGCGTTAGAGGGGGGAAAGGCTCCTGCGCAGCGTCCTGCTCCACTGCATTTGGTATGCACATAAACAGAAATATGACATGGTGTTGTTATAAACAGGTGTCAGTTTTTAATGTAAACTTTTTTAACAAACAGACAGACCGACAGACAGTCAGGAACACAGACAAACAGACTACATTTAGAAGCGCCACAGAATGGTGACCAATTTAAAGGCATTCTAAAATGCGGAATCGTTTCTGTGAAATGGTGTGATGTGGGTGCTTTTATTTGCCATGCTGTGAGTAGAGACTCAGCCCAGGTTTGGGTTTACACAGACTTAAGCTCACAGACAGACAGACAGACAGACTGGTTCACACAGACTCAAACTTATAGTCAGACAGACAGACAGACAGACAGACAGACAGACAGACAGACAGACTGGTTCACACAGACTCAAACTTATAGTCAGACAGACAGACTGGTTCACACAGACTCAAACTTATAGTCAGACAGACAGACAGACAAACAGACTGGTTCACACAGACTCAAGCTCATGGACAGACAGACAGACAGACAGACAGACTGGTTCACACAGACTCAAACGTATAGTCAGACAGACAGACAGACAGACAGACAGACTGGTTCACACAGACTCAAGCTCATAGACAGACAGACAGACAGAAAGACTGGTTCACACAGACTCAAACGTATAGTCAGACAGACAGACAGACAGACTGGTTCACACAGACTCAAGCTCACAGACAGACGGACAGAGAGACAGGCAGACAGATGGACAGACTGGTTCACACAGACTCAAGCTCACAGACAGACGGACAGACAGACAGGCAGACAGACAGACAGGCGGACAGACAGACAGGCAGACAGACGGACAGACTGGTTCACACAGACTCAAGCTCACAGACAGACGGACAGACAGACAGGCAGACAGACGGACAGACTGGTTCACACATATTCAAGCTCACAGACAGACGGACAGACAGACAGGCAGACAGACAGACAGGCAGACAGACAGACAGACAGGCAGACAGACGGACAGACTGGTTCACACATATTCAAGCTCACAGACAGACGGACAGACAGACAGGCAGACAGACAGACAGGCAGACGGACAGACAGACAGGCAGACAGACAGACAAGCAGACAGACAGACAGACAGGCAGACAGACGGACAGACTGGTTCACACATATTCAAGCTCACAGACAGACGGACAGACAGACAGGCAGACAGGCAGACAGACAGACAGACAGACGGACAGACAGACAGGCAGACAGACAGACAGACAGGCAGACAGACAGACAGACAGGCAGACAGACGGACAGACTGGTTCACACAGACTCAAGCTCACAGACAGACGGACAGACAGACAGGCAGACAGACGGACAGACTGGTTCACACATATTCAAGCTCATGGCCACAGAAAGGATGGGGACTGACACCAGCCAAGGCACAAACACAAGTCCCTAAAATTGAAAGGAATGATGCTGTCACGTACTGCAGCCGCAGTTATTTTCCACATGTAGCAAGCTCATAATAATTATTGTGAGCTATGTAAAATTAGTATGTAGTATTCAGTAAACAATAATCTACCTGACATTTTCAACTACAAGACAGGACACAAGCTAAACACTGAATAGGGTTGTCAATTTACTAGCTCACGGCTACTGTTTAATGTGAAAATGCCCGATTGATGAGTTTGCATCCCAAAACTCCCAAGACTTAAAATGTCTACCTGTTCTGGTAATTACACTGGCTTACTCACGTCATCAGAAAGAGCAACAGTGTGATCAACTTCCTCCACTGCCCCACTACCTTGGCAGAGTGAGACCCGTCTGGTAATTACAATGATTGTTGATTATAAGTGACAGCGTAGCTCATTTATAGTACACAGCACACTGAGACCATCTGCCTCGTTTGACATAAAATGCTTACATGGACTCGTACATTTAGAATACGCTTTAAGGCAGTCACAAATACTGTGGTGAAATGGTGTTACCAGTCCTGTAAACATATATGGTAGAATATAAGTAGACACTACAGCACACTAAACTAAACTATATTTCTGCTTTACCAAATGATTATTAGTAAATTATTTTTGAAGTACACAAATTTAAAGATTGATTGGAATGATAAATGCTGAGTAAGGAATTGAAATTGAAAATACAAACTACCTTTTTTTGTTCCATCTCCCATGGTTTTGTTGGTGTTGAATATTTTGAGTCACATATCTGAACAAAACACACCCCAGCTCCATTCCTTTGCTATTCTTTGGGGACTGTATTTACAACTCTGCGTACAAAGTTACTCTGCATAGTTTTTTATGATGTCCACGTACGCTACAAGGTCCTTGGTCCTTGGTCCTTGGTGGCTGCAGTGTCCATCACATGGCCCCGGGGGGGGGGGGGGGGGGGGGCAACAAATGTGTGCCGGCCCCCATGACACATTCATCATTGGGCAGATTGTCTATCATCCCGACCACCAGACGAGAGGTGGGCATATCACGGACAAACAGAAGGAGGCTGAATATTCCCTCCCATGATTCACGGGCTTTTGCGGAAGTGCGAGGTGATTGCGTTGTTAATAACATGGGCCAGATTGGAAATTCATATGGGGGGGGGGGGCATCCATCCTCCTGTCTCTGCACCCGTGACCTTTCTTCATCAAAGCCCCCTTTTGTGCAAAGGCATCCATCCCAAGCACCACATTTACTACTAGCCCACTAGCCCGCCATGTGGACTTGTTCAAGTGTAAACCCAGTCCTTATTCTAGGGCTGGAGCTGGTGGCATATCATTTCAAGCTTGAACGTATTCCTGCTTATTTCCCTGTTGTTTTTATTATTCCCAACCTCCCTACGGGCCAAAGCTGGCACAGTGCTGATCCGCTGCATGCGCGCTACGCAGACTGCAGTCATGCATGACACTACTCTGCATACATTGGACTCTGGATACATTGTGCTATATGACTCTGTGCTATATGACTCTGTGCTATATGACTCTGTGCTGTTTGACTCTGTGCTATTTGACTCTGTGCTATGACTGTGCTATATGACTCTGTGCTATTTGACTCTGTGCTATATGACTCTGTGCTATTTGACTCTGTGCTATTTGACTCTGTGCTATGACTGTGCTATATGACTCTGTGCTATTTGACTCTGTGCTATATGACTCTGTGCTATATGACTCTGTGCTATTTGACTCTGTGCTATTTGACTCTGTGCTATATGACTCTGTGCTATTTGACTCTGTGCTATATGACTCTGTGCTATTTGACTCTGTGCTATGACTGTGCTATATGACTCTGTGCTATTTGACTCTGTGCTATATGACTCTGTGCTATATGACTCTGTGCTATTTGACTCTGTGCTATGACTGTGCTATATGACTCTGTGCTATATGTGCTATTTGACTCTGTGCTATATGACTCTGTGCTATTTGACTCTGTGCTATTTGACTCTGTCGCGCGCTCTACTTTTGCTGCTGCCATATTCTGCACCTTATTTATTTATCCATAGTTTGATAGTGTAAAATATACATATTGATTTTTTAAATAGTTTTATAGTCTTACTTGTATATATTGCTGTAAATCGACCCTATATTTTAATTCTACCTAGCTATTTTAATCTATTTCAATTCTTATTCTTATATACTGTGTCTATAGTGGCACTACTCTGCATACTGGTTCTAGCAGCCCTCTCTCTCCCAGAGGGGATTGTGGGAAGCAGGGCTGTGATGAACAGTGTCCCCGTAGGGCCGAGGATTCACCGTTTTATATGCGTGTTACAGGAAGCTATATCCTCCCCCCATCGTTCTGATTAGTGGGAGAGCAGCATCATTTTCTTCAGGGAAACATCAAAGTGTTTTAAAGGAGACCCCCTCAAACATTTCAATTACCTCTCGACACCGCAGCACGGTGAGAACACCTTGTGGCTACCTTCCAGGAGAAATGGTGGTGAGATTGGAGAAAGTCTGTTATTCACTGTGAATTGTTTAAGGGAGAGTGATTAATTTCTTGCTCACCATCTACCTTCTACACACCATGTTTTCAGTTCCAGATAATTCTTTACATTCATTTGTGTTCCCAAATAATGACAAACGTAGGGTTTGAAGTAAGCACCTTGTGGCTATGAAATGGAAATGGTTTATCACCCTGAAATGTGAAGATAAATGACATGTAGTTTGGATTGATTTGTCACCGGTGTGTGTCCATAGTCCGCACGGCAAAATGACACCGGCCTACTGGTCAGTTGGCTTTGTGAGGTAGAACAGCGACTTAAAGGCCTAGCGAAATGAAAAAATGCCTCCTAAGTAAACTTCATATATCGATTCTAGGGACATTTTTGTGTTGACTGACGAAATGATGCCACCTTTGGCACAGTAAACAGCGAGAAAACTGGCAAAGAACAGCGCTTAATGCGAACCACTTTTGATCCAACCGGAAGTAGCAGACGATAAGGCCGTGACGTCACGAGTTGGACACAGATTGTGTTTACATTATGGCTGACCGTACAGTTGACGACGAAGAGAGCGCAGAATTTAGCGATTATTCATCCTCATCCGGCATTTCTGATCTGTTTATTGACGAAGAAGACACAGAAAGGGAAGAGGAACAAACTGAGCAGAGTGAAGAGACTTTACATGGGATAGAACCTTACAGATTCGAGCCTGAAGTTACCTTGTCTAGCCTAGGCATCACCATGAGCGTGGCCGCAATCACGGCAATGGGCGATAAATAGGGGGATTATGCTTTTGTTTGGGTACTTTTAGTGACTCATATCAGCTGATCAGGGGTCCGTTTCCCAAAACCGTAGTTGCTTACTAAGTTAGCTACTTTGTTGGTTGCAATGCAATTTCCCATTGCCAACCAACTAAGTTGCTAACTGGTTAGCAACTATGGTGTTGGGAAACGCATCCCAGCACTCTCACACGCACAGCCACTCACTCAGGTTACAACCTGATACAACCAGAATGCCACAAATACATCTAGCTTGCTTCCACGCCCTAGCAAAATACTTCAACTACTCTGAAGACCCGAAGACCGAAACAGAACTCGATCGGTAATCGCCATGATAAACTTGCCTTTATCCTTCTGGAACAGACACATCGACACCCCTTCGGCGTTTGTGTTGCTGCATCCACCAGCAATACACCGCTTCCCTCCTCCTTTCCTCTTCTCTTTCACTTCCACGACTAACCTTATGGGCCCGATGGACGCAAAATGCGTCCAAATTTACACCCATTCTTCTCTGTTGAAATACTCCGGAACGGTACATCCTACATCGTTGGCTTATCACTGGTCACTTATACCAAACAAAACAACAGAACCAGGGCTTTACAACGTGACCTCCCGCTTATTTTTGTGATCAAGTATCGGCGAGATATTAATATTTAAAGACTCGCCAAAATCTCTCATAGCCTATTAGCACTTTGCACATGCATTACTCTCGATGAAATTACTGGCGAACCCGTGATCGGAGAGATAAGACACGCACATCACTACAAACTACAGACCCTCAGCTTTCCAACGACACCAAGTAGCCTACATATTATAACGTTAATTTATCACGTTAAAACAAGGGATCAAATATTTGCCATCATTATTTATATAATGACTTGACAAATTTTTACTTCGCCCATTTTAATTATCCAGTTATCAGTCAATGCATAATAGCAGAACTTACCCATTCTACTGCTAGCATGCATTTCTGTCAAGACACCTTTCATACAGTTTTGAAATGACTGAAAATTTCTGCATAACATCCATAATCCTGTATAATCCTGATATAACATCCTTCATTACATGGAACATATGCCCTTATTTCCGTCAGGCACAGACTACATATTTATCAACATTGATAAGCCACTGAATATCCCACCATCATGGTTCTTATATTGCCAGATTCCAGACAATCTCCTCTATTCACATATGAATATATATGCTAACCAGAAAGCCGATAATAATTGAAAAACTTTAGAGAAACTTCGATAGTCGAGACGGAAAACAGCGCAAGTGAATACAAACAGCTCGAGAGCGGTCCAACTCGTGACGTCACACATAGCTCTGGCCACAATGGCCACGCAGAGAAAGAATTCCCCGAGATTTGTCGGCGGGAAGTTCTAAATTCCGCTCTCCTTTTGTTATGCGAAAAGCTGTGACGGCGAATGTCACAGAAAATGGTCAAGGAGTACCTAAACTGTGATTTTGCATGCCATAAGGTGTTGCATTTCACTAGGCCTTTAAGGAAGTGACTCGATGACTTAAGGAAGTGACTGGCTAGTGAGAGCAAAAGTAAGCCTGCATGAGTCCGTCTGCACACTCCCAGATTTCCGCCCCCTCAGTCTTTCCGTGCCTGTCTTCTTTTTTCATTTTGGATTTGATCAACTACACCTAGGTCCTTGCCACTCGATTAATCTTTGCCACCTCTGCA
Source organism: Coilia nasus (assembly GCA_027475355.1). NCBI lineage: Eukaryota > Metazoa > Chordata > Actinopteri > Clupeiformes > Engraulidae > Coilia > Coilia nasus. Next base: position 2,000,480 of record CM050212.1, read on the forward strand.
GTCTCTGCTGCCGGCGTGCCCACCAGCACCTCAGCTTCCCAGCGCAGCCGCGCGGCTGACAGCGCCATAAGTCACAGGGCACATTAAAAACACATTAGGCCAGCGGAAGGAGTTAGGAGGGGGAGGGACAGGAAGGGGCGGGGTAGGGGGGGGGCACAGGGGTCGGGAGGTGGGGGCGCTTATCTGATGGGGAGGAACCTGCTCCGATGCGAGCCCAGCGCTGGCATCTTCATGTATCACCATCACCCCCCTGACAGCTGCGTGACTTATAGACTCCCACGGATGCACTCCCAAGCACTTCTAAGAGTTCAGAAGACATCAAATTTATGGGACTCTTAAAGATCCCTCCCTCCCGCCCCAGTGTTGCCTCCTCGGATGCGTGGCCTCTTTCCTCTTCCCTAAAGAGAGGAGGGAAATAACCCCTTGCAATAGGAATTTCATTTTACGTGAAGCCATAATGCCACGACACTGAGGAGATTTATGGAAGTAGATCAGTCACTGAAGTCCATTAACTGATTGTGAAATGAGATTTCTAAATTTTACCCAGAAGTCAGATAATCTCACGCAGGCTTCGAACAAGGCGCAGAGGGCTGGAGATGATTCAGCCGGTGGCAACTAAACTGTTTTGAAATATGTTAGGATGCCAGTTTTTTTCTTGCATTTTCCCTCATTTGTAGTGGAGGAGATATGCAAGCGCGTGGTAATGTGACTCTCTAGGTTGCATAGGTATGTCTGATTTATGTTTTTGCCATGCCAGAGATCAGTCACTGCGATGAAATGATATTCTGAGACAGTCCAATTCAAGCTGCCAAGCATATTCCATTCTAATAATACTGGCTGCCACACAGGCAAAAAAGCATCAAGCCCTTAATGTCATTAGTAAATCCAATTACACTGATAATAGAACAATGGAGTCATCTCGACTGTCTAAGTGACCACAGGCACTTACCATTTCAAAGGGAGATGCATAATTGCAAAACTCAAATACATCTATATTGACTGTAGTTCTGTTTCTCTTTTTGTGTGCCTGTGTGTGTGTGTGTGTGTGTGTGTGTGTGTGTGTGTGTGTGTGTGTGTGTGTGTTGTATTTTTTATTTATATTCGGAGCCCTGTCACAACCTCACATAAACAAACATAAACATCTGGGTAAACCTCACACTGGTGTCCTGCTTTTAGAGAAGTCAGAAAAAGTGTGTGGTGATGGGCCATGAGTGTGTCTCACGTGTGAGGAATACTTGGCTTGGCTTGGCAGAGAGCTCCTTTCACTTCATTTCATCTCTCCTCATCTCATCTTTTCATTTTTACGCAAAGGCCCCTCTGCATCGCTCAACAGTAAGCAGCATGAGTTGCATTTCTCGTAAGTCTGAGGGCGCCGCCGCCCTGACAGATGAAGTATTAAACTGATTAGGCTGATTGATTTAAATGCATTGATTTTCTGCCGGCAGGGCTTATGAATTCAAAATGCAACCTCCGATATATGGGTTCCAGCGATAGTGGAGAGGGCGAGGCATTGCACGGATCAATGGACAAATCAACAGGCTGTTTGTAGGCCAGGGATGGGCTATTTCTTCAGCAAACTGATCTGATTGTTTTGGATGAAGCCTCATAACTCATCCTGCTTTCACAGTGTGCTGCACAAGGTTGGTCTTGAAGAGAAGTTTGAAATTCTGCTCTTATTTCATTGCAGATTTAATACGATTATGGGAAATTGGCCAGAAATAGCACCTCAAGACATTACCGATGCTGCTTGCGAGTTCTATCCCGTGTGAAAACTGCGACAGCTTTCAGATATATTTTTTTAAATGTTTAAGGCAGCTTACCAAAATGCTTAAAGCTATTAAAATAGCTTACCAAAATGCTTACTTAGTATGCACATTTAAATTAAAAAGACAAATGGCAACTCATTCAGGACCAGACCACGAAAAGCAAATATTTGTCACTTAGATGAGCCATCATGAGTCTAATGAGGATAAAAAGGATAGCAGCTGTGCATCTGAAAATCACTCAATTCGCAGATGACCAGTTTTCTCATTTCAGAATTTAAGGTAACACTTTTTTTGTAGCTAATAGTTGTCATGTCCCAAGAAAGCTGACACGAATAGTTTATGTGTGTAGTGGCAATTTGTTGTGGATATATTTCTATAACTGTAACTAAAATCAAATTGCCCTGTGGTGTGGTGTGCAATGGTCACTGAGACAATACTATCTGGGTCATACAACAATAGCAATATTTTTTTAGTGATCATGAAGACTAGTCATTCATAGTAGCTTACAATGGGTGTTGTATCTCCTGACTACTGACCAAGGGCAATGGATTTGTCGTGGATGATTGAAGTACGCCATGCCAAGGAAGAGTGGTTCCACAATGAGCAAAAACTGCTGAAGTCAGGCAGGTCCTACAGCCTGGCATGTAGACTCCTTGTGCGAGTGCCAGGGAAGGTCATGGCCCCCCAATCCCCCATACAGAGCCAGTCGATCACACAGAGAAGCATACACAGAGAAGCATACACAGAGAAGCACACACACACACACACACAGAAGCACACACACACACACACACACACAGAAGCACACACACACACACACACAGAGAAGCACACACAGCTTGTCAGGGTGAGCGAGTACATGCACACAAAATGCTCCACATCTCCGGCTACACGGCAGCCCAGGCAGCTTCATGTGTTCCTTTGCTGTGTGTGTGTTCCTTTACTGTGTGTGTGTGTTCCTTTGCTGTGTGTGTGTGTGTGTGTTCCTTTGCTGTGTTCATGTGTTCCTTTGCTGTGTGTGTGTTCCTTTACTGTGTGTGTGTGTGTTCCTTTGCTGTGTTCATGTGTTACTTTACTGTGTGTCTGTGTGTTCCTTTGCTGTGTGTGTGTGTTCCTTTGCTGTGTGGGTGTTCCTTTGCTGTGTTCATGTGTTCCTTTGCTGTGTTCATGTGTTACTTTACTGTGTGTGTGGGTGTTCCTTTGCTGTGTTCATGTGTTCCTTTACTGTGTGTGTGTGTGTTCCTTTGCTGTGTGTGTGTGTGTTCCTTTACTGTGTGTGTGTGTCCCTTTGCTGTGTTCATGTGTTACTTTACTGTGTGTGTGTGTTCCTTTGCTGTGTGTGTGTGTTCCTTTGCTGTGTTCATGTGTTCCTTTACTGTGTGTGTGTGTTCCTTTGCTATGTGTGTGTGTTCCTTTGCTGTGTTCATGTGTTACTTTACTGTGTTCATGTGTTCCTTTACTGTGTGTGTGTGTGTTCCTTTGCTGTGTGTGTGTGTTCCTTTGCTGTGTTCATGTGTTCCTTTACTGTGTGTGTGTGTGTTCCTTTGCTGTGTTGATGTGTTCCTGTGTCTATGTGTTCCTTTACTGTGTTCATGTGTTCCGTCACCGTGTCTATGTGTTCCTTTGCTGTGGGCACTGATGACCAGCACTGGGCTCCCCTGTGTTGTCCAGCTGCATTCCAAACATCTATTGTTAGCCAGCTAAGCCAAACACTTACTTACAAACACACCATGGTTGACATGCGCTAGTTTGTGCTAACTATATAGATATTTAAAGGAGCTAAGTTGTAAGCCACTGGACTTCTTTTCGGAGCTTGAAGCCGTTTCACCTTTCATCCAAAAGAAAGTCCAGTTGCTAATTAAGTTGAAATAAATAAGTAATGTTGGATTTACCCCTTGTAATTAAGTCACAGTAACACAAACATATTATGTCGACCCAGCATATTTACATTTATGTCACTCAACAAAACAATTTCTTGCTAAATTAGCGTGTTACAATTGGATGGAAATACTTTCCATAATTTTTTTATGTTCCCTCAACAAATTATTTTTTTCAGTGCAGTTGCTTACAACCTCACAGACATCTAGATAGATATTTAATATTCATTTGACTTGTGCTGTTATGAGTAAACATGATTGGTGCCACTTTGTAAATAATAACAATGACCTTAGCTATGAATTCATAAAAGCAACACATTTACACCCAACTTAATGTAGTTGGCCTTGAGTAAGCTGTAGGCAGGCATGCTGTCTGAGATGGGTTTTTACGTGAAACCACTGAAACCACTTACTTCTGAGATTGTCTCTGCTGGAGAAAATTCTGGGAATTGACAAGAGATCTGATGCTTTTTCTCTGACTGTCTGATGCTTTTTGTCTGATTTTGCAATACATTGATTATGCATAAATTGGGAGATGTTTCCCAGGATTTGATGGCTTTTTAGCTGATGTCTGAGAGCTTATTCCAACACCTGAAGACATCCTGAAATGACGATGGGAAGGCGCTAAGACCTGTTGTGTGAGCAGGTGGCGTGTGCAGGGCTGGGCTGGGCTGGCTGCAACCCGCTCCAGAGAGCTTCAGTCATACAGGGCTGAGGGGACCCCCGCAGTCCGCTCAGATGTTGGGGTGTCGGAATCATCTCTGTAGGACTGTATGATGGATTGCCCCGCTCTCACACTGAACTGAGTTCATCATTTTAACAGAGCCATGTTAACGTACAGCATATGCACAAGCAGCAGTAGGTATTATAGTCAAATTCTGCATCAGATTGTGAATGTTTCGGCACATTAGACGGAAATACAAAGATGTTTATTTCATGACAACAGGAGATATTTTATTTTATTTGCTCTGTATTGGATGCAGCAGGTTCTATAAAAATAAACAGTTTTTCAGAAAACACTTCAAAAAATAAATGGAACGAATGCATTATGTGTTTGTTATCTGAGCCTGGCTCTAGACAAGGGTGTTGCATTTGTGCTTTTACTGTAGCCAGCTTGTTACCACATTTACTCAAAGAAAGGTGTGTGTGCGTTTTAGCTAGACCTACCTGCTTACCGAGCTAGTTCCTGGTTGGCTAGGATCTTATGTTCTGAAAGCTTGCATTTTAAAGATAAAACATTAAGTAAAGAGCAGGCACAGAAGAGCTTGAAGAGGAAGTAATTTGTAACGCTAATGGCAGCCTGTGTGTTTGAAAGACTGTCTGATCTCATCAGCTGAGATAATAAGAGGAGTGTCATGATGCGCTGCAGAATATCCTAGTCGGTGATGTCATATGTCATGTCACGGACTGACCTTTTACTCATACAACCCCTGGTGAGTAGCTACCACAGTAGAGATATATTCCCCAAGCACGCAGTCGGTCTGGGACACAGGCTGAGGTCCACGCTTATTTCATTAGTTGACAGTATATGTGCTACATCAGGGGTGTCACTAGACCTATTACTGTACTGGGGCACAGACAATTAATGCCAGCGTGCAAAGCGCAAGAGCAATTTTTTTTTCAGCCCTGATTTATAAAAAATAAAATAAAAAATAGTGCTTCAAACTATACAATTATATCAGATTACGTTGATATGACCATCAAACATTGTAGATGTAAGATAGCAATCTCCAGAAACCCAGTGTGGGAGCTCACAGTGCTAGGCTAACCCTTACATGAATCAACAACGATAATTAGGCATATGCCAGTTAGCTAAAAGACAGCAGCTAACGTCTCAAGTAGGCTACTTCAATTTACAGCCAGAACTAGCTTGCATGACAGCTGCCTGATGCATTAAACGTAAAAAGTAAAGTAGTAACATTTAAATCCACGTGAAAATGGCGACACAGAGGTGAAAACAAACAACAATGATGGGCAATTTACCCGGTTCTAACCGGTTAGACAGCATTGAAATAGCACTCAGACACCGTTATTAGATGTTATGTCACAGCCAAAGTCGCGTGAATAAATTACCATATTAACTAGCCATGTGAGCATTGTGTATAGAGTGAATAAAGTAGCAATGAGTTTCCATATTAAGTAGCTATGTGCGCATTCTGTAGATTATGCCATGTAGACTTAAAACTCTAAAGTGATTTTTTTTTACTGGTGAAATTTATACTGGGGCACTACAGACCAATACTGGGGCATGTGCCCCAGTAAAATATGTCTGGCAACGCCCCTGTGCTACATTAGGAAGAATTACTTGTCTTGTCACTCATAAACATGCACATGAATATAAGCCTAAGCCTGTATTTTAAATACTGTTTCTGGGACAAAACTGAGTGTTTTTGGGATGAGCCTGTCTCATACCCTTCCACATGGCATAATGTTGGCAATAAATCTCCCTATTCCAGTATATAGTGTTCCCTGTATCTGTGAGCCCAGCCCAAGTTGGATCATAAACATTCATGACACAGTTTTTTTTGTATTTCATAAAAACATAACAAGACGCTGCTAAATGTAATCAACACATCAACTTTGAGTACACTTCTAATTCTCACCTTTATCTGCCAAATGGAGCTGGGTCTCACATAAAAGCACACAAAAATAAATCAGCAAAAAACATTGTATTGCATGTACTTACAGCATCCAAATTTTGCAGCATTATTTTTAAGAGTGTGAAAGAGAAAAAAATATTATGTTTTTGTCAGTGGGGTGTTGCAGCACAACACAAACATTGTCCCTGTGAACTACCATACAACAGTCTTTTAATTCAAATGAAATGGAACTAGTAAGTTGGTTTTCAGGGCCCTAACTAAGTCCTTTGCAGACATTACAGCTTTTTGCTATCACGGTGTGCTTTTCACATGTATTCAATAAATTATTTCGATCTTTGTTGTAATACAGGAGAATATGTCAATAACAAACTAACAAAATAGCAAAATAAAAAGTGTCGTCACATATTCTTAGAAGTGAAAAAAGTGAAGTAGCAGGTTTCCAGGGTCTCTCGGGCAAATTGAAGTAATTCGCACAAGACAAATGCTGTAGTGTATTTTGTGACAGGCCTCTGTGACAGACAGGTGACCGGCTCTGGGCCTCTGTGACAGACATGTGACTGGCCTCTGTGACAGACATGTGACTGGCCTTTGTGATAGACATGTGACCAGCTCTGGGCTTCTGTGACAGACATGTGACTGGCCTCTGTAACAGACATGTGACTGGCTCTGGGCCTCTGTGACAGACATGTGACTGGCCTCTGTAACAGACATGTGACTGGCTCTGGGCCTCTGTGATAGACATGTGACTGGCTCTGGGCCTCTGTGATAGACATGTGAC
>CM050212.1:2012500-2062500 GCA_027475355.1 Coilia nasus
CTGCAAATAATTCTGATTCATTTCTAAAAATAGATGGGCAGGGATCCGCTGTCTGATGAAGTACACATGTTGCGATGGATATCCATGCTTGTGCTTGTGAGCTTGCATTAGTTCTGATTCAGTCCTGTCAGTCATGGCACTCGCTCTAGATTTCTGTCATGAACAAAATGTGGTAATCTGTTGTATCCATACTCATGTGACCCCAATGCCACCCTTAACTGGAAATACAGCATATTGTGTCTGTTCAGTTATGTTGCAGCATGGGTATCTTGGCTAATTACAGGTGGTTTTAATTAGGGTACATTATTAGTGTAGGAAAAGAGTACAGAAGAGCTCTTACTTGTTGATAGAGGTCAGTGAGATACTGTATGGCATGGACAGATGCACAGTGCAGACACACACACACACACACACACACACACACACACACACACACACACACACACACACACAGATAGAGGTCAGTGAGATACTGTCACCAACAAGGGCTCCATTTTGTGCAGTAGCACAGCAGAAGTGAACAGTGCTGAATTAGGCCAATGCTGAATGTCTGCACACACACACACACACACGCACATACATACACACACACACACACACACACGCACACACACACACACACACACACGCACACACACACACACACACACACACACACACACACACACACACACACAGTGTCTGCACACTGCATGGATGGCATGGACAGATATACACAGTGCAGACACACACACACACACACACACACACACACACACACACACACACACATATGGACAGATATATACAGTGCAGAGAGAGACACAGATGTCTCATCTAAAGGGAGAGAAGTGTACATTCAACACATACACACTCTCTCACACACACCAACACACACATACACACCAGAGCATGTGAGCGGAGCGGAGCACGGAGCGAGCGGGAAGCGGAGCGTGCGAAATATAGCCGGAGCACGGAGCGGGTTTTAATCCAAAGGCCCGAGCGGTGGTTCTGTTTCGCTCCAGTTCCGCTCCGATACCGCTCTCATCACGAGTCTGGGGCGCGTCTACACAGACTCGCGTGTGCCTTCAAAGGTTAGCCTACAGAGATCGTTGAGAGATGGAGTTTGGTTCAAAACGTGGATGTTCACACTTGTGTTGGTTTCAAATAAATACGTTCTATTTTTTGATTGATACTGCGGTTGCTGGGACTTCTTTATATTATAGGATAGGCTACATTTCCTCAAAATACATGTCTGACATGTCACATTTTGTAGTTTTTGCCTATTATGATAATTAAGGAGTACATTCGTGCTGTTCCGTGTTTCATTAAAATAGTAGCCTAACGTATTTTTTTTTAAAAATATGCTGTTCAGCCAAATATGACAGCTTACGCTCAAAGTAAAAAAAAAAAAACTAAATGACAGGGTTAATTAAGAGGATACACATGTGAGTTGTTGATCACACAATGAAATTATTTGTATCTGTTACATGATTTTTGGAAACGAAGTTTAAAGGGTTTCAATCAACATGCTAACAAAGACGCTGCATGTTAGTTCAGGCCACATCGGGCAGCGTGTCCCAGATGCAATTCGGTGGAAAATGTTAGGCATTGCTCCCTCTTTTGGGCGAGCGTGGAGCGATTTGCGTGGAGCGGAATGAAATTTTAGGTGAGCGGAGAGCGGTGTTAGAGCGGAGTTGTCTGGTTCAACTTTGAGCGATGGAGCGAGGGAGCGAACACTCGCGTGAGCGAGGAGCTGAAATTCTGGCCGCTCAGCTCCGCTCACATGCTCTGGTACACACAAACGCATGCACACGCACACACACACACACACTCTCACACCAACACACACATGCACACTCTCTCTCTCACACACCATCACACACACACACAAATGCATGCACACTCTCTCTCACACACCAACACACACATGTTACATTACATTACATTACATTACACTTAGCAGACGCTTTTATCCAAAGCGACTTACAAAAAGGAGGACATAATAGCTAACAGATGTGTAGAGAACATCCAAGGTACCTATGTAAAGAGATGGTTAGTAGAGATTAGTTATGTTAGGAAGGCACCTATGTAAAGAGATGGTTAGTAGAGAGTAGTTATGTTAGGAAGATACCTATGTAAAGAGATGGTTAGTAGAGATTAGTTATGTTAGGAAGGCACCTATGTAAAGAGATGGTTAGTAGAGATTAGTTATGTTAGGAAGGTAGCTATGTAAAGAGATGGTTAGTAGAGATTAGTTATGTTAGGAAGGCACCTATGTAAAGAGATGGTTAGTAGAGATTAGTTATGTTAGGAAGGTAGCTATGTAAAGAGATGGTTAGTAGAGATTAGTTATGTTAGGAAGGCACCTATGTAAAGAGATGGTTAGTAGAGATTAGTTATGTTAGGAAGGTAGCTATGTAAAGAGATGGTTAGTAGAGATTAGTTATGTTAGGAAGGCACCTATGTAAAGAGATGGGTAGTAGAGAGTAGTTATGTTAGGAAGGTAGCTATGTAAAGAGATGGTTAGTAGAGATTAGTTATGTTAGGAAGGCACCTATGTAAAGAGATGGTTAGTAGAGATTAGTTATGTTAGGAAGGCACCTATGTAAAGAGATGGGTAGTAGAGAGTAGTTATGTTAGGAAGGCACCTATGTAAAGAGATGGTTAGTAGAGATTAGTTATGTTAGGAAGGCACCTATGTAAAGAGATGGGTAGTAGAGAGTAGTTATGTTAGGAAGGCACCTATGTAAAGAGATGGGTAGTAGAGATTAGTTATGTTAGGAAGGAAAGCAGTCTCGGAAAAGAAGGGTCTTCACGAGCTTTTTGAAGGTCGAGAGGGAAGTTGCTGCTCTTGTAGCGACTGGCAGGTTGTTCCACCACTGAGGGGCAACAACCGAGAAAAGTTTGGAGTGACCTCGCTTTGTCTTAGGAGAGGGTACGGCCAGGCGGTTCATAGTAGAAGATCGCAGCGCTCAGCGCACTCTACACACATACACACTCTCTCACACACCATCACACACATACACACAAACACATGCACACTCTCTCACACATACGCACACACACTCTCACACACACCAACACACCAACACACACATACACACTCTCTCACACACCATCACACACATACACACAAACACATGCACACTCTCTCACACATACACACACACACTCTCACACACACCAACACACACATACACACTCTCTCTCATACATCATCACACACATACAAACAAAGGCATGCACATGCACACACACACGCACGCATGCACGCACACACAACCACACACACACACACACAAACGCATGCACACACTCACACACACACGCACTCACTCACACACACATATACACACAATGTCAGGGTCATGCAACAGAAAAGCATAACCTTGTTGCCTTATTTTAAGACTGCATTATTGATTATTGTGTGTAGAAGTTGCACCCATTCCTTCCTTAGAATCCTTTCATGTTCAGACACACTGGAGGCCCCGTGTTGCTCTGTAAGGTTCAAGGTTCCTTTAGTACACACACACACACACACACACACACACACACACACACACACACACACACACACACACACACACACACACACACACACACGCAAGGTGCCTTCATTGTCAACTTCTCAATATGCGCAGGACACACAGACCAACATGCCGTGGCTTGGCTTATTCTAAACCAACACCTGAAAGCCAGACTATTTTTTAAATCTATATATTTGCACATAACAATTGTTAAAATATATTCTGTATCATCACTACTTTGCTTGAACGTCCTGTGTCAGGTCAGTCTCTTAGTAATGTGATTTTTTTTTACAGAAATCATTACATTATTTTTAGCATGACAATTACCACAGACCTTCTGTGACATTCATGTAAGTGTACTAACCTCCCATTTGTAGTTAATTACCAGAGGTTACTTATTGCTTTCATACTCTGAGTTTGCACTCCACATGTGACACCAAGCCAAAGAGAGAGAAATCAGACAGCATTGTACCCCTCTGCAGCCGTGCTTCAGAGCGAGCCATGCCTGGCGAGGCTGCTAAAAGCTCTCATGAGCTCCAGGGACAAAGAGCCCCCAGACCGCTCCACATGACAGTGGCTCTGCGTTGTCATCCTGTCAGAAAAATGAAGAGATGTGTTGAAGAGGCATCTGGGTGAGTCACGCGTAGGAGTTATGAAACCAGCCTTTTCTCTCTGGAGCTAGCATGCTATAAGCTAGCATGCTATAAATGTTTTATACAGAGACCAAGAGAGGAAAATAAAACACCGGGTTCCAGTTTTGTCAACATCACAAAGCTTTTTTTGTATTCAGTGAGACTGTCTCTACAATGTACCGTAGTTACAGTAATAGGTCAGCTGTTTGTGCTACCTTTTGTGTAAAACATTCCTATTCCAACCACCTACGTTCTAAGAAAATTACCTTTTATTGTGCAGTACCATTGGAATTGCTAGTCCAAAATAATTATCCTGAATGCTTTTACCGGAAAAAAAGAATGTTAACATTATAATGCATTGTGCAGATGCATACATGGGGCCTTGTATTATACTATATATATTATAATACTGTTCATATTGTGTATTTTTGGGGAGCACTAACATAGATTATTATTATAACACAGATAGATTTTTAGTTCCATTGTACAGGCAACTGCACCACGACAATAAAAGACTTGAATAGATTGACACACTTTTAGGATCCAAAGCACACGGCCTTTCTCACATTGCATATCTCCATACAGCCACTGCCCGAGTTGCCTTCTAATTAGCTCATCCACTGCATTCTGACTGGGCATTAAAACAGCCATGTCCTCCTGCAACCAATTAAAAAGAAAGGTCTAGGTTGATTAGACTGAAAACATCAGCCATTCTGTGCAATAGCCGAGCTCTTCAGTGGTATTTTCCCCTCTGTAAAAGGATTGCAGTGTGATTGTAGTTGTCACTTTGTACCAGAAAAATGAGAAATGGATGGAGCTGAGATGAGGTATTTGTAGGCAGGCGAGGAGAGTGAGAGGAGGGAAAGTGAGGAGAGTGGTTCCTGATGGATATTGTTCCTCTAGCACATCTCTAAGCTTTCTGTGACTCCACATGCTGTTAAATATATATACACACACACTTAAAAGCACACCTAAGAAGGCACACTCTAAAACATTTTCAAGCATTTTAGACATGGCAGCCAGTGCTGCTTACTCAATACTGTAATTGTAATACGTCGCTACCATTTTCAACAGTTCATTTTTAATGATGCCTGTGCTCTTTCTGGCAGTCTTGTGCTGTAACTGCAGTGGCTGAGCAGAGCGTGCATTTGCCATAGATAATAATTACTGTAAGAAGACTACACAAGCACTACCAAGGCCAGGACACAAGAGCCCAGAAAACATCATGGAGGGGAATCGGGAGATGAGAAGGTTTCCTCTGAGACACCAAGATATTCCACATTCAGAGTTAGAGACCTTTTCATTGTTTCACTTCCGGAACTTGAAGTAGGTCAGTGCACAAGAATCTGAGGGAATAGCTTGGTGCACAATAAAACACTCAAAAATAAACTTATCAGGAATTAAAAACAGGAAGACAGGATGAACGTTCTTTGTCATTACATTTATTATACATATTGCACTAAGAATAATCTATCTGAGATTTTTAGGAAAAAAAACTGTGTTGCATTCATCAACACATGACAAGTAACAGTGACAAATATCTGTGTCAACCTCTCAACATTGTATAACGACAGACAGGGTCAACAGACAATTTTCTATTTTATAGGTATTTCAAGAGAAAAAAATGGCAAAATGACTGATTGATGTTTTAGCAAAATGATTGATAATGCATTTTAAACCGAGGTTGGTGTCAAAAACAGGATCTTTTTTCTTAACCTGAGCTGCACTACTTGAGCAATATGTTGATATTCCTTTAGCAAAACCTTTTTTTGGGACTGATGTCCATCAATGTTAAGCCCTCATTTTTATCCATCATTTTTGTTTTTGTCCATCACCAGACAGCTGGTTTCAGTGAACAGCACAGGCGAGGACGGCATGCAGAGAGAGAGAGAGAGCGACTGAGAGAGAGAGATCCGACCCCTCTGCTTTACACTAACAACATGTGACACCTCTATAGCATGAGCAATACAATGAGTAGAATCATAGCTATACTGGTAGGAAGGATTTTATGAAGGAAAATACTGGACAGAAATGCGGACCGGATGCATATCTGGTGTCGTACGGAGCATAACTTCCTCGCCGTACGGGTATTAACCAGTCACTTTGGCACAGCGCGGCTCCTTTCATCGTGTTTTCACATCACACAACTATTATTTCTGTCTTCATCAAAGCTTCATTTGTGCTACATTTCCAAGCAATGAAAGTGTTTTAAATGTCAAAGTGATCCTTTTCTGCGAAGACAAGATATCAGGATTGCACAGACTTAGTAAACACGAACCGAGGAAAGTACAACTAAAGTAATTATGCCTCACAGCGTCTTTATTATCTTCATTTAAGGTGCTCTGTGTTCATGCTTTTAACAAGAAATGTTTTTAGTTTGCAACTAAAGGAATGATGTTCAAAGTCTGTATAGACTTGTACTGTGTGTGTGTGTGTGTGTGTGTGTGTGTGTGTGTGTGTGTGTGTGTGTGTGTGTGTGTGTGTGTGTGTGTGTGTGTGTGTTGGGGTGGATGAGGATGCATGTGTATGTTTGTTAAAACTTGGAGTACATTATATTGCAGCAACGCAGTAGCACCAGGCTACAAAACAGTGTTCAAGCAGAATGTTAACCTGTGTTTACACCCTGTGAGCTACGAACAGACTCACAAGGCATTTTCTGCAGACATTCTTATCCAGAGTTTAGGTCAGAGTACATGTAGTCTATATCATGTTATGCTCTGCTGTTCAGGCATTTTCTGCTGTTCATGATGTTTTTAAAGACCTTTTTTAATTACAATACATTGACCAGCATGGATTACAAAGAAACTACTGTGACCACTAAACATGATGTGTTCACATCAATCTCCCAAATAGTAATGTTATATGGTCTATACAGTCTTATAGTATATATAGTCTTATAGTAGTATGTCCTGCACATATAGTGAAGTTGACAAATAAAAATCCCTGAATCCTTATGGTAACAAGGGAATGGTAACAAGGGACAAAACTCAAGTCTTATTGGTTGCAAGGCAAGTCAAGGCAAATGTATGTATATAGTAGACTTTATACCAAATGGCAGCTCAGAGTGCCCGCCAGTACTCAGCAGTCCTAGTATGGCAGACAGTAGGGCCAGGCCAGTGAGAATCAGCTCAGGCGAAGCGTCAAGAGACCTAACCATCACGCATGTCAACAAAAGGCCACCAGACCAGGCTGCATCCACTGCCTAGTCCATTTACATGGACAGCCTTGGAGGCATCTTCGAACTGCACATACACAAGGTTCGCAGCTAAGGGGGCGGTAGGTCAGCATGATTTAGTGGGGCCCAGAGCTTCAAAGGGACCCACAGAGGACTATACATCTAATATAGTTAGGGCCCAAATTCTAGCGGGGCCCCTGTATATACAAAAGAGTTTAAGATACTTGTGGTTCAGACCTGAATCTGGAGCATACAGCAATCATAAGAGCCATTCTAGTTTTTCAGCAGTTGTAACTCATGTGAATTTTCAGGTGGAGTGATGAATGACTCGGTTTTTCGGAAGACGATGGAAGCCCCTCTAAATAGGTAACGGGAGTATTTCTGGCACTGGAAGCGAAACTGTTTTGAGTGACCGCTGGGTGAGTGGAACATCAGACTCGCTCAGTGCAGGTCCACACACAGATGGCAGCCATGGCTTGGGCACATTAGCAGACTTCTGCCCAGATGCCCCATGGCCGGCCCCTGAAGCCAACCACTTCCGATGACGTCCAGCCTGCTTAATATGCTCCACAAGGCCATTTCAGCACCAGTCTTCTCTGTCACCGCCATTACACATGGCCATTTCAGCACCAGTCTTCTCTATCACTGCCATTACACATGGCCATTTCTGTCTTCTCTGTCACCGCCATTACACATGGCCATTTCAGCACCAGTCTTCTCTGTCACCGCCACTACACATGGCCATTTCAGCACCAGTCTTCTCTGTCACCGCCACTACACATGGCCATTTCAGCACCAGTCTTCTCTGTCACCGCCATTACACATGGCTATTTCTGTCTTCTCTGTCACCGCCACTACATATCTTCTCTGTCACCGCCACTACATATGTAGTAGAAAGGAAAAGGTCCGCTCAACCAGATTTATGCTCCCAAGTTTAATTTAATACCGTGTGACGTTTCGGGCTTCCTCACCCTTACTCAAACGTGACAACAATGATAAAAAACACCCATATATACAATTCTCAGGTGGTCACAGGTTGGTCACTACACATGGCCATTTCAGGACCAATCTTCTCTGCCACTGCCACTATACATTACACTGAATATCCACTGAACAGGTCTCCTCTGTTGAAGTGTAGGCTGTGTGACATAAGTACAGGCGCTGCCAAATATGCATTCAGCTGACAAACTGCTCTTTCAGGAGTTATTATACAGGAAGGAAAACATTTTTATAAGATTGTTCTGCAACCACTAATTTTTCTCTCTTCTCCTCTCTCTCTTTCTTTCTTTCACTCTCCGTGTGTGTGTGTCTGTGTGTGTGTGTGTGTGTGTGTATGTGTGTGGTGCCTATCTACTTTATATGCTGCTTGTGTAGTTATTTTCTCTGGAAATGTAAGCCTACCAACCACAAGGTTTCAAGATTCATACCTACAATATCTCCTTGTTCAGAAGCAGGCCAATTTATGACTGTATCGTCATGTTCATTTACTGTATAACTCAGTCCGTGACTATTGTCTCATATCCGTCTTTACATTTAGTTATACAGGGTTTTCCCAGGTACATATTCAGCAAGAGAGAGCGAGAACAAGCACCTTGGCTACTGGCTAAGGGTGGAACATCAGCAGTAGTAATGTAGTTTAACTTTTACACTTGTGGTACACGGAGACCAAAGCAATGTTTGGCATGCAATGCGAGACACAATATGATAATCATGTATTTACAAGGAGATCCTTTAGACCACATCAGCTCATGGGTATCCCTCTTGGCAATGCAATGTTTGACTTTTGCTATTGATCTAAAATTTATGAAGAGAGTCAAATGGAGTAAAAATTGATGTACTGTCCACCCAGGCGCCTGTGCTTAGTAACTTGTGTAGTTCGTGAAGTTTGTATCAAAGTAAAAAAATTAGACCATCAGATTATACAGCACTGTCTTTCCAACAATGTTTTAGTATTACAGAGGTCATGTACAGTCAAAATATACTTTTGTGCATGACCTAAATATAGGCTTCGCCTGAGAAAGGTGAAAAAAGACTGATGGCTGATCATCACGATGTCTTACTTTTTTTTTTTTACTTTTTAGCTCCCAGCTCCCAACACAGGAGATGAAAGATGCTTTGTAGTCTCCCCCCCCTACACAGTGTAGCTCCACCACAGACACACACACACACACACACACACACACACACACAGTGTAGCTCCACCACACACACACACACACACACACACACACACACACACACAGCGTAGCTCCACCACAGACAGGTCTTGTGCTGTTTGAAGTTTATTTATGCAGTGCTCAACTCTGCTCCTGGCTTGGAGGGCAGAACTTGGCCTACTTGTCTGTAGGCATTCAGTCAGCCCAGAAGTAAGTGCCAGCATTAGCCCAAGGCTTCCCCTTAATTAATCAGGAGGTGAAGTGAACCTTGTTTCTCCTCTAATTGGCAGGCTGATGCCTGATGTCAAAGGGCACCGTCTGAGGCTCGCCCATGTAATAAATCACTGTCATGGCCAGATATTGAAACACAGCCAAATGCAAACCTGGCCTGACTGCCACTGTCGTTCGCTTCTTTCTGTACCTGTGATATAGGTGTGCATTCTGGAGAGGTGAGTCAAATCTAGAGATCTACAGAAACACAACTGTGGTCAGGCCATAGAGGATACCTGCAATAGGGATTACTGATTTTTATTAGGAGGTGTGCATTGTGCAGCAGTGGCCTTGTATAATGCATTATATAGCATTAGCATTTTATTAGCAGTTTACACATTACACTTTATGTTCATTCTGCATTTGCTCCCATTTTCAGCTAGTGGAGGATGGAGCTGGGGTGTGTTTGAGGGGGTTGGGAGTGGGGATGTGGACAAATATATTGGGTCATAACCCGAACCTCTGTTAAACAACATAATGACCTGTCATTATCACAGAAACACACATTCCATATGCGGTGACTGATGTCACGAGGTTTATTTCACAACAATTAAAAAATCATGTCTTGTGGTGGGCCAGACCACTAATGCTGGGAGAATCCATTTGGAGGGATTTAAATTTTTCATTAGTTTAAGAATAGAGAGGTGTTAAATATTAAGACTGCGATTCTTCTCCTTCAGTGAGGAGAAGAGAAGCACTCATGATCCCAGTGTCTAGCGGAGCACACAGACCCTTAGCATGTTCAGCTCAGATTTAGCACACAGCCTGAGGACATTCAGCAAGCTTGTTACATAATTCTTCGAGCTTCTTACATGTTTTTCCTAACTGAAACAAATACTAATAAATTACAATGGTGTGGTCGTCATGTCTTGATTGACAAGGTGTTGCCTGTGTGCTTCATACTGTAGCGCTCCATGGTTATGTGTGTGTGTGTGTGTGTCAGTGTGTGTGTGTGTGTGTGTGTGAGTGTGTGTGTGTGTGTGTGTGTGTGTGTGTGTGTGTGTGTGTGTAAGTGTGTGTGTGTGTGTGTGTGTGTGTGTGTGTGTGTGTGTGTGTGTGAGTGTGTGTGTGTGTGTGTGAGTGTGTGTGTGTGTGTGTGTGTGTGTGAGTGTGTGTGAGTGTAGCGCTCCATGGCTATGTGTGCCATTAGGGTGTGAGTGTGTGTGTGTGTGTGTGTGTGTGTGTGTGTGTGTGTGTGTGTGTGTGTGTGTGTGAGTGTGTGTGTGTGTGAGTGTGTGTACTGTAAGCACTGACCTCGAGACCCGAGTGCTGTTATGTAACAGCATGCATTGCCAGCCTAATGACAGCGGCACTTAAATGATCTTATTATTGCTGGTGGCCTTGGTGATGACACACAGATTGTCCTCTGTACGTACACAACGACATGAATATGTGCATGGATAGTCCTGATGAAGTTTATAAACAAATGCCAAGTAGTACATATGACAACCCGAGTTCAATCGCCGGCTTCTCGTCATCATCATCAGTGGTCGTTGTATTTAATTTCCTTTGTCACTTTTACATTGATGCTCATATTTCCTGTGTATACGTAAATGAAATGTTCAGGAAATGCTGTTTTGTTCCAACACCACTGTTGCATGTATCAGACAGGTCTCAAAGCCACAGAACACAACTCACAGGTGCACCTCACCCCATCAGCATGAAGATGCCACATACAGTGGTGCTTGAAAGTATGTGAACCTTTTCGAATGTCATGGTTATCTGAATAAATTTGTCATAAAATGTGACCTGATCTTCATCTAAGTCACTGTGGAAGATGAACACAATGTGCTAAAGCTAATACTGCAAAATAAACTATTACATGTCATGTCTTTGTTGAAAATATGCACAAGATCAGATTACATTTTAATGACAGATTTATTCAGAAAACCATGACATTCCAAAAGGTTTACATACTTTCAAGCACCCCTGTATGTTAGCTCCTAACGTGAATGTAGACAACTAATCTCAGAGTCTGCTTTTGCCAGAAGTATGATCATTCATGACCATACGCTCTCGTTGGAGCTGTAGACATAAGGCTATTGTTTGTGATCTTTATTGTGGATTCAGGATATGAATGAATATCTGATTTTCATAGCAGAAATTGGATTTTCATTTTCTTTTTCACAGAGAAAAGATCAATGTTTAGATTTTACAGTTTTTTGATCTCACACACAGACACAGACACAAACACACTGACACACACATGCACGCGCGCACACACACATACACACGCACATGCACACGCACACACACACATACACACAGTAACAGGGCCTTTGATTTTTAATATGACATGCAATCTACTATACACTAAGAATGAACAACAATCCCATGTGTCTGTGTGTGTGCCCATGTCTGTCTGAGTCTCTGTGTAAAGATAAAGCTGATGATGTATAACATTTACTAACAGTATTCTACCTTAAAGACAGCTTTGTGTAATGGTGATGCTGGCTGACATGTTGTCTCAGTAGCCTGGATGACTACTTTAGGTAAGATGGCCTGGATGACTACTGTAGGTAAGCTGGCCTGGATGTCTACTGTAGGTAAGATGGCCTGGATGTCTACTGTAGGTAAGCTGGCCTGGATGACTACTGTAGGTAGGATGGCCTGGATGTCTACTGTAGGTAAGCTGGCCTGGATGACTACTGTAGGTAGGATGGCCTGGATGTCTACTGTAGGTAAGATGGCCTGGATGACTACTGTAGGTAGGATGGCCTGGATGTCTACTGTAGGTAAGATGGCCTGGATGACTACTGTAGGTAGGATGGCCTGGATGTCTACTGTAGGTAAGATGGCCTGGATGACTACTGTAGGTAGGATGGCCTGGATGTCTACTGTAGGTAAGATGGCCTGGATGTCTACTGTAGGTACTGTAACATGGCCTGGATGACTACTGTAGGTAGGATGGCCTGGATGTCTACTGTAGGTAAGATGGCCTGGATGACTACTGTAGGTAGGATGGCCTGGATGACTACTGTAGGTAGGATGGCCTGGATGACTACTGTAGGTAACATGGCCTGGATGACTACTGTAGGTAAGATGGCCTGGATGACTACTGTAGGTAGGATGGCCTGGATGACTACTGTAGGTAAGATGGCCTGGATGACTACTGTAGGTAAGATGGCCATAGGTACAACTAGCACATCTGTGTCAGACTCCTCTCTTTGGCTCTGCACTGTGGCCTCATTCATTCTTAAGTAGTTCACATCAGCCTATACTGCTACAGAACTCCCTGGCCTGCACGCTAGTGATAAAACTCTTACACACATACAGAAACTTACACATACACACACACACAGACACACACACACACACACACACACGCATGCACGCATACACACACACACACACACACACACACACACATACTTCTGTTAGAAGTATGATCGTCATACAGATTTGACATCATAAATATTTAGTAGATTGTGGAGAATTTTTCATATTTCACATAGAAGGGCAGTTGTATGTGTGATTGCAACATCATGATGCAAACAAACACCCTGTGACTACAACAGCAACTGGTAGCTGTTAAAATATACCATAGGATTAGGGCTAGGGTTAGTGGTAGCTATGTACAGTATAAGTACATAATATTGCACGTTGTTACATGTAGATGCACTAAAAAATGATCCGTAAAATAAAGTGTCACCTCCATGATAGTAGACTTACGCAGTGCACAGTTATCCATTTCAGATCTGTGCTCATACAGACCCCCCACACCACGTGCTGCTCTACGAAAACAGACCATAAGAACAATTACATTTCTACACCCTTCAAGAAGGTGCTAGGATGGCGTGAGATTATGTAATCTTTGAGCTCATCATTGAGGATAATGCATTTTAACACCACTGGATCATCCGTGTGCTTCTAGGGGGTGGATGCTGAGGGGTCCAGACTCACTGGGGACTGTGCCTGAGCATACACATCTCCGGAGCTGCAGAGTAGGCCGAGATGAGGTACGAGAGCCCCTCTGAACAAGGGCATCTGTAACTCACTGTTCTGTGCACAACACCTTTCATCAGTTCTGCATGTCCTATTAGACTGGAACCAGTGAACACACTGTATGGCTTCAGAAGTCCAGGCCACTCTAATAGGTAATAGGTAACTACCTATAGCAACTATACATTATTGTTGCATAATTTCAGTTCATAATTAATCACACAATCACCTTTTTAAAGGGACAACAAGGGTTTCTGTTTTTTTTTTTTTGAAAAACAAGATCATAAACAGGTTTAGTATCAAATTTAAGTACATTCCTTTCAGCCCAAATACATCATGTGCCAGGGCCAAACAGTGCTTAACCTGACTGTACTGAGCCTTAAAATGACACTTAGTAGAGCAGCACAAATAGATAATAGCACAAAAGAACTTTAGTGTGCGGAAAATGCAGTTACCTCCTAAATATATAATTTTGCCCTTTTTTAACATCTGCAATCCAAGGAATGAGCGCGCACTAATTAAAACACCCCAAAGTGAGCAGTTCATCAGTCACTCGCTCTAAACATAAATCAGCATAATGCAGTGGCATCTCTCATCAGATCCTCCTCTCATTATCATAGACTCAACGCCAACACAAGCAGAGGCGCTGTCAAAGCCAGAGAGATGGAGAGAGATATGGAGAGAGAGAGAGAGAGAGAGAGAGAGATGGAGAGAGAGAGAGAGAGAGAGAGAGAGAGAGAGATATGGAGAGAGAGAGAGAGAGATATGGAGAGAGGAGGAAAACAGACAGAGCAAAGGAAACAGCAGAAGCAGGAGAAGCAGCAAGATGATGGTAAAGGATTTTCCTTTTTTTTCATTTTTTGGAAACATTCAGTGACCATCAGGGAGGACTAAATCTGTTTGTATCAGTCAGAGCTGTGCTGCTTTGGTGATGAACTCTAAAAAATGGCTGGTGCAATTTTGAATGCATGGAGTCATTATGAAGAACCCCTGAGGGTGCGTTGTTTAATATTTCATGCAAGGCTGAATACGAAGAGTGAGTTATTAAAATATGTATCACAGTTCTGCGCCCAGTGCCCTCCTCACCATCATTACACTGATGTGCGAGCGCCTCCCGTCAGTCGGAACATCTCAGCATAAAGCTGGCAGGATAATGTTCAGATTTCTGGATTCATACGTCCACACAAAGGAGCGACCCGCACATATTAGGGGTGATTAAGGTGTCAAAATACTCCCAAAGCCGTGCAGTTGCATATTAAAGTGGAATTAAAGGCACCTACAGATAATTACTTCTACACAGCCTTGCGCAGATACAGAGCTAGACTATGGGGTCAGAGCGAAGGCCATGTGTGATTCCCTACAAAGAAGAAAAAAAGAAAAGAAAGCCAGCTGTCAGAAGGTCCAGCAATTATTGGAGCATATTCTTGCCTCTTTGATGCAGCTCTAAAAAAAGCTGCCATGTCTGTCAGCAGGACGTCTAACGTTTCAGTAACAGGTCAAAATGTTTCTCCCCCTGACTCCCGAGGCTATACAGGACATTGTATGTGGAGGGTGTTTGGTTGTCATCTGACAGAAAGCAGATTAAAATGAGACAGAAGCTCTGGCACAGGTGACAGGTAGAGGGCAGGGACAGTGGCTTCATGTGTGCTGGCAAACAAAGGACGTTTGAAAGGAAAATCTGCCCAACTGTCAACTACTATCTTCTGCTTCAGCTTCTAAAAACTGACAATTTAACCAAAATTCAGTGGATCTCCTTATTTGACTGCAAAGGCTGTTTTATTACATGACATTAAGGATGAGGAACCATGGCGAGGTTATCTATGTAAACTTCAAAGCCTTGAAGGCCAGATGTCATGGTGAATGGCATGATACATGGTGAATGACAGTTGACCCAACTGGGGCTTGCCAGTCAGAACACTGTCATTTAGTTTTAGTGGAGCCCTATTGGCTCTTAAACAAACAAACAAAAAATACAAACAGCACCCACTGTCAGTGTGATTACACAACACAGCGCACAGTGTACACAACAAAATTAGCTCTGCTTTTAACCCATCACACATGTGAGTAGGGGGCAGCCATGACAATGGGCCCAGGGAGCAGTGTGTGGGGACGGTGCCATGCTCAGGGAAGCTCAGTTGGTGGATTCGAGCCTGCAATCCTACGGTCAGAAGTCCCTAACCACCGGGCCACCACTGCGCTCAAGCTCCAGTGACACCCCTCACCCCTGTGACACCCCTCACCCCTGTGACACTATACATGGGACTACCTGTGCCCTATCGTGTCACCGCTCACAAGGGGGACATTTGCCTTGGGGGACATTTGCCTTGGGGGACATTTGCCTTGGGGGACGTTTGCCTTGGGGGACGTTTGCCTTGGGGGACATTTGCCTTGGGGGACATTTGCCTTGGGGGACGTTTGCCTTGGGGGACATTTGCCTTGGGGGACATTTGCCGTCAGCGTCACTTAGTGAGCCAGCTGCCGTGTTGTGGTTTGCGTGGAGCATCCAAGTGTGTCGCGGCCTTCGCTGCGAAACGTTGTGGCCGCTAAAACTGAGCAGATGGAGAAGAGCTGTGAGGTCAGTCCTCTGACGGTTCTGCATGATAGCGATGTTTTAATGAGCTCCAACACCATCTTAATTCCTGCTGCAGGCAAATTCACACGTTCGCACCCGCCTGGACTGTACTGTGCACTTCACTGAAAAAAATGATACATCGTGTGTACTGTTTTACACGTAAGCTTACATACCCTATTTTAATAATAGGCTAGTTGTTTTGACTAAATTGACTCTCCAGTTTAAAGCCTAAAAATCCTGAATAAATCAATTAGCAAACTAATAAGTGTGTTTGGATCACTGCAGTAACTCTTCCACTCTTAGGGCTGCTTCTTTGCAATGAAACACAGTTTATGTGAATGCTTTTGTAGGAATGAGTTACATGGCGCATCATAAGGATTAAGCTACATGTGTCATGGGTGTCTTCCACGTTATGAAACAGTAATATTTAATGAGCCAATCAATTCCTGTCTCTGTGTGACTCTTCTAAATAAGATAAAATGAAACAAGATACAAATGCACTGTGCATAACCTCATAAAACATTAAGGCCAACCTGACAAGCTGATTCATCCTTTCAGTTTGAAAAATGAATCTCTCTCTCTGTCTCTCTCTCTCTCTCATTCTCTCCCTTTCACTTTGTCTGTCATTCTATCTTTCAATTCATTTATCTTTCTATGTATGTATGTGTGTGTGTGCGTGTGTGCGTGTGTGTGTGTGTGTGTGTGTGTGTACCTTTGGGTATCTTCCTATCTATGTATGTGTATGTATGTCTGTGTGTCTGTATGTGTGTTAGTGTCTGTCTGTCTGTCAGTATGCGTGTGTCTGTTTCTCTGTCTTTCAGTCACATGTCAGAGCTGCGTGCCGTATCATAAGGTCAGGCCTCCTGCACTCATTGGAGCCGAAGCAGAAATGGCCCCCACCTGCCACTCACGCCGCCCCCCAACCCCACCCCCGGCTGGGCTCCCATGGCTACCGTGCTCCACCAGCTGTCTCCAGGAACAGGATGGAGCTGGATCTCATGACTACACCCCCCCCCCACCCCCGTCTCACTGAAGTCTGATGTTCTCTGTCAGATCCTCAACTCTCTGTGGGGTCCTGTGCTCTAGGCTGTGACAGACAATGTCATATTTTTCTGTTCAAAATAAATACATAAATATAAAAATAATGAAATAAATAAAAAATGATCATAAAAAAGCAGGAGGAGGATATGGCAGTGTGCAGTACTGGACCAGGAGCTGCAAACTTCACATGACTGAGAAGGCTCTGCAGACATAATGGGCGTAACGAGGGTTTCCTGCCAGCATCTGCCACTCAGCCACGGGTGAGTCTGCCTCCCTCTTCTCCGCTCCAGCAGAAGCAGCAGACACACATGTGTCAGTGCTGGCCCCAACAGCTCAATCATTATATACATATGACAAAGACACATAAAGGTAGAGGTGGTAAACCATCCCACACGGTTACAAAAATAGCTGATTGTAATTAACACAGCTCTTCAGGCAGGTAGAGGAGCTGCAGCACTTAGCCAAATCACCTGTTTGAAGTGAGCAGGTGGAACCGATCCATGGTAGGACTTTTTCCACCTTTGCATGAAGCCTTGCATCCGGAAATAATATGACATGGAAATTGTGCAACATCTCTATAAATATTTCATACTGGCCTGCCGTATTCATTTCCATCTCATTAAAATATTTCCTTGGACCTCACCTCACATTCTCCAGATTCTTCAGCAGAATTCTTGGACAGTACACGCAACAACAGCACTACAGCTTGTCTGCTATATAAAGCTAAACTCTTGGCTGTGAGGCAAAGGATGGTCCAGTCACATTCATATCCCCAAGGATGCCATTGCACATGAGAATACCTGTTCAGAATTAATGGCATCTTCCAGAATTCAGTTATATATACCCCCCTTACATCTAGGCTAATGTCTGACCATATCTTTCTCCTTTCTGATACAGAAAATGCCTTTTTTTCTTTCTTGTTGCATATATTTCACATATTGCAATCATTTTGCATAGATTTGGCATAGTGGACACATCCTCTGTGTCTGAAAGACAGTCTTGTAATATATATATATATATTACAACATACAATAGTATAAAAAGATACCAATAGCTGTAGCTGTAACTGTTAGCTTGTGTATGTAATCCCTGTCACTCTGTCACCCTGTGTATGTGACACCTGTCCCCTGATGTATACATTTTTCCTGTTTCTTCACAAAACCTCTAGAAACATTGAAAAAAATATCTTCCTACTATCATTAACCTTTTATGTGTTTAGGGAACGAGTGTGTATGTGCTGCCACATCCTCAGCTTTATAAACATGTCTTACTCGAGATCTAATGTACACACTCTTTTAAGCACACATGCCATCCACCCATCAAGACTTGAGACGAGCATAAATTGCCCCACGGTGATTTAATCAAATCCAGCGGTGAAGTGAAAGCTTCACACTGTGGCGGCATTTTCCTCTTTTGTCTGCCTGTCATTATTGCACTGGCTTTGTTCTATATTGGGCTCCTGTGCCGAGCGTGTTTCAGTGGGATTCCCATGTGTCAGCCCGTATGCCTGCGCTGCAGCGGGGCGACGAGCACCAGTGCTCCAGCACTCTCTCTCAGGAGCTTCTGAGGGCGACGAGTGGAGCATCTATTTATGTTCTCCCCCATGCTTAGCCCTGCATATACTGGGGAGCGGGGATATTGGCGGTGGTGGGGGGCAGGGGGGCGCCCGGGAAGGGGGAAGAAGTTTCAGAGTCTTATTCTTAGTCTGTAGAAGATGCTGCTGACCTACATAACATATTGCAGCAGTGGAGCAATCAGGAAACCTCTCGTTATTTTGGCTGAGCACAGGAATGACTCATATAGAATGGTCCTGGTAGCAGAGGTGTCACGCACAGACACATACACATATACATGTTACAGGGCAGGAGAGGAGGAGGGCACACATGAAGAAGGCAACACCTGGCAATTACACATAACAAAGTTCTACTCATCAGAGCAGACATTACATTGTGCTTTGTTCAGTGTTCATAACTTTCTGAGTAAACAGGCTTCAGTGACCCTAAACATATGGTCCTTTTCTCTGTCTGTCTGAGATACGTTGTGATTGGTCCGCTTGCCTGCTCTACTCTGATTGGTCGTGAAAGTGGTCGCATACTTTAGGTACAAGATTAAAAAAAAACAAGGGTTGGATTGAAACTAAAAATAAGCATTTCTGCTGTGGGTGAACATTTTTGTGTTGTTCCTTTAACAGTAAAAAAAAATATTTTCTTACACACTGTATGAGAGTTGCAGTATGAGGTGGAATCATCTACTACTGGAAGTAAACTGGTTGGATTTGCAATAAGGAATTTATATCTGACTGAAAAGTGTTTTTTGGCCTGCAGTCCCCCCTTTAGCATGTACTCCAGGCTTTTGTACATTTGCATCCACTCTAAAGCAAAAATGCAAAACAGTTCATCTTCCTAGCTCCTCTTCAATCTGCCTTTAAAAATACAGTAGTTGGACGGTGCCAGTCCCCTGACAAATAGATGCTGATATCAGACCCCTCTCCAGCCATGACGCACCTGCTGAAGGCACTGCAGAAATGGGATTTGGGTGGCTGTATGCGCATCGCTTTCCAGAGCCCCAAACAGCCAGGAAAGCCTTCCATTAGTGTTGTCGCAAACAGGAGCCGGAGTCATCTGTAACTGTCCAGGAGAGGACAGAGGACCAAACACAGGCGGGGGTGCAGGTGTGGGGCTGTAAGGAGCGGACGTGTCAGGCGATGCCTCCTCTTTTGGGCCACACGAGGATGCTGGAGTTTTGGGCCGTATCAGAATGCTGGAGTTTTGGGCCATGAGAGGATGCTGGAGTTTTGGGCCGTGTGAGGATGCTGGAGTTTTGGGCCATGAGAGGATGCTGGAGTTTTGGGCCGTGTGAGGATGCTGGAGTTTTGGGCTGTATCAGAATGCTGGAGTTTTGGGCCATGCGAGGATGCTGGAGTTTTGGGCCACGCGAGGATGCTAGAGTTTTGAGCCACGAGAGGATGCTGGAGTTTTGGGCCATGAGAGGATGCTGGAGTTTTGGGCCGTGTCAGAATGCTGGAGGTTTGGGCCGTGAGAGAATGCTGGAGGTTTGGGATATGCAAGGATTCTGGAGGTGTGGGATATACAAGGATGCTGGAGTTTTGGGCCATGTGAGGATGCTGGAGTTTTGGGATATGCGAGGACGCTGGAGTTTTGGGATATGCGAGGATGCTGGAGCTTGATGCTAGGGGCTGATCTGGAAACAGTGTGAAGGGAGTACATATACTCTGCTCTTATTCCTCCCTTTGAAAACAAGCAGGGACATACACTCTGCTCTTATTCCCCCAGTTTAAAAACAAGCAGGGACAGGAACAGATGGCATAGATCCCAGGCTCTGCTAATTCTTTATGCTGTCGGGACAAGTTGTCGCTTTGTGTAAACATATTATTACTGTCTCATAAACAAGATTGTACAAGATCTAATATTCATTTTTAAGGGGCCTTTGCGGACATAAAAATAATGACATTATGTACATTTTCCTCCTAAACTTTTGGTTAGAAATGTAAGAAATTGGTAATGTATATTTGTGTTAATAGACTGAAATGACAAGTCTCTCACACTTGTGGCAAAGTCTTATGTCTAGTGTGATGTGCCACTAGGACATAAGATGTTTGTTTCAATAACCATATTCACACAGGTTACGTATCAGCTTACAGATCATGTATTCTTCTCATGGTCTCCACCGCTGTGAAATTAGCGGCATGTAAATCAGAAAGGATCAAAAGACGCAAATGAAGAAGACTGCCTGTTGCGTGTTCCTTATTACATGAGCTACTGACAGATCCATGTCAAGACCATACATGTGTACCGCCCGTAAAGAGAAGACACTTAACTGAGAAGTAAGGCTTTATGTTTCAGCTAATGAATGATATCATTTAATAGCTATAGTAAAATAGATGCTCTTTGTTCCAAGCGAAATCAGCCAACAGCTCTAATTGTGTGCACAAACCTAACAGAACAGCATGTACCTACAGTGTGTAAGGAGCAGGTCTAACTACATCAAAGAAGCCAATAAAACGCTTATGTGAGGCTGGCGAGAGAACAGCAGTACACTTCAACACTGTTGTGTTGAGTGCCACTGTACTGTAGTTCTGTGGATATTGTGCAATACAAATGGCAACACTTTATTTTACTGTTCCTGTGACATTAAATAAGTTGTGATTTGATCTCTCTGTAAGAGAATAATAGTAATTGCAGAATAGCAATGCTATGTAGATCGTAGAATAGTTGATAATTGCAGAATAGCAATGCTATGTAGATAGTAGAATAGTTCATAATTGTAGAATGGTAATGCTATGTAAATTGTAGAATAGTTAATAATTGTGGATGGTAATGCTATGTAAATTGTAGAATAGTTAATAATTGTAGAATAGTAATGCTATGTAAATTGTAGAATAGTTAATAATTGTACAATGGTAAGCCTATGTAAATTGTTACCTTAAAAATAAATGTGTCCACTGTATGTGGTGGTGTTGATGCCCTTGACACTGTCAGAGTGATCAGAAAGGACGTTAGAGTGCTGGCTTGCGTGTGTGCCTGCCTTCATAGGACAGTGCTGGCTAGCTGGCGTGTGTGCGTGCCTTGACCTGGTTTGAGCCAGAACTCCTCATAGGACAGTGCTGGCTAACCGGGCGTGTGTGACAGGCACAGACATACAGTACACTTTGCTCCAGATAAAAACCATGGCCCTGTTCTAGCAGTTGTCTTTTTTACGTAACTCAGGCCTGCACTGTTGAGGATGGGATTGGCCATTTGACCAAAGAGGCTAAACGCCACACATGCTAGGCTCATTTTAGGCAGGTACTGTATTTCCGCTGTGGTATACAGTCAGTTTTGTGTGCTGTGTATTAGCAATGTGAGGTTGTGTACTTGTGTGCTGTGTATTAGTAATGTGAGGTTGTGAGGCTGTGTATTTGTGTGCTGTGTTTTAACAATGTGAGGTGTATTTGTGTGCTGTGTATTAGTAATGTGAGGCTGTGAAGTTGTGTACTTGTGTGCTGTGTATTAGTAATGTAATGCTCTGTGTATTTGTGTGCTGTGTATTAGTAATGTGAGGTTGTGTACTTGTGTGCTGTGTATTAGTAATGTGAGGCTCTGTGTATTTGTGTGCTGTGTATTGGTAATGTGAGGCTGTGAGGTTGTGTGTTTGTGTGCTGTGTATTAGTAATGTGAGGTTGTGTGTTTGTGTGCTGTGTATTAGTAATGTGAGGTTGTGTACTTGTGTGCTGTGTATTGGTAATGTGAGGTTGTGTACTTGTGTGCTGTGTATTAGTAATGTGAGGTTGTGAGGTTGTGTGTTTGTGTGCTGTGTATTAGTAATGTGAGGTTGTGAGGTTGTGTACTTGTGTGCTGTGTATTAGTAATGTGAGGTTGTGTGTTTGTGTGCTGTGTATTGGTAATGTGAGTTTGTGTGTTTGTGTGCTGTGTATTAGTAATGTGAGGTTGTGAGGTTGTGTACTTGTGTGCTGTGTATTAGTAATGTGAGGCTGTGTACTTGTGTGCTGTGTATTAGTAATGTGAGGTTGTGAGGCTGTGTGTTTGTGTGCTCTGTATTGGTAATGTGAGGTTGTGTGTTTGTGTGCTGTGTATTAGTAATGTGAGGTTGTGTACTTGTGTGCTGTGTATTAGTAATGTGAGGTTGTGTGTTTGTGTGCTGTGTATTGGCAATGTGAGGTTGTGTACTTGTGTGCTGTGTATTAGTAATGTGAGGTTGTGTACTTGTGTGCTGTGTATTAGTAATGTGAGGTTGTGAGGCTGTGTGTTTGTGTGCTGTGTAGTAATGTGAGGCTGTGTATTTGTGTGTATTAGCAATGTGGAGCTGTTTATGACACAAAGGTAATGCATGGGGCTATGCTCCTATCCCCATGGGAGCTACGCTTTCAACACTAACATCTGAAAGCTAAAACTAGCATGATGTATGGCCCCACACTGTAATTGAGTGAATTTGGCACATAAAGCTACAGTTTGTTTTTAATGTTGCTTTTTTTTTCTTTTTTTGGTATTTTCTGTGAATAATATGCATTAGGAAATGAAACAGAAATGAAAGCAAACAATTCTGTTTCCTGGAAGAAAGCAACCATCTGTCAAAAACATTGTTAAGACTGACATTTTCTGTTACAATGTCAATATCAGTCTCTCAAAGATAAGCAGATTTGTCTTCAGTCTCAGAATCGTACATAGCTTTTGTTATGGAGATTTCTCTCTCTCAATTTTACAGGGAAAAAATCCTTTCTTTTTTTGAATTACACTGGGGAGGATGTACTGATAAAAAATGCCCTTAAAGACCCTACCACAGCCGTACATTTGCACAACATGGATCCATGCTAAGCCCTGAGCAGATATGGATCAGATATTTTTAGTCTGTTTCGAATCGGTTTTATTTTAACAAACACACACACACACACACACACACACACACACAGGAGCAGGCGCATTATAATTATGATGAAGCTGCTGTCCCTCGCGTGCTTGATTTGGGCCACCTTTCCTCTTTGTAACCCTGACAACACAAATGAAGAAGCATTCTCTTGATTTTCTCTGCCTCTCCTTAGGCACTGCTCAAATCAGACCGTGCTTGGCAAATATTAATTAATCACACTAACTGCATGACAGTCCTCCGTGCATAGATTTTGTAGGCAGGGGAGGTGTGTGTGTGTGTGGGATGGGTGTGTAGGATGGGTGTGTGTATGTGTGTGTGTGTGTGTGTGTGGGATGGGTGTGTATGTGTGTGTACTGTATGTGTGTGTGCGTGTGTGTGTGTGTGTGTGCGCACGTGCGTGTGTGCATGTATGTGTGTGCGTGTGCGTGCGTGTGTGCATGTGCGTTTGCGTGTGCGTGCGTGTGTGTGTGTGTGTGTGTGTGTGGGATGGGTGTAGGGGGTTGAATTTTTGCCTGCAGCCAGAGCTGTGCCCATCTCCCCCCGTCTGGGGCCCTGGCCCTACCTGCCTGTGAGTCATGCTGGGGGAGAGATGGAGGGGAGGTGGCCGTGGTTAGGGGGTAGGGGGTAGGGATGGGGGGGTGGGGGTGTGGGGGGGCGATAGGTGGGTGGCGATGGTGATGCTGGGGGAGGTGTTCAGCGCTGTGGGTGGTGGTGGGGCTAGGGGGTGGGGGTGGGGGGGCGGATGGGGGGGTTGGGGGGGTAGGTGGGTAGGTGGGTAGGGATGGTGATGCTGAGGGGGGGTGCTGTGCGCAGTGTGTGGTGGTGGTGTTATCGGGGTAAGGATGGAGGTGGTAGGTGGGTAGGGATGGTGCTGCTGAGGGGGGGTGCTGAGCACTGTGGGTGGTGGTGGGGGGTAGAGAGGGGGGTTGGGGGGTAAGTATGGGGGGGTAGGGATGGTGCTGCTGAGGGGGGGTGCTGTGCGCTGTGTGTGGTGGTGGTGTTATGGGGTTAGAAGGGGGTGGTGCTGAAGGCTGTTGGGAAAGGGGATGGGGTGGTGCTGAGCACTGTGAGTGGTGGTGGGGGGTAGAGGGGTGGGGAGGGGGGCGGTAGGTGGGTAGGGTGGTGCTGAGCACTGTGGGTGGTCGTGGGGGGTAGAGGGGTAGGGAGGGGTGGAGAGTTCACAGATGTGCTGCTGAAAAAATGCTCAGAAAAAGTATGCTTGCTTTTCCTTGCAACACTGGTAGGTTTCTGTGCAATCTAGAGATTGTGTGTGTGTGTGTGTGTTTGTGTTTGTGCATGTATGTGTGTGTGTTGTACATATAAACAAAAACAGATGAGCGGCTCTCTCTCTCTCTCTCTCTCTCTCTCTCTCTCTATCTATCTATCTATCTATCTATCTATCTATCTATCTATCTATCTATCTATCTATCTATCTATCTATCTATCTATCTATCTATCTATCTATCTATCTATCTATCTATCCCTGTCTCTCTCTGTGCTTTGAAGCTAGTGCACATTGTGGCTGTGAAGCCAGCTAACATCGCTGGGGTTCAGAGGGGTTCAGAGGGGTGAGAGGTTGACTGAGGTGTGAGGTTGACTGAGGTATGAGAGGTTGACTGAGGTGTGTGAGGTTGACTGGGGTGTGAGAGGTTGACTGAGGTATGAGAGGTTGACTGAGGTGTGTGAGGTTGACTGAGGTATGAGAGGTTGACTGAGGGGTAAGAGGTTGACTAAGGTGTGAGGTTGACTGAGGGGTGAGAGGTTGACTGAGGTGTGTGAAGTTGACTGGGGTATGAGAGGTTGACTGAGGTGTGTGAGGTTGACTGAGGGTGTGAGTGGTTGACTGAGGGGTGAGAGGTTGACTGAGGTGTGAGTGGTTGACTGAGGGTGTGAGAGGGTGACTGAGGTGTGTAAGGTTGACTGAGGTATGAGAGATTGACTGAGGTATGAGAGGTTGACTGAGGGGTGAGAGGTTGACTGAGGTATGTGAGGTTGACTGAGGTGTGTGAGAGGTTGACTGAGGTGTGAGTGGTTGACTGAGGGTGTGAGAGGGTGACTGAGGTGTGTGAGGTTGACTGAGGTATGAGAGGTTGACTAAGGTGTGTGAGGTTGACTGAGGGGTGTGAGAGATTGACTGAGGTATGTGAGGTTGACTGAGGTATGAGAGGTTGACTGAGGTGTGTTACCAAAGCGGACCACAGCCACTGGGTTAATTAAAAGGGGCCCGGTGATCCACACTGAAGGCCCGGAGCTCACTGCTGTTTTAAGGACGACCATGCGCAGGCCCAGGAGCCCAGCATCACTGCTGTTTTAAGGGCGACCATGCGCGGGCCCCGGAGACCCAGGAGCCCAGCCGGGGGAATGGAGATAAATCTGCAGTAAATGATGGGCTGCATTGTTAACGCTACATGACAGCAGCCAGAGAAGTGCCATTGATCAGAGGTCTGTGTGTGTGTCTGTGTGTGTGTGGGCGGGTGTGTGTTAGGTTGTGTGTGCCTGTGCTGGTGTGTGCATGAGTGTGTTTGTGTGTGTTTATGTGTGTGAGTGAGTGTGTGTGTGAGTGCTTGTGAGTGTATGTGTGTGCGTGCCTGTGTGTGTGTGTCTGTGTGTATGCGTGCCTGTGAGTGTATGTGTGTGTGAATGGGAAGGTGCTGGGCTGGGTGGGGGCTAATTATGAGGACTGCGAGTTTTTGTGCCTCAGCCCAAACCTGTGTTTATGAGGGAATTCATCACCGCCATGGCCAAGCCACATCCACCTCACAACCCCCCCCCCACACACACACACCTTACACCTCCCGCGCCCCCCTCACTATTCGTCACAGCCATGGCCAAGCCACATCCACCTCAACCCCCCCCGACACACACACACACACACACCCCGCGCCCCCCTCACTATTCGTCACAGCCACTCGCCGCTGTGCGGTACAGTAACCTGCTGTGGAAGCTCTCCGCTTCTCTCTCTCTCTCTCTCTCTCTCATTCCTTCTATCTCTCTCTCTTTCTCTCTCTTTCTCTCTCATACGCGCCACCAAAAACCCCCCATAGCCCTATGCCTCTCTCATTCTTTCTCTCTCTCTCTCTCTCTCTCATATGCACCACAAAACCCCCCATAGCCCTATGACTCTCTCATTCTTTCTGTCTGTCTCTCTCTCTCTCTCATACGCACCACCAAAAAAACCCCATAGCCCTATGCCTCTCTCATTCTTTCTCTCTCTCTCTCTCTCTCTCTCATACACACCACCAAAAAACCCCCATAGCCCTATGCCTCTCTCATTCTTTCTCTCTCTCTCTCTCTCATATTCACCACAAAACCCCCCATAGCCCTATGCCTCTCTCATTCTTTCTCTCTCTCTCTCTCTCTCTCTCTCTCTCTCATACACACCACCAAAAAACCCCCATAGCCCTATGCCTCTCTCATTCTTTCTCTCTCTCTCTCTCTCTCTCTCATACGCACCACCAAAAAAAACCCTTAGCTCTATCCCTCTCTCATTCTCTCCCTCTCTTTCTCTCTCTCCCTCTCTTTCTCTCTCTCTTTCTCATACGCACCACCAAACCCCCCCTTAGCCCTATCCCTCTCTCATTCTCTCCCTCTCTTTCTCTCTCTCCCTCTCTTTCTCTCTCTCTTTCTCATACGCACCACCAAATCCCCCCCCTTAGGCCTATGCCTCTCTCATCCTCTCCCTCTTTCTCTCTCTGATGCTCTTTCTCTCTCTCCTCTCTCTTTCTCTCTCCCTCACTCTCTCTCTTTCTCTCTTCTCCCTCACTCTCTCTCTTTCTCTCTCTCCCTCTTCTCTCCCTCGCATACAGTACACACCACCAAAACTGTCCCTTAGCCCTGTGACACTCTCTCTCTTTCTCTCTCTCTGTTTCTTTCTTTCCCTCTCTCACTCTCTGTCTCTTTCTTTCTCTCTCTCAGACTCTTGGTTTGTCTCTTTCTTTCTCTCTCTGACTGGCTTTCTTTCTCGCTCTCTTTCTCTCTCTCTTTCACATTCCCTTAGCCCTGTGCCTATCTCTCTCTCTCTCTCTCTCTCTCTCTATGTCTCTCTACCTTTCACTGTCTCTCTCACACATACACACCAAACCTCCCCCTTAGCCCTGTGCCTCGATCTCTCTGTCTCTCTGCCTCTCACTCTCTGTCTTTCTCACACACACACACACACACACACACACACACACACACACACACACCGCTGAAACTCCCCCTTAGCCGTGTGCTGGGTGCTCCCTGGGCGGGTAGCCATTAGTGCTGGTGTCAGAAGAAGTGCTACTATATGAGCCAAATCATATTAAATAC
The DNA here is from genome assembly GCA_027475355.1 of Coilia nasus. Classification (NCBI taxonomy): domain Eukaryota; kingdom Metazoa; phylum Chordata; class Actinopteri; order Clupeiformes; family Engraulidae; genus Coilia; species Coilia nasus. The sequence goes on from CM050212.1 coordinate 2,040,475, forward strand.
TCCTCCAAAACATTTTGCTCAACGAGGCATGTGATATTAAAATGCCAATTCCAAACATAGCATTTTAATGCTAAATGAAGTGTAACGTGGCAATTTCTAGAGGAAATCATCTCACACGTGTGCACTCCTGCCTGGGCCTGGTGTGATCACCAAAGGCAAAGCCACCGGGCGCAGCCGCGTATGATGTGAGCAATCATGTATGAACGCTTCATTCATTATGTATTGAAATTTTCCTAAACCTTCACTGCTATTCCCACCCCTGACGGGTGGAAACTCTTAACTCTTCACTCACTCCAAAAAAACCCAATTCCATTTCTGATTCAAATTTGTTTTATTCATTTCTTTTGCGTCTTTGACTTGGGTGATTTTCGTGTGTCTGGGTACAGAGATTGTTTGTGTACCATCTAGAATCAACAAGGAGTGTTTTTGTATAACCGTGAACACAGGCTTTCCGAAAGTGCAAACCCTGCCACATATTTCATCCAACCCTTTTCTGAACCAGCTGAGCCTAATGAGCACACAAATCATCAGACAGGTAGAGCAGCTACATTGAGAAATCACCTATGATATGGAGACAGGTAGAGCAGCTACATTGGGAAATCACCTATGATATGGAGACAGGTAGAGCAGCTACATTGGGAAATCACCTATGATATGGAGACAGGTAGAGCAGTGAAATTGAGAAATCACCTATGATATGGAGACAGGTAGAGCAGCTACATTGAGAAATCACCTATGATATGGAGACAGGTAGAGCAGCTACATTGGGAAATCACCTATGATATGGAGACAGGTAGAGCAGCTACATTGGGAAATCACCTATGATATGGAGACAGGTAGAGCAGCTACATTGGGAAATCACCTATGATATGGAGACAGGTAGAGCAGCTACATTGAGAAATCACCTATGATATGGAGACAGGTAGAGCAGTGAAATTGAGAAATCACCTATGATATGGAGACAGGTAGAGCAGCTACATTGGGAAATCACCTATGATATGGAGACAGGTAGAGCAGCTACATTGAGAAATCACCTGGTATGGTATGGGCTTTTTCTTAACTCTGACCCATCTCTCCCTGCCACTCATTCCTGTCATCTCCTCACTATACTTTCCAACAAAGGCACAAAATTATACTGTACTTTCACCCAAAGATCACCCATGTTAGGTGCACAGCCAGAAGGAATACATGGCAAGGGTTTTACTTCCTTAACACTGCCTGTATTGTTTTCAGTAAAATACAGTTTCTGTAACTATTCAGCCTCCGTGTACATGCGTGCTCTACCTTCCTCACTATTGTAGTGTCTATTCTGGAGTTACGCACAGGACACAGGAATCACAGACATATGCGCACCCAGTACTTGTGCTTCCCTCAGCTAGCATGTTGCTTCCTAAACCTGGGATGTCCACCTGTGGCCATTAGTGTGCTACAGGCTTGCTTCAACAGGAAGCTCTTACGATGATGTGATGTCTGCGAAAATTGCATCACTTGTTCTCTCCATATCCTGTAGACTTGCGCGAGCTGAGCATGAGGCAGAGAACATTCCCAAGCACCCAAGGCTGCTCAGCGCCCCGGCGGTTTTGGCAGCCTGGCTTTGAGAGTCTGTTACGAGGAGATGCACACATTCTGTTGAGCCAAATGTTACTCCACCACCAGCAGCACCAGCAGCAGCAGCAGCAGCACAGTCGGTCCAATGGAGGATTTGTTACGGCCACGGTTTTGGTGGCTGTGTGGAGCTGTTTTGTGACAGTCACATATCATCACATATTCTCTCTCACATGCCACTTGCCACACAGCTGGCCGAGTGCTGTGCTGCGACTTTCCATCTTAGCTCCTCTTCACATTACACACTCAGACACACAGTCACACGCACACAAACACACACAGTCAGACACACACACATGAGAGTCACACACACATGCACGCACACACACACATACACACACACACACACACACACACACACACACACTCAGACACACAGTCACCCACACACGCATGCACTCTTCCTCCCTGTTTATTTCTCAAATACACAATTATGTAGCCTGGTACTTCATTTCATTTTGTACAGAGGGTCTGGACTGGAATCTCTCGAGGGTCATGTAAGCGGACCAAGCAACTCCAAACCAATCAGCGAACAGAGGGTGTGTTCGTGAGTTATGACGTTGACATTGTGTGGTACATTTGAATTGTAGTGCGCAGATAGGCTAACTGCATTCGTTACGACCAGGCGTTAGCGATTGGGTAAAGGCAGAGGCACTTGTTTTAATCTTCAGCAGAGTCCACACCTCCAGGAAAAAAATCGCTTCTCACGGCCTCCGCTCCAGACCCTCTGTACAAAATGAAATGAAGTACGAGGGGCTGGTTGGCTGGTTTACCAGGCTAACAATTATGTATACACAAGCAAAAAACAGAGAGACAGAGAGAGAGGGACAGAGAAATACATTCTGTCTTTGTCTCTCTGTTTCTTCTTAAACTCTCTTTCTCCTGTGCACACACATGCACACACGCATAGCAAGAGAGGGCTAATGATGTGATTCATTACGACGAGCCACTTCCTGGAGCCATGACTGCACGAGGGGGTGTGTGGGGGAAATAGTGTAACCGTGTATAATATGTATGCATTCAAAATGAATACGGACAGAGTATACGGAGAGTATTTGGTGGAAATGAGCCCTTACTGTGGTGTGTTCCGATAATGGCGGCTGCTGTTTTGGTGGCGAGCAGAACAGAGCAGAGTGGAGCGAGACGGCTACATCACGCTCCCCGTCCGCCACACTGTGCCTGCTGGCCTGCTGTCTTACTATGGCGCTGTCTTACTATGGCGCGGTCTGGTAATGGTGGCCCCTGCTTCGGTGGCGAGCGGAGCGCAGCAGAGTGGAGTGACCCAGCTAAATAACGCTCACCGTCCGCCACACTGTGCCTGCTGGCCTGCTGTCTTACTATGGCGCGGTCTGGTAATGGTGGCCCCTGCTTCGGTGGCGAGCGTAGCGGAGTGGAGTGGAGTGACCCAGCTAAATAACGCTCACCGTCCGCCACACTGTGCCTGCTGGCCTGCTGTCTTACTATGGCGCGGTCTTACTATGTCTGGTAATGGTGGTCCCTGTTTTGGTTGCGAGCGTAGTGGAGTGGAGTGGAGTGGAGCGACCCAGCTAAATCACGCTCCCCGTCCGCCACACTGAGCCTGCTGGCCTGCTCTCCCAATCAGCATGAGTTGTGGATGAGGGTGTCCTCCCCCCAGGGCGGAGGTGAGCCAATGAGGGGGAAGCTCATTACCGCGGCCTGGGGTTGTGCTGGGGCCGCATGTGAGTAATGAGCCTATTACGGAGATGTAAGCCGTGGCATAAGAGCAGCCTTCATGCGTGCTCCCTCCGCTTCTGAGTAATGCTTGGATTCTTTCTTGTGTGTGGTATAACCTTCCTTCGATGCGCAAGCACACACAAACACTCACACTCTCACACACACACACACACACACTCACACAAAAACACACACAGACTCACACACACAAAACACACACACAAAACACACATACAATGTTAATGTCTGCAAATAATGATGCCCGCACAAACACATATGTACACATGCCACAGAGAGCATCACTTCGTACACACACATTTTGTACACACACACACACACAAAACACACACACACACATACAGTGTTAATGTCTGCAAATAATGATGCCCGCACAAACACATATGTGCACATGCCACAGAGAGCATCACTTTGTACACACAGGGGCTCAAACCACTTGTCACCATGCAGGGCAACTCACATTTTGATTTTATTTTATCCTTGTCTTTTACACCAAAATAAGAAATATTGCCTCATACGGTACGCTATTTCATATTTTAGGATGTTATTGTAAACCCTGTGCTTTACGGAGCGGTGTCTGAATGTGCCACTTTCTGAAGGAAGCTTCACATCCGCAGGGCCACCTCTGCCCATGCACCCCCACATGCCTGCTGCACAGTTTTATGGAACTTGGAGGACAAAACGGCGAGCTGAGGAGTGTGATCCGGAGAGGGGGGCTGTTTAGAGGACGACGTCCACCATGTCATGATTACTAACAGATGGCTAAGGCAGATGTTTACTTCTTTTCAAGTGGGGATGCTTGTGTAATCGCACTAATGATGCAACACCTCACAGTTCTTTAGCACACCCTTGCAGGGGCTCTAATTGCAACCAGGCCAATTTCAGCCACATACTTTAGCTGGGAAAAATCATTGCAGGGTTCTTCTGAAGATACTGCATCTTTTGATGCCATAACCGTGCTGTGTATTAGTTTATTTATTTTGTGCTTTTTTAATACAAATATGCACATGATTACATACTAGTTGCAAAAACGAGCACAAAAAGTGGAGCTATATTTCTGGATTTTCCACAGGAAATTGAAAAGAACCATACATTTTACTTTTTAGACTTTCCTTTTTAACTGTTGTCTTTGTTCATTTTGCCATTTCACTAAAGTGTTGTGATACCAGGTATAACCTGGCCCTTGTATATGTAAAAATATTTGTCCAATAAAACTGATTCTGATTCTGATAATTTACACTACAGTAAATAACACTAATTAAACACACTAATTAACTTACACTAAATTAACCCTTTTAAGAACACCTCACCTATTCTTTTCATTAATTTGCAATGTATTAGTAAAGAATTTTGCTTATGTTGTAATGTAAAAGTAAAAAAATAAATTATGTTCCACTAGTTTTAATGAGAGGTATTCTTTTGTAGGAGCAGTGTTCTCTAACAGATGAAAAATGATCTCACTAAAAATTCACTCTATAACAACAACAGTCTGGTTTGGTATATGCAGTTGTTCACTCAGAATTCCAAGGGAATTTAATTAGAGTGCAATTTAGCTATGTTATAAATCAGCTCCTTTGAAATGTTGTGCACAGTGCTAGCACAAACTGCCTAAGATAAGTTTTTGAGTCAGCCTTGTTCACCATGTTTTTGTCATCTACATTACTCTGATGATGATATTCCAGTGTTGAAACAGTCTTTTTTGGCTGAGTTTCTGTCAGTAACTGGCCCTAATTGTTGTTTCAAACCTGTGTCGAGCACATTTAATACACAAAATACACTGTTTATGGTACATGTGTTTCAAAACATTGCTTCTTTTTCAGAGGACCCATGACAGCATCGGCTTTCTCTAGGAGCTGTTTCATGTGCTCTTGCTATTATTTTTATCCATGTGACATTAGCAACAGTCCTAACGCTAACGAATCCACGGGGATGCTAAGCCTCCTACAGTTGGAACCAGAGCAGGAGTGAGGAGTGCATCAAAGTGCTAAGCAAGAGGAGCCTCGGTGGTATAGGGAGCACCGGTTGTCTAGTCTCCGTTGCCTTTTTTAGATTTCCTGTACATTGCCACAATCTTCAGTGCTTAAACCTCAGAGCTTCAGAGAAGAGAAGGGGGCTCCTCACAAGGCCAGCAGACCAGGGCCTCATTATCCAACGGCCTACACTCAGCCTCCTGCTTCACCCATTATGGGAGCAGAGAGACAGAGAGAGAGGGGGGGGGGGGGGGTGAGAGAGAGAGAGGGGGGGGGGGGGGATAGAGGAGGGAGAGAAGGAGGGAGAAAGAGAGAGATAGAGAGAGAGAGCGAGAGAGAGAGGGAGAGAGAAAGAGAGAGAAAAAGAGGGAGTGAGAGAGAGAGAGGGGGGAGATGGAGGAGGGAGAAAAAGAGAGATAGAGAGAGAGAGAAGGGAGAGAAGGAGAGAAAGATAGGGAGGGAGAGAGAGAGAAATAGAGGGTGGAGAGAAGGAGGGAGTCAGGGAGAGAGAGAGAGGAGATAGAGGGGGGAGAGAAGGAGTGAGAGAGAGGTAGAGTGAGTCAGATAAAGGGCGAGCAAGAGGCTTATTTTTGCTGAATGATATCTTAATGCCATTTGAGTTTTAGCGTCTCCATTAGAGTTAGAGGTGGAAAGTTGTGGTGATGTAATTAGCCACCTGTTGTTCCCTCTTTAACACCATCTGTTCCTTAAATACTGTTTCACATCACTGAAAGGGCTAAACGTTCTCTCCCTACTTTACCATAAATGACATGTACAATTGCTAGCTGTAAGTAATAATCATGTATAATTTATCTATTTAAAGTCTACATGTTGCCTAGAATTTTAAAATGCTGAGAGTGAGCAAAATAAAACTACTTATTCATTGAGCGGCTGTCTGGATTTAATGTTATTTCTCATGAACTTTTCTTGATTTTGAAGAGGATGTTGTTGTTTGGGTCTAGTGCAATTTCATCATTTGAAGGCATCTGAGAGATTCAGACTTTATCAGAATTTCAGCTTCGTCTCTTCAGCAGCAATAATTAATGTTCCAACATGTTTTGACCTTCAATTGTGGGACTCATCTTCACTAGAAAATCTGTATATATAAAATTCCTTCTAGTTTTCAAATGAACAGAAACTGTCAATACTGTTAGCTACCAGCTGACTCCATGCTTCAGTTATGAATGTCATCTTGGCTCACACACTCTACTGGCAAATATACAAACATGCTAATTAAAATAAAAATCATAAATGACACCTCAGCTTAATTAAAATGTGGTGACATTGTGAAAATATAATGACAATTATTCCATTCTTATTCGATCCGTCAAGTAATTTCAGTTCTTCTGTGTCCTGCAAACAGAACAACAAATAAGAGCATCAAGAGAGAATGAATCAATAAGGACATGTTTTAATCTAGAATAGAATAAAAGACGCTGTTTTAAAAATACATTTTAAATACATGCATGTACATGCATCTGAGGTCTTTTCTTTCTCCTTGAACAGGCAACAGACATGGTAGAAGTATTTTTAAAACATAAAAATTCAACTGCATGCAAAGATTAGCCATATTTAGGCCCTTACCTGTTTTAAGTATGCATTTAAAATACATGCATGTAGATATTGGCATGAAATACCATGAAGTCCGTAAGTCCCGCAGACCTATCCAGACATGTTTACGTTGGCATTATTATTTTGTACCAAATCACCTAAAGTGTCGTCATAATCCAACATCATAGTTCTTTTTGTGTGTGTATTTGCCATGCATTTCCTTAAGGCAAAAGGCCAGTGTTCAAATATAAAAACCAAGAGTTAGCATGGCAGTTTGAACTTCCACACCAGATCTTCCTCTCGCACTGTGAGCTTTTGTGTTTCCTAGACCACCATCTTCGTTGGGGATTTCACAATGAAATTTTCCACCAGTTCAAAACACCAAAGACCACTTTTGGAAGTGTTGCTCTAGATCTTTTGCTTGTGCCCCTATCCATATGGAATATCCATTTGGAGGGTGCATAGACACGATAAATCATTTGCAGAAAAACTGATCAGGTCTTGTGGGACCTTTAGGTGATCATTACTTCCCTGCAGGCCTGGGTCCTTAAAATAGCCATCCGCTGCCATCCGCTGCCATCCTCCCTGAGTGTGTGTGCGTGCGTGCGTGCGTGCGTGCGTGCGTGCGTGCGTGCGTGCGTGCGTGCGTGCGTGCGTGCGTGCGTGCGTGCGTGCGTGCGTGCGTGCGTGCGTGCGTGTGTGTGTGTGTGTGTGTGTGTGTGTGTGTGCAATAGTAGTGGTGCCTGTTTCCTCATCGTGTTGCTGTGCAGTGGCCCTGCAAAGAGGTTATCATCCCACAGACTTAATGGGGGTGCAGAAGCAAAGCTGCAAATTTAAAGCACCTTCACGCCATAATCTCTTTTGTATGTAGCCACGGCCCCACGGTCATCGAGATCCCATTGCTAATCTCCCAGCAGTGGAATTACAAACCGCAAATATGGCAATGCCTGAATTCATTTGACCTGCGATGGAAGTGCAATCAGGACAGATGCTTTACTGACTCAACAATACTTTTTGAAACCCTAGAGTACAATTTTATATGAAGCATAAAACAAATTATTGATTTCTTTTATTATATATTAGTCTGAATGGCAAATAATTCCGTCCATGAATTAGTATCTTCATTCACAATTTGAGCTCATGAACTTGCCTGTGGTGTATTGTTTGAGCAATGAAACGGCAACATATTTCTCATCAGTGAGTCATATACTACTGTAACTGAAGCATTGCCTTTTAGCCTCTGGGCTATTGTAAGCTAAGTGTCTACCACGGAACCACAGAAAGCATGGTGAATCCAAGAGTATGCAGTTCACTGTGTATTATTAACTAAGATACATGAAAATAATGGATATATTTAGATGTATACAGTCCTAATAATTTCCTTCCTGACCAAAACTGGAGCACTGTTTTTTTTATACGGTTTTGTTGTTTAGAAGCTAAATGCATTTTTTAATGCCTCAGCGAATATTTGTTTTAGCACCAAGCTGCACAATGAAGCCATCAGCTTTTAGGCAAAGTCACGTCCTTTTAAATCACTACATCATGGAGGTTGACTAAAAGTAGTCCTCAGAAAAATGCACACATCACAGGCTTTTGGACTTAAAACAGCTCAATAAGCATGATAAAACCAGTGTTCTCTACCCTATTTTTCATGGTTTCATGACCTGGTTTAAATAAATTTTCAACAGCCACCACAAAATAATAATGAAAAACTATATTTAATTAACGAATACACAACCTTGTTTCTTTCTTAATCTCTGTGTGAGGCACAGGAGACCCTGCCCTGGCCTGCCTGAAGGAGGCACAGAGGACCCTGCCCTGGCTGGAAGAGGCTCAGGGGAACCTGCCTTGGCTGGGTGAGGGAGAGGGGACCCTGCCCTGGCTGGGAGAGGGAGAGGGCACCCTGCCCTGACTGAGAAAGGCACAGGGGCACAGGGGACCCTGCCCTGGCTGGGTGAGCACTTATGTAGAGATGGAAAGCACAGCCGTCGTTATTATGCCCCCATTACGTGGCCTATTCATCTGCGGATAGTAGGACCCTGCATACATAGTGATGTTAGGACCCTGCACACATGGCTATGACTTACACGGGAGCCACACACACACAGACACACACACACACACACACACACTATAGAAATCTTCTGTTTTTGGGAAACAATACTGCTCAGAACACAAGATGTTGAAGCATGGAAGATAAATTGGCTAAGGCAGAGGGAAAGCCATTTAAAATTCACAGAGGCAAGGAAGAGGAAAGGCAATTTAAGATATCCTGTCATTACCAATGCATGAGGCATAATGGCAGAGTGCTTTCAGGATACTCGCCGCATACTTTACTGCTACATATACCTAATTGGCTGAGAGCATTGTTTCTTCGCAATTACAACATTTGCCACTTTAAAGACAGGTCTGAACCCATTAGGCATGTTTTGACAATAAATAAATAATAATAAAAAAATTCTCACAGGTGAAAATGCCACCTGACTGGCTTTGAATGGTGACCTTTGGTGGTTGAAGGTTGATTTTGAGGAGGTGTACGCAGAGGCAGAGATGGTCTGGGGTGCCAAAGACCAAAGGGGGGGGGGGGGGGGGGGGGGCGGGGGATGCCTGCAGGATGTAAATGGCAGATGTGTCTTATCTGACATCGCCACGGCAAACGCATCGATCTGCCTCTTTGATACAGCCACGCGGGCTTCATGTAAACTTAAAATGAGGCCCCGAGCCCTGCAACCATGGACAAGGAAAATGTCAGCACGTACTCATTTACAACCGGTACACCAGACAAAAGCTGCGGGTGTGTGTGTGTGTGTGTGTGTGTGTGTGTGTGTGTGTGTGTGTTGTGTGTGTGTGTGTGTGTGTGTGTGTGTGTGTGTGTGTGTGTGTGTGTGTTTTAGGGGAGGGGATAAGGCACAAACAGAAAAGAGCAAAATCATTAGTTGTATCAAAGGTGAAAAAGGTGTCATGTGCTTTATCATTACAGTTTTTCACAATTGCTTACATTAAATCTAAAAAACTGGGCCCATTTTGTCAAACACTACACACAGTTAACACAACCATACACACAACTAACAGCACACCCCAGATGTACTGCAAAAGGATATTTTTCTGTGTAAGCAATCATGAAACATGTAGCATCCAATTGAGCAACCCCACATCTTGGATTCAGTGAAAAAGTACAACATGAAATGCTTCAGACACATGTTTGGAGCCCTACTATGACATGAAATGAAATCCATTATAACATCAGTATCTGGTAAATGGATAAAGCGCAAGTATATAGTCATCAGTTATGTTTATTTCATTACACATTACTTATTATAGTTTCAGGAAAAAATTTGCCAGTTATTTTTCTGAGGCAAAATGAAGTTACAGTGTCTTCCATGAGAGCACACACACCCCAGATCTTAGACTAATACCAGCAATCTCTCTAATGGGGGAAAAAGACTGAAAGGCTGATTAAGTACTTCATAGAAACTCAGAAGGCTGAACTAATGGAATGGAGGCAGAGCACAGAGATGCATGTGTGCTACCAAAGCTGAAAGCTACCAAAACATTACATACTCTCCTCTCTCAACACACAGACACACACACACACACACACACACACACACACCCACACAACATTACATACTCTCCTCTCTCAAACAGACCGTTTCCACCTCCGACCCACCCCCCCCCCCCCCCCCCCCCCCCCCAACACACACACACACACACACACACACAACATTACATACTCTCCTCTCTTAAACAGACCGTTTCCACCTCCGAACCCCCCCCCCCCCCCCCCAACACACACACACACACACAACATTACATACTCTCCTCTCTCAAACTGAACCATCAAACTCTCTTATCTCAAGCAGAACCATCATACTCTCTCCTCTCAAACAGAACCCTCTCTCCTCTCGAACAGAACCGAACTCTTCTCTCTCAAACAGAACCAAACTCTCCTGTCTCCAACAGAACCATCAAACTCTCCTCTCTCAAACAGAACCATCACACTCTCCTCTCTCAAACAGAACCAAACTCTCCTCTCTCAAACAGAACCATCCTCTCTCAAACAGAACCATCATACACTCCTCTCACAAACAGAACTCTCCTTTCTCAAACAGAACCATCAAACTCTCCTCTCTCAAACAGAACAGAAAACTCTCCTCTCAAACAGAACCAAACTGTCCTCTATCAAACAGAACCATCATACGCTCCTCTCTCAAACAGAACCATCAAACTCTCAAATGTCAAACAGAACCATCATAGGCTTCTCTCTCAAACAGAACCATCAAACTCTCCTCTCTCAAACAGAACCATCATACGCTCCTCTCTCAAACAGAACCATCATACTCTCCTCTCTCAAACAGAACCATCATACTCTACTCTCTCAAACAGAACCATCATACGCTCCTCTCTCAAACAGAACCATCATACTCTCCTCTCTCAAACAGAACCATCATACTCTCCTCTCTCAAACAGACTGTTTCCACCCCCGACCCCGACCCCCACCCTCGTCCGTGTCAGACAGCCCTTATTCATCACTGGCTTACATGGCCGCCCCCACGCTGAGGCAGAGGTGAGAGTGCAGGCCTTGGCCCTCACTGTGGACACAGCTCTGCCACAGTCGTTATGGGGGCGGGGGTACAAAGCTCACTGTGGACACAGCTCTGCCACAGTCGTTATGGGGGCAGGGGTACAAAGCTCTCACTGTGGACACAGCTCTGCCACAGTCGTTATGGGGGCGGGGGTACAAAGCTGCCCTGGGTGGCAGGGAGAGGCGTTGAGGGGTGGGGGTGTGATGAGGGGGAGGGCAACATGGTGAGGGGTGGGGGTGTGATGAGGGGGAGGGCAGCATGGTTCCTGTACAGCTAGCTCGGATCTGAACACTGTGAACGAAACTGCGGGGCCAGGCCCCGCTGAATGCATTAGTCAATCACAATCAACTAATTGTGGAGCTGCCGCGCTCAAATCATAGCTCCACGGGCGGTTAATGAAAATAGCACCTTGCTGTGTGACATAACATCTGATCTTGTTAAACGCGCATGTCAAGTGAAACACTGACAGGCTGTCAAAGACTAGCAGTCCCCTCCAACCCGCTCCTTCACACACATCTGTGGGTGATAACTCAGGTGTGTTATCTTGCCCGTGCATGACAGGGTGCCTTCAGTCAATCTGCCAGGCTGACGTTGAGGTGTGCAAGCCCAGCAAAGGGATGGGAACCACTGCAGGCTGCTTGCCTTTGACCTTCAGAAATCTCCACCTTGCAGGTCCTTGGATCAGTGTGTATGCAGCGTATGTGTGTATGACAGTGTCATGGGGGCATAATGTATAGATGAGGGACTGTCAGTAGTGTAGTATTCAAAGTATGGAATGAATTCCCTGCCAGAATGTCTGTACTCGTAGAAATATCTTGTGCTCATGAAAAGAATTTGTGTACACGTGGAAATATTTTGTGCTTGTGAAAAGAATTTGTGTACACGTGGAAATATTTTGTGCTTGTAAAAACAATGTGTCCTTGTGTGAAAAACTGTCATGTCTCTATAACAAAGTTTTGTGCTTGTAAAAAATAAATGTGTCTCTGCGTGAAAATCTGTTTTGTCTCTGTAACAAAGTTTTGTGCTTGTAATAAAAATTTGTGCTTGTAAATAGATTTTTTGTACATGTAAAAATACTTTGTATTTGAGAAAAAAACCAAATCTCCCACAGGCACAAATCCTATTCACAAGCACAGATTCTTTTTACGAACACAAAACGAGTCTGTGAAATCTCTGCCAAAACTTCTCAGCCAATCACCAAACGTCTTACTCACCGGCCAATCAAGTTGCCGCCTTTACTTAGAGCAATGAGCGGGAGCAATGGTACGTGAATTCTCTATGTAGCCATGTACAACAAAGTAGCCAGGTTAACGGCGAACTTGCTGCAGTTGTCTGGTGTTTTTAATCGGGAGTTTTAAGACAAGTTCCAAATTACATTATGAACAGGCGTGCTTGAAGTGGGCCGCGGTGTTCTGGCACCTCTTTTCATTTCAGGGGACGTGAATATGAAGGCACTACTATGCAGCGCCGAAAATGTATTTTACAATCCATTTGAGTCCCAACCCTATTGCAGGGCAAAAGTCTATCCTTATTATATACTTAATATGGTGATCTGGTGCTTACTGATTCTTATATTTTGGTTAAATGAGGCTCAAAAACGAAATGTCAGTAGTCTGGTCTCCTCGTCAGCATTTGCTAGCGTGACAGCGGGGAGTGTAGTCCACTTGCCTTTTCCTGACGCATGTTGCGTAGGGCAATAATCAATGATAAACCGTTAGACAGGGCTGTTTTGAGAATGCAGTGCCTTCATATTCACATCCCCTGAAATGAAAAGAGGTGCCAGAACACCGCGGCCCACTTCAAGCACGCCTGTTCATAATGTAATTTAGAACTTGTCTTAAAACTCCCGATTAAAAACAGGCAGATGCTATTTGCACCCGGGTGTTCCTAGACAAAAACACTATTTACACCCGGGTGTTCATAGTCAGTAATGCTATTTACACCCAGGTTTTCCTAGACAAAAAAAAAGCTATTTACACCTGAGTCATCATGGTCAGTTATGCTATATACCCAAGGCTTTATAATAAATAATGCCATTTGCACCCCCATCTCAATAATGTTATTAACACCCAGTGAGTAAACGGTGTACCGTTGGCAGCCACACCAGAGTGTTCAAAAGTGCTATTCACAACCATACATAGACTAATGTGTAGCCTAACTGAAGTCAGCTTGAATTGAATATTGACATACATAGCAACTGGTGGGTGAACAGGGTCCCCAAAATCACACTCGCTAGTAAAAAACCTTGTTAACTTATCAGTGCCTCGGTTTCACTGAAGAAGCCTTTGTAATACTACTGGTAAAGTATGGACTTTTTTGGAGTTTTATTGTTCTTAAAGATTGTTGAGGGCCCCGTTCACTCAGTACTTGCAGTGATTTCCACAAAAGCTGAAATCGGCCAACTTCGAAATGCTGCAGTCTAGCCCAGAATCACTCCTCACCATACACACTGGCATGCCATGTACATGTATATCTACTGTTACATCTACTGTTTTCCTTTAACCAATTCACTACGCTACAACTTTTTGTATGGTACTAATGTTGTCCACAGTACATGGCATTCATAAGCAATGATGTGTAATTACCTTAAAACGGCATCTGTATAAACAGTATAAAGCATGCTCTGAAGTAAAACTTAAAGACCACAAAGTGTTTGAACAAACTTTTACTAGACAAACATACTGCAGCATTAACAGAAACACAGGTTACATGTAAGTAACCCCCCCACCCCATAGAAACACTATCTCCTGAACGTGCACACACACGCAGGCATGCGCATGCATGCATGCACACACACATACACTAGCCTATCCTTTGGGCTTCAATCAGTCTCTTCCGAATATATTGACGGAGTCTTGACATGTGCTCCTGGCTGACCATTGCAGGGTCAGCATCCTTCAGCAAGGCCTCAGCATTCTGGATGGAAACATAGAAAATGATGAAAAGGAAAAGTTTAATTGAGAACCACACTGTGTATAAATACCCCAACAGAGAAGTCAGACATTTTAAAAACAATACTTACCATCAGCACAAACAAGCCACAGCTTGCACCATCATGCTGTTTCGACCCCGTCATTGGTTGCAATGTCCAGCCCTCAATGCACTCCCCTGATGGAACACCTCTTTCTTTCATGAATTTTCTGAAGAATAAAAAGTCAATCAATAGTGCAACAACTTTGCATAAGACTATACTGATATTACAGTCAGGCTCACAATTTTCACAGCTAATATTCTGCCCTCTGCACCTTTCCATATTTCAACTTGGACAGCCTTGTTTGGCACAACCATGTTACACCTTGTTTCGAACATCAAACCATAAAAATATTCAGTGATTAAACCTCTAAAACTCTATTCAACTACCTGTAGTTAGTTATGCCAATAAATAATGACATACATGTGGTTTATCCAAACATCAAAGGATTTTGATAGGCCTCCACTTCTTACATACATCTCTTATTGAGCAATCTCAGATAAATGTGTGTAGGTTGATGGACCAAAATGGACATGACAAGAGTCAGGTTACATCCATTAGGATATATTGACAATTCAGTCTCATTTGTTTCACCTTTTTTCAGATGTGGATGGGCTGTTTACCACAGACTGTCTCTGAAGAACCACTTTCTTCATCTTTCATCTGAAACACAATGTTTAACCATTTTCAGTTCATTATACAGAGGAGACTGTACAACAGTCCAACAGTTGGACTAAGTAAAACAATGTGTTGCTTTGTAATGAGAATATAAACACATTTCACATTACATGACTGGTATCTTGTGCAGTGCACACCCTTCACCTAGGTGTTCCTGTCACTCGCTCACTCTGAGATCTTGTTCCATACATAAATTGAACGTTCTGTTTCCCTTCCCCTTATCAAGACGTACTCAATCAGCGCACAATCGCACTTTGTTTTGTTTCAATGCCATTTCAATGCGTCTACGACGTTATTGACGTGTGATAGTGTGGCTGAGACACGTGGAACGCCATATTGCAGCATTGACAAGTAGCAAACCACCAGAATTTAGGAGGTGCCTTAACAATGTTTGCGACCCACTAAAACCCCGTCCAAGATACAAACAACAGTATAAATCCAGACCACCACCAATTATACAAGCTTTCCCTAAACAATCTGTTGTATGTTCTATTCTTCATTGACAGTAGATCGATTAGCTAACTGATTTGCTGTTAGTGTTGGCTAACTTTGCGAGCTGTGGCCACTGGTCAGTTAAATGTTAGTTTACAGATTTAACACACCTTTTTGCAAATTTTAGTTATTGCTTACAAGGGACCAAATGCTTACATTTGGACCACAATTATAATGTTAGGCTACGATTGTTTTACCTGAGGTGAGCTGAACTATATTAACTGCTGGGACGAGCTAAACATGCCCATATTGCTGTGCTTACGTTAATTACACAAATATTGGTGGGACTGGGGATGCAAATATATCTTGTAGCAACGACATTACATTACCTTTTGTGAAATTATTTCTCTTGTCCCATTTCGTTCCGTTTGATTTTGTCCCGTTCGTTGGTCCCATTAGCTACAAAACAGGCGAAGTAGTTTGTCCCGTGCCGTGGTCTGGTCTCCGGTAGAATTCTCCCATCCAGCTTCCCGTCATCAGATGGGTGTAAATAGAAGAAACGTGTCCATTTCGTAATTTACACCCAGGGTGCAAATAGACACTCCGCTAAAAACACCAGACAACTGCAGCAAGTTCGCCGTTAACCTGGCTACTTTGTTGTACATGGCTACATAGAGAATTCACATTGCTCCCGCTCATTGCTCTAAGTAAAGGCGGCAACTTGATTGGCCGGTGAGTAAGACGTTTGGTTATTTGCTGAGAAGTTTTGGCAGAGATTTCACAGACTCGTTTTGTGTTCGTAAAAAGAATCTGTGCTTGTGAATAGGATTTGTGCCTGTGGGAGATTTGGTTTTTTTCTCAAATACAAAGTATTTTTACATGTACAAAAAATCTATTTACAAGCACAAATTTTTATTACAAGCACAAAACTTTGTTACAGAGACAAAACAGATTTTCACGCAGAGACACATTTATTTTTTACAAGCACAAAACTTTGTTATAGAGACATGACAGTTTTTCACACAAGGACACATTGTTTTTACAAGTACAAAATATTTCCACGTGTACACAAATTCTTTTCACAAGCACAAAATATTTCCACGTGTACACAAATTCTTTTCATGAGCACAAGATATTTCTACGAGTACAGACGTTCTGGCAGGGAATTCATTCCATACATGTGTGGGTGGCCACATGTCACATGGATGACTGGTTCGATACACTAATGTGTGTGTGTGTGTGTGTGTGTGTGTATGTGTGTTTGTGCCTGTGTGTGTGAGGTAGGGCCACACTGGCACAACAGTTTGAGATTAGAGCTGGTGTGTGTGTGTGTGTGTGCGCGTGTGTGTGTATGTGCACGGCACGCTTATGTGTGCGTGTGTGGTAGGACCACACTGAGACAACAGTTTGAGATTAGCACTGGAGCCAGAGTGGGGTCGGAGTCATGTTTGAAGCAGGTTAATTGCTTCAGAAGGATGTTGGCACAGCTGTTGTCAGGCCCTCATTAATCATTAGCACTTTTAGATAGCTCAGCAGGGGACCTTAGTGATGGAGCTCAATTCAACCAATACACCCTCTGTCTCACACAGCAAACGGACAGTGTCTCTGTGCAGGTCAAATACTGTAATCTGTATAGACAACTTTATTCAATTCCAGTTTGCTTGTGTCATGCTGTTTATGAAAGACAGTGGAGTGGTGGTAAAACATTCATTAGTTTGTTCTTCCTGGATTGTGACAACTGTAGGTACCTATTTAAAAAGTCTTTCAAAGGAAATTGTTATGCTTGTAGATTTTTACACTCGAATATGTTAGAGATAAATAAATAGATAGATAGATAGATAGATAGATAGATAGATAGATAGATAGATAGATAGATAGATAGATAGATAGATAGATAGATAGATAGAGAGAGAGAGAGAGAGAGAGAAAGAGAGAGAGAGAGAGAGGGAGAGAGAGAGAGAGGGAGTTTGTGAATTTAATTGAATTACTTTTAGTGAAGTATACCACAGGGGGCTGATCCCTGTGTTACTGCAACAGTCCTGAGGGGCAAGCAGGTCACACATGAGATACAATACTGAGAGCTAAGCGTTGTGTTTCTCTCATATATAAAGTACAATACTGAGAGCTAAGCGTTGTGTATCTCTCATATATGAAGTACAATACTGAGAGCTAAGCGCAGTGTATCTCTCATATATGAAGTACAATACTGAGAGCTAAGCGTTGTGTTTCTCTCATATATGAAGTACAATACTGAGAGCTAAGCGCAGTGTTTCTCTCATATATGAAGTACAATACTGAGAGCTAAGCACAGTGTTTCTCTCATATATGAAGTACAATACTGAGAGCTAAGTGCAGTGTATCTCTCATGTATGAAGTACAATACTGAGAGCTAAGTGCAGTGTATCTCTCATATATGAAGTACAATACTGAGAGCTAAGCGCAGTGTATCTCTCATATATGAAGTACAATACTGAGAGCTAAGCGTTGTGTTTCTCTCATATTTGAAGTACAATACTGAGAGCTAAGTGCAGTGTAGTATCTCTCATATATGAAGTACAATACTGAGAGCTAAGCGCAGTGTATCTCTCATGTATGACGTACAACAACAATAGACAAGTGTGCCCCTTCAATATGAGGTAAAGTATAAAAGCCAAGTGTTTTTCCATTATACACACTGTGACTGAGACATTCCTCTAGCAATAACACACTGTTGGAATGACAGAACAGGGAGATGTTGTTTTATGAGTTTTTACAATATCTTGAAAACCATCAAACTGAGATTTGAGACAAAGTAATCATTTTACAATACATGGGCCTTTTCCTAACAGAAAAAACACTGCAACGTCAAATCTCTAATTTAGAGGGGAAAAAACAACAAAAACCAGGTCCACCCTCCCCATGTAGAGGAGTTTGTTTATTTGACAAGGCATCCAGCCCTTGGCTTAAATAAGAGGAGTGTTATTTCCCTTTGAAGATGTGTATTTTATAACAATGGCTATAATGTATCCACACACATTTTACAGTAAGTGCCCTTATCGTGCACCTCCATGACATCAGTAGTGAAGAGTATTCATGGCTTTTATTACACTTAATAGTTATTACTTAATAGTTAGATGTACTTTAGGCCTTCCTGGCAGATGCCCTTTTATGTTCTGATTACATTACCATGTCTGTTTGACTGTGTTAGTTCTCAAATGCCTCTCCACAAACCCAAAGACATGATTTCATTATAGTTCCAGATTGTGGGATCCAGTAAGTTACCATGAATGTTACCACTTACCCTAATGTTAGTATGAACTGCAGTGTGATGAGGCGTGTCAATATTGCGGGTACGACCCCACGGGATGGCCAAAACACAGGTGGCAACCTTAGGGCAGGCTACGCTGCCACTGGGCACCTTGTGGCGAGGTGAACCATGATTGAAGAAAATGAATGGTATCCTATGTATGGCAGCCACTGTGACTGCTAAGGATGTGGTGAAATTAATCACCTCCCAGATGGTAGTCTTATTATGACCACAAAGGGACAGAACACAGCCACTCAGTGCCCACATACTGTACCTGAGGTCAGTTAGCAAACCATGTGTGAGAAAACCACCCAATGAATTACAGTATGTTTGTGAGGGAAGGCCAGCGAGAACTGGCACAAACAGTGGGTCAGAGAAACTTAACCATCCTACAGAATGACAAGCTCTCCAGACCCGACGGAATCAGAAAATCAGCTCATTTACACTTTGGTTCTAGGAGTCTTAACTGTATGAACAGCTGGAGTTCGAGATGCTTGTTGTTCAGTGGTGTCGGTTCAGTTGGAGCTGAGATGGTTAAGATAAACACTGCTGAATCCAGAATGTGTTTCAAATGCTTAATGACTGGCTTACTGCGAGACTGGCATATCCGAAGAGTGACAGCTAGAGATGGTATGGTATATAAAGATTGACTGTGCATTCGGAATATTGTGCTGATTTTTGTCATTTTGCAATATAAATGGATATTCTCCAGACAGCCTCCTCGAGTCTTTGCTGATGTCCAAACCTCCACCAGCTAAATTGGATTAAACTAAACAGAAGATTCTCAATGGACACTTACAGTACTTATGTACACTTGTACACATTACACATTACCCACCTTTAGTCCTGAATACTTAAAGTGACACTCCACATTGATGTAAAAATATATCACTTTTTAATCAAGGCATCAAGTGAGTACCACAAGACATTAAGTGCAAAGTTAGGGCACTTACACATGCCTCTTATAAAGACTTAGTGGTTAGAAATAAAGTGATCATTTAAACTGATTACACTTGTCAGCTGCCTGCCTTTCAGAGCAGTCTACTGGAACCTGTACCAATCACTTGAAATTATAGAATAGCCATTGTGAATAGCCTTCTGAAGTATTTTTGAATTACACAAATTACCACCCGCTGTTTAATAAGATGCATATCATTACAACTCTCACCTTATTTGTCTCACGTAGCATTATAACACTCCTCCCTGTAACTACTCTTACACAGCAGTGTTATTTTAACGCGCAAGGGGTTCTTTTGAATGAACGTCTATTTAAATAAAATAAATGACAATACCTTCGTAAATATACAACATCAAAACAAAACGTGCATGGCAAACATATTCAGACGGCGCTGAATACAAACGAATACATGACGCGTGATGCAGAAGGTTCTTTGCGCACAGAGCGCTGTGTATTGAAAAAGCAACAAAACCCAGTGCAACCCCAAACCCTTGGATCACCCCCCTTTTGTCTCAGTTCACAAGAATAATCCTAAAAGTCCACACTAAAGTAACACAAATTGTCCATCCAAACTGGATAGAGTTAACGTCTATAGCTTCCAACCAGGAAGACAGATAGGCCGCGCAGAGGTTCTCCTCCTCCTCGGAACGCAACGAAAAATATATTCCACACAAAAATGGCAAAAAGACAACAAGAAAACGGACACTTGTGTTGGTGGTATACCAGCAAAAAATACAAAAATCAAATACCAAAAATACGTCGATCTCGCTGGATCCGAGGACGCTGTAAGTTCCCTTCTGCAAGGTAGGTATAACTTTTTTTCCGAGCCCGTCCTCTTTCTGGAGACGCGCTTTTATTAACGTCCAGAGTTATCTCCCCAGTCGTTGTTTTGGCTACATACAATATACCTTTAAACAAACAAAGGAGACAGTTTCTACACTTAAATAAGGCTGCAGTTTAACACCCTGGCGCCACAAACTTTTCAACACACCCATACTTGCTACCCACTCGGACCGCCCCGCACACCTAAGGCACCTGTATAAATAAGTTAGGGTGCGTTACACTGAAAATAAAATGTGTGTGTGTGTTGGATGCAGTCCTGCTTACTTCTATCCAGCATTTTGAAATATTTTATTGTCCAAAATGAAAATGGAATAGCAAGAGCATAGCAACAGTGACGGCTGCTTCATTTACTGTGGAGCACGAAGAGCCGCAGCAGAGCCAGAGTCATTAGGCCCGAACGGCTGTTTGTGTATTAAGGGCTCGTGTGCTTTTTGACACGGGGGTCAGGGAGGGCCAGCCAGTAAAAGGATGTCTGTGTGCATAAATTGTATATTAGTGCAGAAGCACTGGTGCAGGATGGGGGCTCAAACGTGGCAGAGGCTGCCCACTCTGCCAGTGACAGCGCTTTGGAAGTCATTACGGGGCCTCTGTAATTATGCCATTATGCTGCTCATTACGGAGAGACTGTAGCTTAATCTCCCAGGGGTGCCCAATCACCACCAAACACCATTAGACGGCTCTTCCTGACAATTCATCACCAGTGGCTTACTAAACGATAGGCTCGCCTCGTGTTCCACAGCACATCTCCTCTGCGCACACCAATTCCAAAAGGGCCATCCCGAACAATGGGCCCAGGTTAATCTGTGCGCTGGCTTACAGGAAGATCAAGTCGTGGCCAACCGCTGCTCCATTCTTTCAGCTGTGTTTCTGTGGGTGGCATGACTGATGAGGGAGGGCGGCTGCTCCTGTCTGCAGGTACTGGACTACGGAGCAAACGGCCTTGCATCACCTGCCATCATTGTTTGCTAACGCACTGCAGCTGTGTGGGTTTTAGAGGGGTGCATAGGTGCCTTTTGCTCTTTTGTGTTATTGTGTTCACTGCTATCCCTGTTTGTCTACAAACTGCAGCTGTGTGGCTTTTAGAGGTGTGCATGTGTGCCTTTTGCTCTTTTGTGTTATGGTGTTGGTTGCTATCCCTGTTTGTTTACAACCTGCAGCTGTGTGGTTTTGAAGCTAGGAGTGTGTATTCTCCTCCCGCTAGTCCATGACAGACATTACTCAAGTAGAGCACCCGCCACATACTTGTCTGCCTGGCATCAAAGCACCTCATGAGCTGTAATGATCTCCTGCAGTCTCCGATAATGCAGTCTTTCTCTTTTAACAATTCTGTTTTTTTTTTGCATGTTCTCTTGCTCTTTTTCTCTTCCTCTCCCCTCTTCCCTCACCCCAATCAGCCCCTATACCTGTGTCTCTGTCCTCCCCTCACCCCAATC
>CM050212.1:2065000-2067500 GCA_027475355.1 Coilia nasus
ACCATTGATGTCTTTGCAGTCTAAAGGGCATAGACTGCATAAAAGACCATTGGGGGGGGGGGGGTGTATAGGGATGGAGGAAGGGAGACTGACTGAGACTGATCCATCAAATCGTACCTATCATCCTTTTTTCCCCTCATTATCACAGAGGGGGGGAGAGAGAAAGAGAGAGAGAGAGAAAGAGAGAGAGAGAGAAAGAGTGCTCCAGATGATCTCTGCGTGTGCAAAACATGAAGTGACTGTGCTGCACTTTCCCCTTATCATCGCAAAGGATTTGCATTTGAAGATGCCATTATGTTTGTTCCATATTTACGTTAAAAAAGGCTATATGTCAAGATATGGAACTATGCAATTACATGCAAAATCAGACATATATAGCAATTATATATGAATATCCAATTCCCATCGCCTTTTCAGAATCATACTACCACTATTCAACTTCAAATCAAGCTTAAGTTGAACTGTCGAGTCATTGGCCATGTGATATTGGTCATGTGCCATTGGCCATGTGATATTGTTCATGTGTCATTGGCCATGTGATATTGTTCATGTGTCATTGGCCATGTGATATTGGTCATGTGTCATTGGCCATGTGATATTGTTCATGTGTCATTGGCCATGTGATATTGTTCATGTGTCATTGGCCATGTGATATTGTTCATGTGTCATTGGCCATGTGATATTGTTCATGTGTCATTGGCCATGTGATATTGGTCATGTGTCATTGGCCATGTGATATTGGTCATGTGTCATTGGCCATGTGATATTGTTCTATGTAAAGTGTAGTATAACTGTATGTTCACACCAGAAGCGACCAAAGCGACCAGGTCGCCGAGGTCGCTAAAGAAGCTTCGCCATTGAGTTCGCTTTGTTCGCTTTGTTCGCTCATGACGTTTCATTTGGAATGTTAGTCATTTAAAGGGCCGCAGCAAAAAAACCTCCTTGACCAACGGTTGTGAAAGCGGCAATACATGTATATGCGTAGGGCAAAACATCGATGTACTTGAACGTTGACATGTTTGGTTAAAGGTGTACTTCCATCGTGTTTTCATTAATTTTGCAGTGTTCTCTAGTATTAATAATTACTCTGTGCGCTGGTTTTAATGAAAAAAATGTTCTAGTGCTTCTGTTTCAGGCTGTTTTAGTTTGGTAGAGGGGGTGGGGCCGGGAGAACGACACGATTTCACCAGAGGCACGCTCCCTGCAGCTTCCTTTGCCCCACAGTCAACTTGATAGCAGAGTAAGGTAAAGGGGAAAAGTCAACTTGACAGCGCTAAAACTGCACACAGAATGTCTACGGAGATACAGCCTTATGTGTTTGATCCTGAATCCGAAGAGGAAGGAGAGATGGCACAAGCACAGTCGCTTCCTGACCGTTTGTCAATGAACATTTCAGAATGGTAATATTTGCATGACAAAACAGTGCAAGTGCCCGGCTAAATGCAGTTCATTCAACTAGCCTGCTAATCTTATGCGAGTCAGTCAAACAGGCTAACATTATTTAAAGCCCATTCGGTCAGTTTCTCTTATATGTATTTCCACGTCTACGTCACGCCGAAGACCCTTTTCGCATTGGGTCGTTTTTCCGCGTATTGTCTTCTTTTGACTGATATAGAAAACGGAGATAGAAAAACATTTTGATATGCAGCATGCATATGCAACTCGGGGTGACCTATCATATTTCAAAAGAGCAAGTACTAAACGGTTTCTCGTGGAAGTACACCTTTAATAAAGGAATAAAAGAGTATAAAACGTCTACATGCACTGCTGAAAAATATTCATATTCACATTCATACAGAAATTCATGAATTATTTAAGCCGCTGACTGAGTACATACATTTACTTTTTAGTTAGAATTGTTTGCATCCCTGTGGCAAAACAGGGCTGGGTCGTAGTGGACTGAAGAGCCTGCCACTGCTGTGATGAGCTTCTCCGTTGCCATTTTTAATACAAAGTAGGAACTAGGTACTAAAGTTACACTGTTTGTTTCCTCGAACCCACCTGATTGTCGGACGTTGGTAAATCAATGTATTCCGATTGGTATTCGCGGTATTCGCCGAACCGCGTCATAGCTCATTACCATAAAGTTAACTGACTTTTAACTTCTCTTTTTCTCTCTGGTTGCCCAGTTCGCTTCGCTGCCGGCGAATTCGCTTTGTTCGCCCAATTCGCCGACCCTCCATAGAGAAATAATGACTTCCGTCGCTCTGGTCGCTTTGGTCGCTTCTGGTGTGAACGTACAGTAAGAAAGTCATATTTGATTCTAAATAAAATTGACTGGTTAATTATTCAAATCAAAGCATCAAACATTGTAAGATATCATTAAACAATGACAAGGTCATTTGGCATTACTTAATTACTTAAATTACTTAATTACTTAACTCAATGTGTTTTCACAATCAGAGTAATGCAAAATGCAGAGCTCAAACACTTTCATGTAGCACAAAAAAACACAGCACACAAATCCTGCACACTGCTGTTGTAGCTCAGATGAAGCTTC